>VWZU01010410.1:6795-23289 GCA_013397095.1 Sterrhoptilus dennistouni
GCGAGTCCATCCTCAGCCGTCGAGACGCAACACAGAAACAGGCGCCGCCACGGTGCACCACCCTTCCCGTTACGATGGAATCGCCTCCTTCCACACAGCTTCGTGACCCCCAGTCCCGCGCATGTGCTCAGCTGCCGTCAGGCACTGTGGCTCTTGCGCAGGCATGTCGCATTACCCCGGGTGGAGGAATGGCTACCGCATACCCAGAGCATTGGCCCTACTGCAGTTTAGAAGTGGTATCTCAGAAGTGAAGAAACTCTGATCTCTGTAGAAGTATGAATATACTTGCATAAGGCACACAGAAATCTTGAGTAAAAATCCCTCTAAAATATTCAGTTACCACTAAGGAGTGACTATACTGAAGGCTAGAATGCATATGAATTATTTGACACCCAGGAGAATAGATTGACACGCGGAAAGACTCTAAAACTCAGAGACAAAGTGGGTTTTAAAGTAGGTATGTGATTTATTCAGTGCTGGGCGCGATGTGGGATAGCACCCAAAGGCATGCGGGATAGCTCCCAAAGGCATGCGGGATAGCTCCCAAAGGCATGCGCAACCCCTTGCCCACTCCCATTCTCTTTTAACCTCTAGAATGTTACATATGCATCAATTTTCGCAATACACCTATGCATATTCATTCCTTGGCTCCTCCTCTCTCCGCTTCGTATGCTAATTGTCTTATCGATTCTTTGCGCCTGCGCAGTTGTCTCTGGTGGTCGTCTCAGGGGTCTCAGAGGTGAACTTCTGACCTCGCTGCCTTGCGCATGCCCACTGATCCTCTGGTCATAGTTCAATCCCTAAGGTCGGGTTTATCTGGTCCTGGGGGCCCAAGGCGCCTCGTTATCTCAGTGTCTCTGGTAGTCTTGTATTCTTGTCTTTTGTTCTGGTACGCATCTCCCCCCCTTATCAGGCTTCTTTGCATTACTCCTTGCTGTTCTTACACGAAGCCCTGTCTCTTCCTTCGAAGAGCAGCAATACACCCCATCTGAATGCCTATCCTTTAATCAATATCTTCTATTTTCTATGATTAATATCCTCTAGTTTTTAACCCCATGTTTCAAGATTAATGCTGTTTGAAGTGGCTACATAACCAAGCATCTTTCCATCAACATATTGTTGGGAAAATCTTTAATTGTAACAAATAGTGTTTAAGTCTTGTGAATTCCTTTAGCTTTAATCAACAGTGTTTAGTCCTGTATTAATATGTGCAAGTGGTTATCTTAGCCCTAAAGACTGTGGGCCTGAGCAATGCTGATAAGAAGGTATATCTTGGCCAGACCACATTGCTGAGATGCATTCAAAGAGAAAAAACATTTTTGTAGGCCTGTGACTGAAAAAGGATAATTTGAGGAATGGGATGTTCCCCAAATGACCAACAGAGACCCTCAAAAGACCCCCTACTCTAATATAAATAAGCTCTGATAAGTGATTTAAATATGTAAATAAATTTGTGAGGATGTTTAGCATATATGTATGAATTTCAGAAAATATCATGAANTAATCAACAGTGTTTAGTCCTGTATTAATATGTGCAAGTGGTTATCTTAGCCCTAAAGACTGTGGGCCTGAGCAATGCTGATAAGAAGGTATATCTTGGCCAGACCACATTGCTGAGATGCATTCAAAGAGAAAAAACATTTTTGTAGGCCTGTGACTGAAAAAGGATAATTTGAGGAATGGGATGTTCCCCAAATGACCAACAGAGACCCTCAAAAGACCCCCTACTCTAATATAAATAAGCTCTGATAAGTGATTTAAATATGTAAATAAATTTGTGAGGATGTTTAGCATATATGTATGAATTTCAGAAAATATCATGAATATGCATTAGTTACATAGATATAAACTAGTCTGTTAGCTGTGGTATGTGTGATAGGAGGAGATATCCCCTGCATGTCTGGTGCCAAAATAAAGTAATGCTGCTTTCTAATACTGAAATTAGAGTGTTAGAGAGTTTTATTCCTGACTTTCACTCACAATATGATTTTTCAAGGCATTTGATGACTACTAGGCACTTTATTAACAAAATTTAGCTTATCCTCTCCAGTACCTACTCTTACAGTATTTTGCAGTTTCAGTGACAGGCTCCTAAACACTATACACTTCATCTAAAGTCAAAGAGTCTGATGAAACTGCTTCAAACCTTTATCTGCTTCAATGATAGTTCAGTTTTCCGGACTCTTCTTTTGCTTCATATAGATTATTAGCCAATTTGGATCATATTGATTGCTGGAATACAGATTCACTGAATTGCTGTCTGCAGCCAGTCTGTACCTGAACTGCTGCTTTTCCGTAAGAATATCTTAAGATAGTCTTCATAAGAGAGTCAGCACTACTGGTCACTTTCTGGGATCCCAAAGAGTTCCTTATTCTACCTTAAGAAGATAATTCATTGTTCAAGACAACAGTGATTTTTCATTATTGACTAAAAATAGAGGTCCAGATCTAAGTAATGATGTAAGGGGCTGCAGCTCACAGTCCTAGGCACACCACTGGTTAAGTGCTTTATCAAAATTTTATTTATAATTTTGTCCGCACAAAACTTTATCCAAGATTAAAAAAAAAAAGTAAGAAGCTCATATTCTATGTTGGGTTCCCCTGTTACCCCTGCCCTTAGAGGGGCAACACGTTGCGACGTGGGCGTGGACCCTCACAGAGGACAGCAGGCAGCAGCAGGGTCAAACATGGAAGGCTCTTTATTATCTGACCCCAAACTACTTATATACATTTAGTACAGAGGGCCAAGATTGGCCCAAGGAGGTTACAACCTCCTGACTCCATTGGTCAATATGACCATCAGTCAAATTCTCCTCTCAGAGAACAACTATGCAAAACATACAGATAAATTCTAAGAATACAATATTGTTTATGTGAAGCAGTGTGGGAAATCTGCTGCAAAGGTTCAAACACTTGAAAGCAAGAAAGTCAGGGGTGACATTCCCCCTCTAGGGAAATTCTATCAGTTCTGGTTTGAGAATCTCCCCTACCTCCCGTCTTAACACTGATATCCTTTGCCCTTTGTGCTGCAAGATATTAGGTAAGGCATATTAGCAGAACATTAAAGTCATCCTGAAGAATCTGATGAATCCACAACTTTTGTCAAATTTATGTTACTTAAAAATTTCCATGAAAGTCAAATGGTTAGGAAAAATAGAGTTCAGAAGTTCACAGAACTATACAAGTTCATCAGGCAAAAAAATATTAGGGTAAACTTAAGACAGCCAAATCAGTAATATTGATACGTCAGCATGACTCATTCTACGTTATGAAATTTCAACTATCTTTACCAAAGATTCATTCATGAAAGATAAACAATATAATTCTTAATTGGTATAACAATCACTGGTAATTTGCTATACCTTTAGTACACCACTTCCTGTAGCTCCATGGTAACTTTAGGAGCTCCTTTCTTTCTAGGAACATTCTCACAAAGTTTCAGTATATGCAAAGTTTGGTACGTTGCCAATGCCAAAACAGAAAAAACTTCTGGACTCCTTTCATAGTTAAAACTTCTTTAAAAGTTTCAAGACTGTTAGATCTGGATCTCTCTCTTTTGATAATAGGAGTAAGCATGTGTATTTTAAACAATAACATGCTATAGGACTACATTTTTTAAAAAGTACGTTATGTATCTGTTTGCTTGACATAAGTAAGCAGCCTGTATTATAATTATCATAGACTTATGGAAGACATGACTATAGTACTTTTTGCAGTCTGTGTTGCTATTTGTAAAGATATACACCAGGGCAAACAATGTGACAAAAGCTGCATTATCAGAGCTGAAGCTTTGGGATTGTTTTCCCAAATACCTTTTACATAGATGGATACTGTGCTACTAAGGAAGGAGAGTCAGATTCACTTCTACATTTTAGAGAGAAGTCCACATCTTCCACATTTTCAAAGCTATATAGCAATCCTTAATCTACTTGTTATAAATGCATATAATAAAGTTGGCTTTTTGCAAATATTAAAATGAATACTATATGTGTCGTATGTGAAGGTTTTACTGTTTTTCTATTATTATTAACAGAAGTTTAGAAATGCGATGAATGTATATTTTGTTTGAGTTGTAACACAGTAAAGACTTTTTTTGTAACATCTAAAAACCGGTCAAACCAGAGGGGGAATCCTCCTGCATTCCTGAATTAAACTAGATGAAGATAGCGGTGAACCAAAGGCTACAAGAAGGAATTTATTGATCTCCTGATATCAGAAGAACAAGACATAGGATGACTAAAGGCACCAACAAGAACTTTATCTACAGAAAGTAATAAAATGTTAATTTGGTGACATGGGACAGGACAGGTTGAAGGGGACCGAAACCAAGAAAACATCTGAACTCAAAGGAATGTTTGAATAATGCATTAGGGTCTATTGAATAAGTAACATACAGGTCCTTAAAAACAAGAGATCTGTAGGTGTAAGGGGTGCTCACTGGCTGTCTGCCAGGCACCCTCAGCTGAGAGCATTTTGCTTTATTTCTGTCTCCTAATTGTCTTTTTATTTATTTATTAAACTTATAAATTTTTCTAAGAAAGTGAACCGTGTTTTTCACATACTGCTACATCAAGATTTGCAGCAACTACTCCAGTGCTGCAACAATCTACCATCACACAGGTATAAAACGCATTCTTGGGTTTTGAACAACAGCTTTTCATGAAAATCAGAATGAAATGCAAAATCTTAGACTTGAACTTTAAGGCATCCTGCAGCATATATACAATTACCTAGAAAACTACTTTGATAACAGATGAAGATCAGGATCAGTAGTTATATTCTTAAGTCACACTGGAATTACCCTTAAAAAATTAATTTCTTCAGGAGCAAACTTGCTCTTGAACTCCATATGCAATCATATAATCAAAGAATATCCTAAGTTGGAAGAGAACCATCAGGATCAAGTCCAATTCCTGGCCCTGCACAGGACACCCCAAGAATCATACCATGTGCCTGAGAGTATTGTCCAAACACTTCTTGAACTTTGGCAGGCTTGGTGCTGTGACCAATTCCCTGGGGAGCCCAACCACCCTGTGGGTGAAGAACCTTTTCCAAATATCCAACCTAAACCTCCTGTGACACAGCTTCATGCCATTCCCTCGGGTCCTGTCACTGGTCACTAGAGAGAAAAGATCAGTGCCTGCCCCTCCTCTTCCCCTCACAAGGAAGCTGTAGACTACAATGAAGTCTACCCTCAGTCTCCTCCAGCCTGAACAAAGTGACCTCAGCCACTCCTCATAAGGCTTCTCCTCTAGACCCTTTACCATCTTTGTTGCCATCCTTTGGACTCTCTCTAATGGCTTTATATCTTTCTTATATTGTGGTGCCCAAAACTGCACCACCCAAAACTGCAGAGGTGAGGCTGCACCAGTGCAGAGCAGAGCAGAACAATCACCTCCCTTGCCTGGCTGGTGATGCTGTGCCTGATGCACCCCAGGACACGGTTGGCCCTCCTGGCTGCCAGGACACTGCTGACTCAAATCCAACTACCCATCGACCAGGACCCCCAGGTCCCTTTCTGCTGTGCTGCTCTCCGGCCCCTTGTTCTCCTGTTTGTACATGTAGGGTTGCCCCATCCCAGGTGCCGAATCCAGCACTTTTCTTTGTTGAACTCCATATGGTTGGTGATTGCCCATCCCTCTCATTTGATAATGAATTCTACCAGCAACAAAGGGCTGCTCTTAAATTTTACCTTCCTATATTCTGTATGCTGATCTTGTCATCTGTCTCTAAAGTAGCACATGCTGAAAAACCCTTAGAAAGGACAATCTTATTATGCACACTTCCTTTTGAGACTGGGCTGGTTATGAAAGTTCTAGATTACTGATTGCCTTACTTTAAGTGCTGCTGGATATAAAAAGAGTGAGCTGATGTAAATATATATAATGTAAAGAGAGATAGAGCAACTTTTTACATAGGCAGATAGTGAAAAGACAAGGGGGAATGGTTTTAAATATAAGAAGAGATTTAGATTAAATGTTAAGAAGTAATTATTTAGAGGGTAGTGTGCCACTGGAACAGGTTGCCCAGAGAATATGTGAATGCCTCATCCCTGGAAGGGTTCAAGGCCAGGTTAGATGGAGCTTGGAGCAACCTGAGATAGTGGAGGGTGTCCCTGGCCATGGTGGGAAGGTTGGGACTAGATGATCTTTAACGTCCCTTCTGATACAAGTCATTCTGGTTCTATAAAACATTCATTTAAGATGCTAGTACTTACTCTACTCATCTTGTTTGTTTATAGAAGTAGTAATTAACCTCAGACTCAGGCCTGAGTCAATAGACAGATGTTTTGTTCAAGTTCCCCCTTGACAGTAGCATGCTCTAAAACAAGTACCCCATGACAGAATGGGCATGGGGAGGGCTATTTGAATGCAGACAAAACCAAAACTACACCCTGCCTTCCCAGTCACTGGTTTACTCCTGTTTTATAGCCAATAGGAACTGATCTCTTTTCTAATTAACTCAGTCTCTACACATCTACTGTGCTGTCAACAGCTATTCCATGGTCTTCTCTTTCTGAAGGCAGAAATCAAAGTCCTTATTATAAGCAGACTTTCAGCCAAATATGCAGCAATTAATTTCTACTATATATTTTATTATGAATTTACTTAGTAGTTATATCATGATAATGTATTTTATTTAATTTACTACAATACAGAAGGTCCCTGTGCTAGACATGTAGTTGTCAAGACTGTTTATAGGTTATTGACCAACTGTAAATATTGGAAGCAAACAAAACAATCAACTTGACATGGGTAAATTTTGTACAGGGAGCTACTACTGTTAGTTTCATACTTTCATTTTAGAGACTCCTATATCAGGAAGTTAAATAAGTTTAAGGACAGATCTTTAATCAGTTTGTATTATCGCCCCATAAAAGCTAGATAAAATTAGACTAAGACCATTGCAAGATTTGGTTCAAGGTCTTGAATAATTTTCATTTAATTTTAGCTTATTCCAATTTTTACTTAGTTATTGACAAACACAAATAATTAGAATGACACCACAATGCCCCATTGAGAAGTGAGAACAATATAACACCATACATCTACTAAATAAGTGAGCGACAGAGGAGGATGGCACCATAAATTTACCAAACAAGGAGATAATGCAGGAACAAACTACTGATAGCAGGAACAAGCTATTGATAAGACCAAACAAGTCTTCGGCTTGAACTTTTGTGCTAACTTTAGTCAGATAACCAGCATAGCAAAATTCACATCTATACAAGCCCCTTACTCACATAAGCTCCTTCCCTATAAAGCATGTGTGATAAAATAAATGGGTACTGTTGTTGCGGTGCATTTGAGATTTACCCAAGTCCTGCATGCTTTTGTTCCTTGTTTTGTAATGGTTTGTCCCTATATCCTCTGTCCAAACCCCTTGGTCTTTCCTGGGTGGTGGGTCCTGTCAATCACCTTGCCATTCCACCCAAAAGCCTGGAAAATTCTGATGGGACTGTGGGGTGATATGTCAGGTTCTCAGTTCCCCTCCCTCTTTTATTGTTCTGTTAAGTATCTCCTGTCACCCCCTCCCTTTGGGATTGGTTCTAGATTGCCCCTTGCTCTGTCTATGCCCCCTGTACTAAAGCCGAAATCCAAGGTCCAGAACTCACTCTGTACGTGGGCAGCCCTCTGGGTGGAATAAAGCCTAGTTAAAGCCCACATGGGAGTCCTCCTTTCTTCTTCCACACTGTTTGCCACATTTCTGCCTGAGGCTCAGACCCACCAGATTGCAAAGGTACTAAGCTGTACCCCTGAATGCGGACTTGGTGAGCGAGCTAGCTGGTAAGCAGCTCCGAACCCCTGCATACTGTGTCTTTAACTGAAAGTGAATTATTAAAAAACTATGAATATTGATCTAATACCAATATCCAACTATGATGGACAAAGACTCTCTAACAGTTTAAAGTTAGAAAGTGTATGTTTATTACGACGCCGGGCAGCGTGCGGGATCGCTCCCAAATACACACGGGCAATTTACAGATGATCACAGGGTCTTTTTATGTACAGGAGTATTGAATACCCAAAACACAAATGCATATTCATAACTCTGGTACATCCCATTCCCCGCTTCGTATGGTAATTAGCCCAAAAAGCCATTAAGCATGCGTAGTTTGTTCTTTGAAATGGGTCGGTGGTCTTTTTTATGGGGTGGGGTCCCAAAATGATGAAGTAAGATGGGTCTTCCTCTCTTTGACTTTTTAACCTTTAGTGTTACGTGACAGCTGAATCCTGTTTTTCCAGGACTGTTTGATTTATGATTGTATTGTATTCATGGGGTCTATTGATTATTCAGGATGCAAAAGCCTAGTTTGACAGCTTCCGTGATTTATCAGTTCCTTCCATGATTTATCAGTTCCTTCAGTCTGGCTTCTGTTAACAAAAGGGAAGTTTAGCTACCTTACACCTCAGCAATATTTATTTTGACTAAAGTCTTTAATTCTTCTAAATCAATGCTTCAAAAGTGAAAACATATTTCGCCAATTAATGTAGTTTTAGATTGCTGCATATACTGGAGGTTATGATCTTTCAATGTTTGAAGTTTATGGAAGCGGGTAACTAGCATACTGAAGGTGTGCCAGCTTTGTGGATTCATCACCCAGCACCCATCTCTCTGCAGACATGAATTAAACAAATACCTTGACTGTGTGTGGATTGGCTTCTTGCACACTGGGTAGAATCTATATTTGGGACAACATCCTCATTTGGTCAGATTTAGCTAGCTAGCCTCAGCTGTTTCAAACAAAAATATAGGCAATGTAACATTTCTCAGTAGTAGAGCAGTCACCAGTATCACCCCATGAACATTAATTTCAGTTCAGGTAAATCTCCTATGTCTACATTTATCATCCCCCAAGAAGCATAAAACATCTAAACTGACCTTAACTAATCCAAAGATCATTTTAATTCACAAAAAATTAAAATCCTTGTTATTCAAGAGACTCCAGAACTTACATGTGTGAACCAAAAGAGTACCCTACTGTCAGACAAAACACAAGCTGTACATGACATTTTCATCTTTCATTAAAAATTGGAATGCAACATATATATTTTAACAACTTTATTAACATGGTCAAGCAATGATTGGCATCCACATCTATTATGTCACATCATACAAATGTAGATACAAAATTACTACAGTACAATATATATTCTCTGCATGATTCAAAATATTTGGTGGCCCCAAAAACTCTAAAATTCAGCAGCTTATCAAAAATTAAAACAATATTCTATTTAAAATGAAGTTCTGTTAGCAAATAGGCAGACTTCAAGAAATATCACTCAATTTAGTAGTCTGAAAGGTTGCAGAAGGATATGTTTGAAGGATACATTCCAACATTATGGCAGACACAGAAACATCAGTTTTAAAGCTTTCAAGCAAAACTCATACAACCTAAGTTGTCAGCAGAAAGATCAGTCATCTTTAATTTTAAATTATTTTCTATACTGCATCCAATTGAAAATTTTAGAAGTGCTCAGTATTAGTAAGTCAGCCATACATAGCTACCTATTTCTTCCCATGAAAAAAGAAAGTATTACATTAAAGATTTCAACAGCCAAAGAAGCCTGCTTATATCCATCTTTTTTTTCTAATCGCTTTCCCACAAAGATCACCTAGGTCTTCTCAGTTTTGTTGTTCACCCAAAGTAAGAAATTAGATACCTTAGGTGAAAGTAGCACAATAGAACCAGCTTATAGAAAAGTGATATACTATAAGCAATGAATTCTTTGAGATGTGGACTTGACTTACTTAAAAAGTATAGTGTAACACCAGACAGGGATTCACCTTTTATAGAGATATTTTAACTGCCCTCACAAATACATTCAAGTAAGTATCCTTATTATTTTAGGAGAATATACTCTACAAGGCAAGCAACAAGAGTACTCACCTCAGAGTTTTCCATTTAAACTAATTATCCAAAACTGGCTTGCTCCAACCATTACGTGCAAAGAGCAAGCATCAGTATCAGACAAAAAAAGTAGACTGATGGTGCAAGTCATTCTGGTGAATGCATAGGTGAGTGAAATACACAGCTACTGATCAAGCTTTACTTACTCAAGATGAGGTAACTGGAAATACACAATATATCACAAATATGTATACAAACCACATCAGCATCTACCTGAAGTAACTGCAGGATGTTTTGCAATTTACATCAGTCATTTCACTGTAGAGCTTAACCTTTATCTAAGATAAAAAGTTACTCTTTAAGACTCTATGTAGAAGCATTATGCATTTATGCTCATAAAAGAGAGAGCATCAAAGCAATTCATATTAATTTGCAACTTCTTTCCTTGACAAAATCTGAAAGAAAAGATTTCTAACACAATGTTACATTTGAAGCATTTTTCAAGAAATATTTCAGTTGTTTGAATATGGATGCATTCTCCTCAAGGGAAGAATATTTTTGCACTTTTATCTGTTAATACATTCAATATGAATACAATAGGTGAAACAAAAGTCATTATTGTCCAACAGTAGAAGGTTAATTTAGAGTAAGTTCAAGACACAGGAGCGCTGTAATATGAAATACATAAACTGATATAATTAAGACACATTTTATAAGCATGTGTTCTGAACAAAAAGGGTACAAGAGTATTCACCTGAGAAAAAGCTAGTATTTGAATATTTCTAAGTAGCAATGGGTTTCACTTGAGTAGAACTACTTGAAGCTTTAAAATATACATTTTATTATACAATATATGCAGTATAAGTAATTAAAATTGATGCTTACATAAAAGTCCTAAAAAAACCCCACCAAATCCACAGTGTATCATTAAGTCTAGTTACAAAACCTATGATGCTTCATAACTTTTAAAAATTACAATTATTATAAACTCATTCTGCCAAAATTGATCTTTTGAGTACAAGCTTTAAGGAGTAATAAACAAAAGCATAAGAATTAGCTCATTACAATTTAAATATATACATATTTAGAAAATAATCAAGTTTTGGAAAAAAGTTATGAAATTGATTCTATTTTCTTGCCCTGCTTAGAATAATGAACTATTCTAATCAGTTTTTCCAAAATGAAGAGTTGTTTCCTGAATTTATAAAGAAAAACATTTAGTATTGAACGTATAGTTTCACAGCAATTTAGAACTGCCAAAAAGATGCATTTTATAAGGATTTTAAATACCCTTTCTGTTATCAACTTAGATTGATCAGCAGCTTTTCTTCACACTGAATCCTTCAAAAAGGTAAACTTAAAACAGGAAAAAGACATATAAAAAACAGTAAACACTGACCTCCTGAGGCTCCTACAACAAAACTATTCAAGTAGAAAATCTACACCATTACTTAGCAGCGGCTATTTTTGTAGTGTAGCAGACTAACAGCACTTTATTCAGTGTGTAAGGAGCAAATGAAGCTGTACTTTTAGCATGCCAAGAGGCAGAAACACTGGAATGTAACAAACTCACAATTCTACCAATAAAAACATTCAGTAAACATTCAAGAACTGTCAAGCCTACACTACAAGAATTGAAATGCTTTTTATTTATCCCATGATGCAATAATTGAATTATAACTGTTAATGCTGATTCAAAACTTTTCTTGCCTCAGATTAGACCGTAAATGGCTTCTGCAAATCTCTGCACTATATTATGCATTAGGAATATAGTTTATTTGCTTTAAAATATACCACAAGGGAACTTTACTTACTGATACAACATACTATTTTGTCAGTACTGTTTATTTCTGCCCTAATTATTTTCTTTGCTGTTATACCAGATCAGTTCATATCTGTACAAATACCTATTAAAATACTATGTACAAAAGCAGTATCCTAAGGTAATGTGAGGTGAAGTGGGTTTATGTGGTTAAAGGGGCTTTCTGAAATTTAAACAGTTTAGCTAAACCCAGATTCTAGCTGTAATGGTACAATATTATTTAGGTAGGTTTTCTATTCTACAATTTGTTTTAATGTAATTTCTCTGAAACTCTTCCCTAATGTTCAAATGCACTCAAAACTATAGCCAATTTGTGTCTAAAATAATATCCTACTGGTTTTTTTTCTTCTTCCAAAATTGATTTCAAAGTGTTTTTAGTGACTAAAGCTCTTACGAATTTTCTTCAGTGCTATTAGTTAAGAAAGAATTTTGTATTTGCTACCAAAGCAATGTAATTGGAAAGGAAGTTATCACATGCAAATTAGACCAAATTGAATAAATACTATGTACTAGCATTAGTGAATGTACTTCATACATGTTGAAACTATTCCTCAGGCATAATCCATTCATATTTGCAAAGCCACAAAAACCAAAAAAGGATGGGGTGGAGAGTGGGACAAATTTAAAATGTGCATGTAAACACACCCCCCCCAAACTCTTAAAACAGCATAACAGCATTTATAAGTCCACAGTCATACAGCTCAAACTGCAGTGCAATGGCTAAATCATTTAGCACTCAAAGAACAGAACCATGCAAAGAGCAGCAAGTTCTTAAAAATACCACACAACAACTGCAAACAAACAAAACAAAACCCCACAAACAAACCACAAACCACCAAAAATAAACCAAAATCCAAACTGTTATCCAATATCCAATTTTGCAATGCAAAGGTGAGAAAAGAAATCTATAAAAAGGCTGTTATGGCTTAGTTTTGTTTTGCAGGTTAATTATGTAGGACTTGAAAAATGGAAAGGTGTGGTTTCACCTCTGACCAGCACAGTTAAGTCTCTCCATTTTCCTTTAACATCATGGGATACTCTTTAGGCAATCTAGAGACTTGCCTTTTTCAGATAAACACAAGATCAAGTTTACCAGTTAGGATTTCACATTCACAGTACATAAGAAAATACACATTGAAAGAAAAGTAATGGATTACCTTAACAAATATTTATTCACAGGAATACATGTAAGTAGAGAAAAAAAGAAAAAAATCAACAGAAAAGCTAAACAAATGAATTTGAGGATCCAAACCAGCTTTCACTCTTTAGCTTTAAACTTGCAACCTTTGTGCATTTAATTATATCACAAAGGGCCACCAACATGTGCCCATACATTATAGAAACCCTGCATTACATCCACTAACTTAAACATTTCTAAGACCATGCTGTGAACAAAAATTAGGCATAAAAGGTAATATACTGAGTGGGAATAAACACAAAGATAGCAACTGTCATCAACTTCTACAATTGTCTTTATGTCCGAATTAACATTTATGCAGTCTTTAATGGGTTTTACCATGTAACTCATTTTTAGAGATTCTGCTAAAAACCACTAGCATATAACCATGCAGAAAGCACATCATACTGACAGCACAGAGGCAAATATTTTGCACAGCTATATCAGCTTTCCACATTGTGCAGGTTACACACAATACAATATCAATCTTATTCTTAACAGATCCTAAAAAGGTATTTCAAGGCCTAATTGTTAACTACAGTACTTTATAACTATATTCTTAATAAAAATAAGATCCACAGAATCTCAGAAAAAAGAATTTTAACTGCAGGGCTATATTAAATTGGTAAACTGCAACATAAGACTGGTGCCACATAGGTAAATGTATACCAATTTCACTCTATGTGATGCAAGCATGCTACTTTCCCACTAATTTAAAATACCTCTGATCACTATGAGTCAGAATACATGCCTGAACCTTAAACTGCATGTTAAGAATAATGCCTTACTCTAGCAATTAAAGCTAATTAATTACAATAACCAAATTATGCTACTTCAACTTTTTTAAATGCAAAAATTAAGATGTGAATCTTTCCTTTGATTTGTCCCTCCCCTTACCCCAAAAATGAAAGGAGTGACTCATTTGCAGCTTGCAGGTTTCTTCATTTCGTCCAGCTAAACCTCTATTAATTTTCAATCGGGTTTCAATACTGTACACTGCAAGTGCCTGCTCCTAATACTGACACAAGCTGCATTTTAAATTTATTAATTTAATTTGTTATTCATTAACATGCAAATTATCTAGGAGTCCCATTAAGCAGGATGAAATAAAGTAGAAAATCCTTACTTTAAAAAAACAGAAGNAGAATGTGCTGTTTTGTTAATAGACTTTTTTTCTTCTTCACATCCAGTGCAGAGTTGTAATAGGAGACTATTTCCACCAACAAAGGCTCCAGATGTTAAAACATTTCCCAACATTGACTTAATACAGTGACAGCAACACCTCCCTCCCACCCCTCCCAGTAGGGTTGGGACTGTACTGTATTCCCTACTGGTTTACCCTTCCCCCCAGTAAAGGGTAACATTTTCCCTGGATGCAGAGTCTCCCTCATAGTCTCCCAGACTGAAGGACCTGTAAAAAGAAAAGATAGAGGTATAGTTAAATCTTATCTTGAACCTTAACTGACAGATCAGTGCATAAACAAAGAGCTTTTTGCCTTTTTTAAGTGGTAGGTGCCAACCTTTAATGTAAAAACAAATTTAAGTCTAGATTTTCCCTTTTAAGAAAAGACCCCCTTCATACCAAATAAATTCGTGAAACAACACCATATGCTTTAAAGGTAGACTGACAATTCCACTATTGTGGCTTAGAATTAAGATAAAAGCAGTCCTATATATTCTAACAAGCTTGTGCCTTTTTAGTACAAGATTATGAGGTAGTTTGAGAAAGAATATTAAAGATACCTTCTACTAACCTAACAATTTCACTTTTAGGTGGATTAAACAAGATGTTTTGTACTGAGGAGACACTACGGCTGAGACTAATTGCCAATTTTACCTCTTTGGAATCCTCTCCATTAGGATGAAAGAAGCCACTTATTTCAGAACTAAAATTCCCTAATTTATAAATATGTAAATGCTTGAAAATGGTTTATTTTTTTAAATTCATTGTTCAGATAAAAATGTAATTCAATTTCCTATGTCACTGACTGACAAATCTTAGGCTGATTTTTAAATAGTTGTCCATTCAACAATAAAACAGAATTGCATGATTCACTCATAATTTCAGCGCAAAAATTCTAGAGCAAGTATCAAATTTATATAGACAATGAATAAACTTAATTTGCCCTCTTTTTCTGGGTAGTATAATAATCTCTTCACAGTATCACACTACATGTGGAAAGCTTGATTTATACATTGTGAACAAACAGCATACAAAGCAAGGTAGTAAAAGAATAAAAGTATTCTAGAGTGCACAGTCACTGTTCTTTTCTGAAGTTGAATCATTCTCCAGACAGAATTATAACAATTGTGAATTGTTCCATAAAGTGGAACATAGAAATATTAAACACATCAGCATGCAGAAAACATCAATGTCTACAGTCAGGAAAGTTACAGATTACATACAACACCAGGCCTGCTGACACCCGACAGGATGCATTTTTCTCAGAGGGGAAAAAGGGATTTTGCACTGGAGTTAGTGGGACTCATTGATAGAACTTTAACTAGACTGAAATGGGGAAAGGGACAAAACCAGGCTCAGCAGAGATGATCAATGGGATGGCACACCCAAATCTGAGGGACTGAGTGCCAGTGAGATTCTTCAATCTGCCACACAAGGTATCGGCTACAATGAACCACACTTGAAATGTTTCTGTACCAATGCACACAGCATGAGGAAACAATCAAGAGGAGCTCAAAGCCTTGGTCCAGTCCCTGAGGTATGGCATCGTGTCTTAGTTTTGGCCAGGATAGGGGTAATTTTTTACAGTAGCCAGCAGGGGGGCATAGCCAGACCCTAATGTTATTTGATACCATCTCACCTCACTTGTGGAGGCCTCACGTGTGAGGGTAGTAGGGACTTGCTCTCTCCTTTCCAGTGGCAGGTGAAATGATCCAGTATCGTTTGACTTTCTATGTAAATAATTTCTTTGTCTTATACATTTTTCTATTAATAGTTGGTATCACTGTTTCCTTATCTCATTGCTGTTTCCAGCAAATTGTTCTTATCTTGACCTGTGATTTTCACCTTTTTGTGCCTCTGTCTTGGGTTGCAATGCAAGATGTATTCTATTCCCAATCTGTTGAAACTGGTTGAAGAGGTTTTTTTTTCTTTATCTCATAACTTGGGAGGGGAGGGGGTAGGTGTCTTTCTGTTAATGAGCAGCTGTTAAAACCAGGTGGGGCAGTGTTTCTTTATCTCTTCCACAACCCATCCTCCCTCCAGGGGGATATCTGCTGTTAATGGGCCATTAAGACTCACTGCATGATTGATAAAATTACATCATTCCATTGTGAGATGCTCCACCGAGTGGGAAGAGCCAAGCATTCCTACCGGGATAAAAGCTGAGATTCAGAACAGCAGAGCAGCCTGTTTTCCACTGGATTCCCAGAGGGAAGACTGGATCCATCTCACCACCACTGGATCCTTCTACAGGATCATCTCCACTCCAACAGAAGCACATCTGTCACTCCAGAAGGACTTATTTGGACTGTTCCCAACACCCTGACCAACAGGATGCCAGGTCGTATTCTGACTCTGTCAGTGGTTCTAGGATTTTTTTGTTTGCTTGTCTTTTTTTTTTACTACTAAATTTGTATTTTTAATATTCCTAGTAAAGTGTTATTCCTATTCCCATATCT
>VWZU01010410.1:29939-49328 GCA_013397095.1 Sterrhoptilus dennistouni
TCCTACAAAGATGTGCTGAGAGAGCTGGGGTTGTTCAGCCTGGAAAAGAGAAGGCTTTGGGGTGACCTAATTGCAGCCTTCTGGTATCTGAAGAAAGATGGAGAGGGAGTTTATACAAGGCCGTGGTGGTAGGTTGGAACTAGATGATCTTAAAAGTCCCTTCCAACCCAAACCTTTTTGTGATTCTATTATTCTAATGTCTTTCTTAAAGGAAAAAACCCAACATTTCAGTTAAGGGTGACATATACAATAAAGCTACATACAGAGATTAGCATAAAATATATAAATATACATATACATATGTGTGTGTATGTAGTTTTAATGACTATGGTCACAACCTAGAGTTAGGCTAAGTATTTTGTCAACTGACATAGTTTATATGTTAAGATTACTGAGTTCACAATTATTTTTTTTTAAACCTGTAATATGTTCTTGGAGGAAAGCTGAGCCAGAAACACCACCAGCATTTGACAGAATGAATGCCTGTCAATTTCTTGCAAAAAACAAAAGTATCCTGTGAGAGCTGTGTTTTTTCCATGGAACCTGTAGAAAACTGTTTCTAAAAAGGAAGCTATTAAAATCTTTTGAGTTTTGAAAGAACAGGGATCCACAGCATAAGAGGGGAAAAAATTAAATAATCAAATCTACAGGTTTCAGTCTGGACCCTCCAATGTAATAAATTAACTGAAAGCTACAAAAATTGAATGACTGTCAAAAAGGTCTTAGTATTTTAGCTCCTCTTAATAGAAAATAATGAAGTCCCTAAAGCTTTGGTTTGTTTTTCTTTTTTAAACTGAAGGGTACTCAGTTGTGGAACAGTCTGTCATGAACACATCCTCACAAAAAAGGCAATGTCAAAGTTAAAGCTCATGATACTGAGTTCACCCTCAACACAACTTTCTCAAGCAGAGCTGTTCTTAAACAGCATGTAGCAAAAATATTACAGTGTCACAAGTTAATTTATTGCTTTTCTCCCCGAAAGAGACCTTCCACATAGACATTCACCTCTCTTTCCTAACCCAAAGAGTCTGATTTGCCAGCTGCCAAGAAACTACTAAAAAAATCTAAGAATGTTCAGGTACGACAAAAGGCGCACTTAAAAAAAATTACCTTACATGACAATTTTAGCAATTGAGCTTTAGTTACAGTATTTGGATATCTTGCTTTTATAAAATGTGATACAATTAGGGTATATATCAGATCTCAACACTGGCAGCTCATGTACCTTTGCTCTTTGAAAGAGTATTTTCTCTCTTAGCTCTAGTGCTCCAAAACCAACAAACCAACCAACCCACCCCCCCAAAACCCAAACACTATCCACTATAAAGAGAAACCTCGGGGGACTACAAAATTTTTTTCTCATTATTTCTAAAAGGCATAATTATTGCTGGAAAATATGCAACTGGACTACAATAATCATGTATTCAACTAACATAAAAACTCATTCCAATGGGGAAGTAATCTAAAAAGTTTGTGTGCCATCACTTGAAGAAAGCCTTGTCTCTGTCCTTGCTTGGCAAAAACCACAAAAAATACACTTTAAAAAGCAAGGATGTCCTTAAGCCAAGTGACCAAGAAACACTGTGTCTACTTTGAATGCATTAGATCCCACATGGATATCCTGGAAAGAATATGAAAAAGAGGAGCATAGCTTATCGAAGCAAGTATTGAATGCTGAAGGACCAGGAGAGAAACATGTACTGAAACTGCTTTGGACAATCATCACAGACAGCATCCTGGACTTTGTTTTAAGCTTGTATTTTCTGTTTCCTTATGCTGATGCTAGAATACTCAAAGCCATGCATTTCCTGACCCTGATATTCCTTCAAAGCTTCTCAGATATTTGGTCTCCTAACTAGGACAGTGAGATTTTTGTCTTTGATACTCAAGACAGGATTCCAGTGTTCTAGTCCGTTCTGATGCACACACTTGGCATTACTTGAAGAGGAAGTACCAATATTGGCCTACAATCCAAGTATGTACTTAGAAATATGTTCTCTTTTATCTTTAAGAGGACCATTAACTTTTGACACATACTTGCTAAAGCTGGGGATTTCACTTTACAACATACAAGGAAAGCCAAACTACTGAACAATAACAGCATCTGTGCATGAAATTGAAATAAGTTTATTTTGTTCTGGTTTTTAACTGAAGACACCAGTGCATAAACACAATATACTACTTTCTGTCTTTGTGTGTGTTTTGTTAATTTTACACAAGGCAAACAGTCCTTTTGCTTAAATTCGATTGACATTTTGTCTAGGGATGCATTCTTGGCTATCTCTCTACGTAAGTTTCTCGAAGACTTGCTTATCCAAGAGGAATTCTGAGGAGGATTAAGCAGTCCCAAAAACTTATTTTCAGCTGAAGCAAGATAAACAGATCAGGATACTACTGGAAGATTTTTCCATTTTCAATTTTCTAGATATTTCTAAAAAATAAAAAATTCTTCTTGGGAGGGGTGGGTCTTAAACCACATAGATCTTATTTTCTAGAAACAAAAAAAAAAGGGAAAAAAAAAGTTTTCGATGTGGTATAAACCCTCCTGTTCTTCCAAATGCAGACAAAACATAGTAGGCTGGACATTATAAAAATATAGGTTAAAAAAAAATCAGGTTTTTATGATATTTTGTTTGAAAGTGTATGACTGCAAGAAAGCCTTCATGACCACAAATACAGTAAGTGCTAATAATGGAAATAGAAAACAAGAAAAAAATAAAAGGATCCAAAAATAACCACAGTTCAGATATACTGTCATATTAGAAACATTACCTTACAGAACATGTCTCGGAGATCATCTTTTGGGTTAATCCACGATGCAACAGCATCACAAAAAAATATAAAGTCCTATAAGATTAAACAATCACATAGGTTAGGAACCTCGCATTTATAGGTCTGAAAATAATGCCCAATGTTTGTTCTATGAACTATGCAGGGTATCTGATCCTAATTCACAACTGCTTTTAGTTTTATGCCTTTATTTTCTAGTTAATTCAGACAATAATGGTAAGCTATTGTATGTTTAAGTATATGGACATAGAAATAGCTGAGTGTAGGGATACCTTTGTTTAATAGGATTTTTTATTAAATTGAACCACAGTTAAAAACACCCCAAATCAACAAACACCTACCCTCCCACACCACACTTATCTAACTAATTCTTTCAGTACACGTTACAAGTTTGAGAACCAATTATCTTAATAACAATCAACAAACTCAGGATCATACTTGCAACTTACTCTCATGTATTTTCAGGTGGGGAAAAAAGCTGTTGTATTTTGTTAAGCAGAGCCAGAAGTTGTTTCTGGGATATGCAGAATGTGTACATGTTCAAAACTAAAGCTACCCCAAAATCAGTATTTTGCATTACCTCCTACTATACCATTAAAACATCAGTCTTAATGATTAATTTGATAATGCATGTTTTTGGATAGGAACTGAAGATAACGACTACATAGGAGGAGAGCTGGGATAATGAAGAGAGTCCTTAATTGCTCCCTCTGTTTAGGCTGTGTGAAAGAACAGACAGTAGAAGAGGGAAATGCTAAGTACAAGATAGGGAATAAGTGAAATGAACTGAAAAATTCAAAACATGATAGAGGTTCAATTCTTGCATTTCAGGGAGAAGGATTCCAGGCAGAGGAGGGGGAAATTCACCTTTATTTTCCTCTTAGAAAATATTATCTTCATACAGCTTTACCTTGGAGCTGCACAGACTAAAGAGCAAATCATATTCTATTCTTGAGATGTACAATTTATTTTAAAGAAATGCATCTTCTTTGTCATATTGACTATTTAAGCAATATATCCAAAGTTGAAAGAGAATCTTCCCTGCCCAAGTTTTAAGAATGAAGGGGTGTTAATTGTTTTTGTTCTGTTTCTTTTTTTAAAAGCCTAGATTGTATCTGAAAAATAGGTTTCTGTATGTCAGTTTGCCTTGTATTTTCATACATATCATCAACATAAAAAAGAATGATAGAACTATCAAAATACAGTTAATCAAAGTTCATTATTGACATATTCCTTGTAAGTAAAAGACAAAAATTAATTTAACAATGCTGTCTTTTCCTTTCCATAGGTGATAATTACTGAAGCACAAATCCTGAAGTATCATGATATGTATAATTTGAAATATAAACATTTTGGTCTCCTTGATGCCTAAAAAGAAGTTACAGCACATACTACTGGGAATTGACATCAAACTAAATTTTTTCATACTCCGTACACAGCTTTCACTAAATTTCACATAAGCAAAGAAAAAAGAAGATCTATTTATATATCTTACTTGGACTACTCCACTGGGGTTGACTGAGATCATGGTACATATCCCACGGAACGCTGAATCCTTTTCCTCGTTGTCTCTTATATTTCGCAGAGAAGTACACCTAGTAAGTTGGAGAGCAAAACTTAACTAATTCTATTACTTTTTTATTCAATCAAGTCAGGATTACATGACAGCATTTGATGGAATAAGTCACACTGATAAAATTATCTGAAACACTATTTTGAACACTTAGAAAGATACTTGTTGCACACAGTATTTACTAGTATATTCCCATTAGGTATCATCTACAGAATCTTGCTCTCCTGTTGCACTATATACAGTTAGAAAGTGTGACCTGTATTCCATTAAATACAAAAGAAACACATATATAAAATAATTATAGAAACTATCATTATTAGAAGCAGAACATATGATACTATTGCAGTATGAATAATGTCAGATATCACTTAAAGAACAATTATTTAACCTTTACAGCAGCAAGCAAGCTATTTTATACATAACAAGTATAGAAATATATTCCTTACAGCAATTCAAGCCTCAGACTGGATTTTAAGTAAAGTAATGCACAGCAAATTTGAGAGTATTTGCATGCATTGTATTATCATTCTCATGGATTTTAAAATGCTCTTTCATAGTCAAGCTTTAACACGCAAGCATGTGACAATCTTATCCCATGCATAAATTAGTCGTTAGCCACAACATAAAGAATACATGACGGTGCTACTAAAAACTCACAAACCTGATAGGACAAGATTAGTCACATGGTTGGCAATGATTAAGGATTGAGATTTTGTAACCAACTGAAAATATATCTAAAAGTGAGATAGAAGAAAGAAAGAAAGAAAGAAAGAAAGAAAGAAAGAAAGAAAGAAAGAAAGAAAGAGAAGAGAAGAAAAATGAATTAAAAAAAAATTGAATAATACACACCAGGGTCTTATAAACTGCTGTAGCATGGGGGCCACCTCTTGAGGACAAACGTAACCAAGACGACCAATTGTTATTGCTAAGGTAACGCAATCACGGTTATACACCACCAAACGCCAACCAAGACATGAGCAAATGAGGGGGGAGGAGAAAAAAATAAAGAAAAAACAACAAATAACTCAGAAACAGAAGCCAACAGAATTTGTACATGATAGTAAACATAAGATTTCAGTGCTGTTTATTACAACCCCTTGAATAAGAGGCAGCAACATATATGGCATAGTCTCCAGGGTAAAAGAAAAATTAAAGAAGTAAATGAGAGAACACCAAAAAACACAATTTGAAATACAAAGGCTCTCTGATGTAAGCAGTCATTCTGCTCTCTTCAGAATCACCTCTTACAGTAAATTTACCTACTATGCACTTCAAAGTTTTAAATAAAAAGTACTATTATGGATACTATTGATAGAAAGGAATTAACCATTTTCAGTTTTAATATCAAGTAGTCCTAAATATTTTATTTTTTCAATATTTAGAATTCAAGATTTTAATAGGCCTATATCAGTAAAAATACATTTATAAACACTTTTACACGGAATACATTGTGGTCTATCTAATAAATACTAAATAGATTAAACACTCTCAGAAACCCAAATATTTGCTTTCTTGTAGAAAAATTAAAGTGGTTTCTCGCTCATAGCAACTGACTGGAGAAAATCAAATTTTTAATCCAAATACTTCTCCTGTTCAGAAAAACTTCCTCATAAAAGTTGTATAATAATCTGACTTCTGATATAAAAGCATAAAGACAAAAAAAAAGTAAAACTGCTTCTCTGAATGATTAGGTATTGTGGTCCTTTATTCTGAGGGCCAGACTGAAGATATCATCATACAAGTGTGTTTTAATGGTGTTTGCTCAACTCACAAAAGATTAATCTTTAGAAAAAAGAGAAGGTGAGAAAAAATGTATCCGGATTACTTGAAGCAAAATACATGAATAATACTAAAATCCAGCAGATTTGTATGAAGCAGAAAAAGGAAACCTATGTTCAAGGGACATACTATGCAACACTAATTAACAGGCATTTGTGAACAGATTCATGAAACATGCAATAAAGCAGATGATGCTTTCTCCAATAAAAGTTTAGTGTAGGATACACTAGTGGTTTAAAATGTACCCATTCCATGAAAGCTACATCTCACCAGTAATGTACTATTTTGCCCAGACATTACTTGATTTCAAATTTTCAGTAGATCTAACATAAAACTTCATTTGAAGTGATACTTTCAAATGAAAATGCACTTTTAAGGTTTATCTGTAAATTCTCACAGCTAGAGTCTGTATGAGGAATAGCAATTTCTGTCAAAGCTTAACTTTTTGGCATGCACTTATTATTTTCTATGCTACTATTTTACTTAAGCTGATCTCATGTTTCCATAACAGAAGTGTTTTCATAACTCATTACATAACAACCCACAGTAGAAAGTATTAATACTCTTGCGCATACCAATGGCATATAGCACAATATCCCACAACAAACTTATAATTACACCACGCTCAACATTTATTTGCAGTTATGCATCTGCATTTAAAGTAACTATTAAGATACTAAAAAAAGGTCAGTGTTTGGATGCCTAAAAAAATTCTCTAGCAGTGATGGAAGCAAACTTTTAGGTACTGGATGTTTCTCAGATACAGATATTACATATCCATCAGTGCAGATGAAGGGGGTTGCAGGCAACAGGTAAGAAAATTTATATTGCTATACTATCCATGGTGCATTTCATAACAAGTAAGTAGCATAAAAATTATCTTTTCAAAAAGCAGTACCTATAATATGCCAGACAACTAGGCAATTTTTCCTTCAAGTTCACCTTCTATACTAAATGAGGGGATGGGGTGTGGAGAATACTGAAGGAAAAATATGCATAGAAAGAAATCCCAATTTATCTCATACTTAGCCTAAGCCCAAATGTAACAAGCACTGAATTTGCATAATTTTCAATTATGTCCAGTATAACGACTAAGCTATCATTTTTCTTACAAGACAGTTTTCAAACAGAAAAAAGTCAAAAGATTCTCAGTTAGTAAAATAGTAAACCTGAAACCTGTTAAATTATTAATAAAGTTTTGCTGAAGTATGGAAGGTGTTCTTCATACCAGAATGTGCCCTCTATAAATGCAAAAAACCAAGCCTCAGAAATTTCAGTTCAATAAGGCATTTGGGGACTGCTTCCAATTTGGAAGGCAAAGCAGCTGGACAGAACATAGAAACATACATGCCACTGTTAAGACTTCTTTTCAGAAATTTGTTATTATGTGACCAGGTAATAGAAATAATACATAATTTCAGTTATGTTGTGGTAAAGCTGCCATCACAGATCTAGATTTTTGTGCACATTACTACAAATTAATGTTTAGAAACAGTGCATTACTGTAAATTCAAACAGTTCATTATTTGTTATATATATGCCAATTACATTTGTTTCCAACACTAGACACATACAGTACACATGAAAGGATGTGCATATATTAAAATCAGTGCTAAGTCTTTAAGTGTTACTGCATACATCTGTCATATTGTATACATAAATAAAATTGGAAGAACACTTAGATTATAAATAAATATAAAATGCTATAAAGGTGAGAAAGCAATAACTTTAATAATCAAGATATATGATAGATGTTTTTCTGCAAGACTGAGACTTGTAAGAGTTTCTGCAAAACAGTTGTTTTTGCTTATAAAACCCAAATATATAGCAACAAAATAAGCTCTATTCAATTTTTTTAAAATCATTGTAGAAAAAAACATTAATTCCCTTCACCATAAATTATTCAGTTTTTGGATACCTGTGTTCTCTAACAATGTCTTTGGTGTGTTGGGTCTGTTAATTATTTCTACAAGCTGGTGCAACACCATTGGAATATAATGCTGCATCTCTATACCTGAAACAGCAAAAAAAAAAATTCAGAAGAAAATGATCATTAATATACATAATCTATTTAGATCTGGTACATCAAACTTACTGTCAAAGACAAGAATGTAAAACTGAATTTAAATTTTTAACATGAAAACATCACTAGAAATAAAAAACAATCCACAAACCATTCTAAATATGCAAATATTCAAAGAAAAAATCTTACCCATTTGGATGGAGATTTCTCCAATTGCCCAGGTGGCATTGTTACACACAGAAATGAATTCGGGGTTTAGGTTGGTTCCCAAAATTGGCATGAAATCAGCTAGAAAGAACAACATTTTAAAATCTCATCACACAATACAAACATCTTGTTCCATTACTGTAAGATCACAAGGAGAGGGAGTTTAAAAAAAATCATCTAAGTGTATTTAAATTCTTGTAAAGCATTACGCTTGAATTAACAAGAGCTGTATTTTTGCTATATATCAGATTAATCTGGATGATACAATCTAAGTAGATCAATGCAAATCCTTTCAAATTATGATTTAAAAATATTTCTAATAGATGTACATTTATGTAACTCTAGAAACCTTTTTTTTCTCCTTCCCAGGAGTAGGGAAAGAAAAGCACACCTGGATAGCTATGTATTCATCTGTGCCAAAAAAAAAAAAAACCAAACACCTCTCCCCAAAACAAACAGCCCCTTCAGCAACAAAAACAAAAAAATGCCAAACACAACACCAAGCCCCCACAAAAAAACCCAACAGCCAACAACAATGAAGCCTAGAAAGCAAATCCCAGCCTTGATTAAAATGACAGATGTTATAATCTGTCTTTGTGACTAATATTTCACTAACATTTAAATTCCAAGCCTATCCAAGCATCCATAGATTCTAGTAGAGCAAAAAACCTACAAAACAACTGTTCTAATTGAAGTCTAAGTACATCTGTTTTTCTCTATTCCAGCAAAACAGGAAGCATCTTACATTATAAAAAGTCAAGCAACAAAATGAACTTTTGCACTGTCTACAAAAAGAACAACACGTCTTAAACACAGTTTAAAGGAGAAAAGACTACAGACCCTTGCTGATAAAGGAAAACTAAAATCTACAACACCATGACAAAGTAACCCACAGAAAACGTAACTTAATGGCTAAACCAGCCTCCTATCAGTTTGTAAAACAAGTTAATTATTTAATATGTAAAATAAACATACCGATGCAAGGCTTAACATGCTGAAAACACGCCTTTGTCAGGTCACCTAACAATGCAAAAGAACTCTGCCGTACCTCAGGCATTTTATCCTAAAGAGAGGAAGAAAAAAAACCCTGACAATTCTAGAAGTGTTTCTGATTCTCTTTTGAAAGAAAATTCTTGGATTAAACGGATTACTCATCTCACCTGCATACATTGGTACATTAGTGTCAGGATATTGCTGCGAGCCACTAACTGTTCAATGTTGCCTCCGAGTCCTTCAGCTAAACCACTGAGTAAATCAAGAGCTACAATCATGAAATCTTTATCTGGAGCCTCATATTGGTCTGGCTGAGCATTGTGCAACTGTAACAAATAATTATGCATTTTCAAAATGAGTATTAGATTTTCTCATGGGCATGCATAAAAGTAAAAACAAACAAACAATTAAGTTTCATAACTGCAGCTTCATTTAGATATTCAATAGTTAATACTACAAATCTTCCTGGAAACCCCTAACTTTACATAGTTAATACATTGGTTTAAGGAGATATTCTGAAAACATTGGAATAGCAATAGAAAAATACCATGGCTTGTGCAAGAGTCTTCTGCACCAGATTTACACAACGCTGGTACACAGGCTCACAGTACGGAAGAAATCCAGATTGCAAGGCAGTAGCAACTGATGACAGGCACTGGAATAAAATAAAGAAGAAAAAAAAAGCGAGAGAGACACTAACTTTCTTTACCTCCTCCAATTACCCTTTACTTGTGTGAAGTAAATTAAAAGCATTTTAAGTATACCCACAAGTAACTGTTAAAGTAAAAACAACCTGGAAAGGGTAGTACTGATTAGCTGAGCCAAGGCAACCATCAGCTAATTGTCACTCTCTCCTACATATGTCAGTTGAGAAAATTTCTCAGGAGCAGCATCTTCTTTGAGGTGCCTAGGCAGTTTATATGAAGACAATTACTATAATTCAGCTAGCATTTACACTAAGCTTCACTATGCTGGCAATGTGCGAGCCTTAACTTTACCCAAGAGTTATTAAACTAATTTCTCCAGAAGTGCTTTCCTGCTTCACGCTTGGAAAGTACAGAGAACAAACTACATTGTCTGGTTCATACCTTCAGCCTGTCAGTAATTGTTTTAATGAAGGGATGAAGGGAAAGCAAGGAGAAAAGACAAGAACAACAGGGATGAAACATTTTTTTAAAAACAAAGAATCCCAAAGAAAACACGAATGGCAGGGGAAAAAATAATTCTAAAAGATTTCTGCTAAACTTAATAACATTTCTTCAGTTAAAAAAAATTCTCACTATTGTCATAATATTTTCTCCATAATGGGAAATACCTAACATTGACAGCATTTAGTCACACTTCCCAGCAGGAACATCCTTAGTAAAAGAGGCGATTCCCAAAAGACACATATTCAAATTTTAACATTTACCTCTAATAAAGGGAAGAGATCTTTATCTTCATCTTTCAGCATGTTCCACTTCTGGATTAACGGAGGCATTAGCATCTGAATATATTCCTGTTTAAGATGAAAATGCATCAGCTACTGAAGCACTCAATTGCATACTAGTTTATTTCAAAGCTAGAAAATTTATATATTCTACTTTTTCAGGAGAAAAAATTATATACTGTAATTCAACCATTGTTGAAATATATAGAGGTAGTTGAATATTAGAACTTAAAATTTATGTCCTAAGATTTTTTGCTGAGGCACATAAGTACCTTTGCAAAACAAAACAAATCTTTTCCTCCAGGTTTGGCTTCAGTCTAGCAACTTTTAATAGCTGCCTGGGTTGTTACATATCTATAGGATTGACTCGGGCTACAGAAAATGTTTTTACCAGCAATGCAATCTGGCTGTGCATCTGCCAACTGCTTTTCTCAATCATCTTCCACTGCCCCGATGCTACAACCCTACCCCTAGAAGTTCCTGAAACCTCTTCCTCATTCAATTATTTATCCATTAAGAAAGTAATTTTCTATCCCTCCAGAAATGCGCACTTACCGATTCTGTATAAAATGCTGCATTTTCCTGATCACTGCTGTCACAGTCATAAGGACATTAAGCAAGGCATCCTTGTAGTACTGTTGCTCCCAGAAAGTATGCAAAGAAGCAACAGATGCTGCCAGCTAATGCTATGTCCAAAGATACAATATTCTAAGTGACTCAAGAAAGTCCCACCATTACCAGGAGCTCCCATTTAGCTTCCTCCTGGTGCTGTCAAAAGTCAAGCTGGCCAGGGCCAGAGAGAGATTGGAAAAGATGTCCTTTGATAGTGTGGAGTCTTGAATGGCAAGTAAAATGCCATGGCAACAACCCAAATTGTTTTATTTTAGTTTGTCTATGTCATGTGAAGCACTATAGAAAAATAAACCAAATTTCAACAGCCATCATAAGATGCATGTGACATGTATGTGTATCCTATTAATGAACATGTACACTACAAAAACCCCACTACACTTGCCTGTGCTCTTTGTGCTTTACTCAAAGGATTCTGTGTTTTTAGATATAAAATGCACATCTATCCCTCTCTCGGATAAAGCAATTTCTAATGATGATGTGCTTCGATGCATTGGAAAGACACTCAGAGCAGTTTAGCTATACTGAAAGTGGTTACAAACAACAAAAAATAGTCATTATCATTAGAAATTAGCACACACATTTCACCAATTTCTTTAAAGTCCCATTTCATATCTATCTATCTATCTATCATCTATCTATCTATCTATATATATCTCCTTTGAGCTGAAAAATTCTGAGAGTAAGGAAAAAAGTCGCAATAATGAGAAGAACATTTTGCAAGCCACGAAACACACAATTATTCATTCAAAATGGGGTATATTTTTGTAGTGCGAAAATTACACAGTCTATGTATATTACATGTAAATATTTATTATTATTGAATCCAGCATTTTTGTTTTAAAACATATAAAGCACACTACAAAAACCACTCAACCAGTTTTTCAGTATATGATGAGTGTTTCTACAGAACATAAGGTATACTCACAGGTTTATTTAGATGATGTCCTACAGAATCTGCTAGAGTTCCTATAGCATCATAAAGAATGAGCAGGTTTTTATGCTGGTATTTACTAAATGCGAAGACCAAAGTGTCAAGTATATATGCAAGATAAGGAACAAGCTCTGTACAAGCCTCCTCTTCTAGAGTAGCAAAGGCACTGAATGACAAAAAAAACCACCCCAAACAGGTCAGTCAGTATCTTGTAAAAAACAAAACAAGACCACCCCAAAATGCCCCACACTACCCATTCCTGTTTAAACATAGAACTGTGTTTAGTCTTTAAATTCATCCAAGGTATACTCCTGCCCTACACAAACTGACATGTAAAAGCGTTCTTTGTTGAGCTTCCTGCACAAGTGCTATATCCATTCCATTAATGGTTTGTTCATTCTTTTTTTTTTTTAAATATCGGCAGACAAGGGACAGAAGGGAATCTTACCTCCAAGGACCTCATTTCAAGAGAAAGGGAACATCCCTTGAAATAGTTTTAACCCAAATTTTTTGGTAATCCTGAGCTAAATATAAACATTACTAATGCAATGATAGGATAGTTTTCCAGTATTGACCTTGCTCATAGGCCTATAAAAGCCAGATTCCTGGTCAATGAAATTACAAATATTGAAAATAAACAGGTGTGACATACAGATAATTTCTTTTACTGCAATAGATTGTTTAGTTTGTTTTTCATATATTCTAAAAGCAAACTGGACAAGAGAAAGACAATTATTTTACCACAACACAGTTGTGACAATTTCAGAAGCAGAACCCACTCCAGTTTAAAAGGAAAAAAAATACACTAAGAGCTAGAAATGGAGTTATAGAATAATCAATTAAGGCATTAAAATATTTTCTCATGAAAAAGCAGTGTCATTGATAGTACTTTTTGTTTAAGCTTTGGCTCACCTGCAGGCAGCTTCTTGTACTCTCTTGTTGCTATCCAGAATGCGCTTTAGCAACTCAGTCATTAATGGCTTCAAGTATGTGTCTGGGGGTTGACTAACTACCCAGTGTGCATAGCGACTAAGAGTCCAGCAAGTGATGGAGCGCACAAGAGCCTTTTTATTAGAGAGGCACTGAATAAGGTGAGGAATCAGCTCAGGAAGATATGGAATCATACCCTGCATGCAGCCTAGAAGGAAAAATATAGCTATTACAGTATGAGAACTAGAAAACATAATAGAGCTTTTTGTTATTTCCTAGAAGGGATATATTATCTTCTTCTATCATGTAGTAATACATTTTACCAATATACAAAGCAAGTCTACCTAATTTATGTTAAGTCCTAAAAAGAAACACCATAAACAGTAATTAAAATCCTCAATCAAATTTACATTCATTCCAACTACATTTCTACTTCAGTGCTTCCCCAATCCCCATAAATTCTGCTTTATTAAAGGGAGTACAGCAAGAACGTCCAAATAAAATTAGTTTACAAAGCTTGGAAGTCTTATGCCAGTCTACTCAGAGTTACCAAGACAACAAGAGGAGAAAGATTAGGCCTTGATAACTAATCATCATATCATTAAAAAAGATTTCTTAACAATTTTAATTTTCTTCTTGTTTTCTCCTAATATAACACAAATACTGACCAGCAATAAAAGCTGCACACTTTGAGTCAGCAAGGGCAGTAATACACTGAGATTTGCAAGAGGTACTAACTTTTACCTCGCTTGACTTGAAATCAAAACCAACAAAAATGCTTTCTAGCAATAATGAAAATATATGTTCACTAGGAACTGCTGGAAAAGATAGATAATCCAGGCATGGACCCAAACATATTCCTTACATTTGCAAAATGGATAGAGATTATGGAAATACAGGCAAAAAGCCAAGACTGTGAGTAAATACAAAGAAATGGAAGTTAACACATTTAAATCATAGAGCCATCAACAAAAAGCAGTTCAGGGCACTGAAGTCATGGGACTTGTCTTCTCCATTCCTGAAAACACTGAATGAAATGTAAATATTCCTGTCGTATCAAATCAAGGTAGTATTTCATGAGACACCAATAAATATATGCTACAGAGTTAAGAAAGGGAGGAATAAAAGAAATTATCTAAGTTATTTAAGCCTCCAAAAATACACAGATTTGAAAATGAAAAATTAAACAAGTAACTGCAGTTATCAACTAGTAGATGTAGGGATTAATCACTAAGAAAAAAAAAACAGCTAAGGATGTATACTTGCTTTCACAAGTAAATTCACCTAGAAGGGATCCCAGATCTGCTTTAGAACCAATAAAAATTCAGTAACCTGATTCAGTAACTGTTACCTTACCTTCAGCAATTGCTCCAAGAACAAGGATACCAGATTCTTTAACTACCCATTCGGGATGGAAAAGCAATTCCTTCAAAAGGGGCAAGATGTGTGGCAGAAGTTCATCACGAAATACATTAGCCAGGACATCTAGAGCAGCAGCAGAACATTTCCCTGAGGGGAATTAACAATGTTAATCTTCTTATTATACAAGCGGTTGTAGTTACAGTATGATTCTCATTTTAACTTTGAGATGTCAGGGTATCAGGAGGAAATATACTTTAATTTCATTACAATACACAGGGATCCATTGTGCTCTGGTACAAAGCCATAGCTTTTAGAGAGCCATTTTTGCAGCATTTTTATAGCCACTAAAAGGACTTATACACTAGGGATATTAAAACACTCACTGACAGGAACTACACCATTATTTTGCGACATTATATACACTACATAACTTCAGGATGGTGTAACACTACAAAAGCGGGAAGGTCTGTGACATGAATGCAACATGTCGGAAAAATTAAGGAGAAAGAAATAGCAAAAAAATACTAGCAAGTAATTAAAAGAAAATGTTCAAACATGATCTATGTCTTAAAGCAAAAAAAAAAAGGCAAAATCATCAGTCTCTAGAGACTGAAAGAAATTTACTGACTTCTGCTCTGAGCTTACTCCTAATTCCGTGATGCATCTATACAAAGAACACAACTTCGAAATTTGTTTGGAAGTATTTTATCTCATATTTTAGCACACAAAAGCTCATAAAAGAACAACTTCAAAACATGATTCAGAAATCCTTACTCTGGTTTTCTGCTGTGGGGCTGACATGTCTAGAAAAATAATGCTAAGATTGATTTATAAAGAACGCTCGTATTACAGAATCTATAATGCATTTTTTCCAGCTTATTATGATCTCAGTTCCTTGATCCAACTGAAACAAAAGTATATACAAATCAGGTAATCAGGCAAAATATACATAGCAAATGTAACATGCAAAAGCCCTAAACTGGATCTAAACTGCTAGTAGGCCCAAACAAGACACAGACAATTTTTCACTTGGGAGGTAGCAACTACTAGAATAGACAATAAATACAAATTTTTTCTACTCTGCTCCTAGATGATGTCCAACAGGTTTGAATAAAACCAAACATGAGCCCTCAACTCAGAGCAGATCTCCACTAAAAAACAATAATAAACACCACAGACTCCCCAAGACCAGCACCTGCTGCTTCAGCTTAGACTGTTTCAGCTTTCTACTAGAGGAAAAAAGAGGCGGGCTCCCATATTTAGTTACCAGGTCTCATTAGTAACCAATGCTGCTGTCAGGATGTGCTGATGTTTCCTCTCTGTTCAAATTGGAAGTCAAATATAGAACACTGGATAAGAAATTGGGCACACAATTCTGAAATTCAGATAATCCAAATTCTCTCTAATACAGATGACATACATTAAAACAAATTTCTTAACTGTTTTGTTCTCTCTCTTTTCTAGACAGCTTTAGCTTCCTCATCTTAACCAACTGTGGATCACAGAGCACCCTCTGTCATTTCAGTTATGTTTTCCAGAAAATATTGATTTAATTCTGCAATCTCTACACACGGCGACTACAAGAATAGCATTATGAATTTAAAACTATAAAAAAGATACTTTACAAAGGAAAATATATTTGTGCTTTTTGTCTTCTAAATTATAATAATAACAGTAGTTTCAGTATTAGTATTATTTTAAATTTTAGATATGTCTTAAAGTTGTTCGATCCATAAACTTCAAGGCACATTCATCTGTACTACATCTGAACAACTGGTGATAGTGGTCAGTAGTAGCATGTAGGAGGAAGAAAAAATCGAACACAAACCAGATTTAGAGGGAAGACTGAACTAAAAGAAAGGATTATTAAGCTAGAGAACAATGTGTAAGATTGTATTGGACCTGGCTGAGCTGGAGTTCATTTCCCCATAGCAGCCCTCACAGTGCTGTGCTTTGCATTGGTAGCTGGAAAAGTGTTCATAACATACCAGTGTTTTGGCTACTGCTGAGCAGCACTGGCACAGCATCAGCACTCTCTCAATATTCCACCCCCCATCAGTAGGGTAAGAATGGGCAAGATCCTGGGAAGGGACACAACCAGGCCAGCTGACCCAAACTGACCAAAGGGATATCCCATACCATATGATGTCAGCTCAGATATAAAAGCTAAGGAAGGGAGGAGGAAGGGGGGGACTTCATTATTTACAATATTTGCCTTCTGGAGCAACCCCTACGAGTGCTGAAGCCCTGCTTCTGGGAAGGGGCTGAACATTGCTCACTGATGAGAAGGAGAGAATAAACCTATTTTGTTTTCCTCTTTGTGTGCACATAAACTTTCACTTTTGTCTTAGTAAACTGCCATATCTCAACCTACTAGTTGTTTTCCATCTTATTTTCTCTCCCCTGTCCAGCTGGGAAAGGGAGTGATAGAGCAGCCTGGCAGGCACCTGGAGTCCAGCCATGGTCAATCCACCTCAAAGACTTTTAATAAAGTAAACAGTAATAAATGTTTTCTATTACCTTGTAGAATCAAAATTCAAAATCCAAAGCTTCTGTTGAATTGCATCTAGTAGATGTTTGCAGGTCTATTGGCCATATTCAAACTAAGTTTGGAGGTGGCTAGATTTTTCAATAGTTATATAGCCAAAACATTACCTGAAACACTCCCCCTCTGCCTGAAACACCAATTATATCAGCAGATAGTTAATTTTCTATTCAAAAGCAAAGCCTCAATATTGCTATACAAAAAACTCCTCAGTTTACTGTGGTTCTTGTATTATTCAAGTAGCTATATTTTAAAACATTTTACACATTACTTTGACATACTTAAATTCCAGTCAGAGATAGTATCATCATCATCAAGATCATTGTCATCATCATCATCATCTTCAATATGATCTTCTTCATGTGGCTGAGCTACAGTCCGTGAACGATGAAAACGAGGTCTTATGTCCTGTTCACTATCTGGAATAGCTTCATCTTCTTCAACATCCCCCTGTCAAAATATGTCTTATCAGATAAACCAGTGCAATTATATTGCTGAAGGAAGTTAAGAATGTAGTGCAAATTTTAGTTCAATATTTCATAAACATGTGAAAAATTCACATCCCACTTGTGCTGCCTAGCTAACTAAAAATGTCATTGTTCCTGCATTGTGATACAGTATTTACCAGAAAAATTTCAGGAAAACAGAAGCAACACAGGTAATCTCAGAGAAAAGCACAAAGTACTCTTCTTGTTAAGAAATTACTCTTGATGGAAAGGAATTAGAAAGAAGAAATAAAGAAATTCTAGTACACAGAAACATTGTAAAATGTTCTGATGGAAAAAGCTGTGTAGTTCAAGCTAGAAGTGCATTAAATTAATTTTGATAATTTCTTTATAGGCTGCTTTGCTGCAGTAATTAATGGGTAAAAGTATCCCAGCTCTGCCAAAATTGGGTGGAAGGGGAGAGGAGCAAAGCAGGAAAATCCACAGATTATTTTCCAACAAACATGGCAGCAGTTGCATTCAGTTTTTGGAACAACACACCTTGCCCCAGAAAGCTAAAACTCCATTGAACAGATGGCGGACCAGATCTGGTCTACCAGCTCAACCATTCTGATTTACAAGTCAGAAGCTAACCAGATATTCTTACTGAGTATAAAAGAAAGGAATGCTTACCTTTAACAGAATAATATCAATCTCTGAATATTTCATACCATTTACCAGCACAGGTATCAGTCTACAAAGAAATATTGATACATGTCAAGAAGGAAGACCCTGGAAACTACAGGCCTGTCAGTCTCACTTCAGCACCTGGTAAAATTATGGGGAAAGTTATTCTGGGACTTATTGAAAAACACTTGAGAGACAATGCAGTCATTGGTCACAGCCAGCACAGATTCATGAGAGGGAAGACCTGCTTAACCAACTTACTTTCCTTTTACAACAAGGTCACCCATCTAGCTGACAAAGAGGCACCAGTAGATGTGAAGATTTTTAGCAAAGCCTTCAATACTGTCTCTCACAGTATCCTTCTGCACAAAATGTCCAGCACACAGCTAGAAAGGTTTATAATAGATTGGGTGAACAACTGGCTGATGAGTTGGGCTCAAAGGGTTATAGTAAATGGGGTCACATCAGGCTGGCAACTGGTTATCCATGGATTCCCTAGGGTTCAATTTTAGGGCCAGTGCTCTTTAATGTTTTTATAAATGATCTGGAAGCAGGAATCAAATGTACATTAAGTAAGCTAACTGATGATACTGAAGTAGGAGGAGCTGTGGACTCCCTGGAGGCAGAGGCACCCTGCAGAGAGACAGATAAATGAGAGGGCTGGGCAATCGCCAACCATATGGAGCTTAACAAAGAAAAGAGCCGGATTATGCACCTGGGACTGGGCAACCCTGAATATACAGCCAAACAGGAGAACAAGAGGCTGGAGAGCAGCACTACAGAAAGGGACCTGGGGGTTCTGGTCGATGGCAAGTTGTATGTGAGTCAGCAGTGCCCTGGCAGCCAGGAGGGCCAACTGTGTCCCGAGGTGCATCAGGCACAGCATCGCCAGCTGGCCAAGGGAGGTGATTGTTCCACTCTGCTCTGCACCGGGGCAGCCTCACCTCAAGTGCAGTGTGCAGTTTTGGGCATCACAATATAAGAAAGACATAAAGCTATTAGAGAGCATCCAAAGAAGATGGTGAAGGGTCTCAAGGGCAAAAGACTTATGAGGAGTGGCTGAGGTCACTTGGTCTGTTCAG
>VWZU01010414.1:6930-108150 GCA_013397095.1 Sterrhoptilus dennistouni
TTTGTGTTACCATAGATTGATTTTTGGTGAAGGAATTTTAACATTCCGAATCATTCTTCCCTGTTGGACCCTTTCCTCAGACTCCGCCTTAACTCCTCCCCACACCGGGGTGCCTAAGTACCCCTGTCTGACCCTGCACCCTGCCTTTGGCCCCTTGTTACTGCTTTGTTCCAGTGCTCCAATATAGTGTACTCCTTATTGTTTGTTATTTTTGCATTATTAAAATTGCTGTTTGGACAACTGGATCAAGGCTGCCTCTCTCTATCAAATCACTATTGGGGCAGAGTCCCAAGGAAACTCAAAGGGCTTGGGCCCTTTGATCGTCTGGGCCCGGACTCCTTGAATTTCATTCTCCCTCTTCTCCCTTGCTGGCAGAGCCCCTCTTTGGTTACTGCAGTCCCTGAAGCTGGCTCCAGGAGCATTTCCACCCTTATTGTGGCCTTTGTGGTGGGCAGGAGTGTTGTGGGGCCCCATCTCCAGCCAGGATCTGTCCACACAAGGGTTCTGGCACAGCAAAAACCCTGTTGGATGGAGGAGAAATGCAACATGCTAGAAGAGCAGAAATGAGCTTTTTGCTGCTCAGCTCAAGTGCAGTTGCCTTGTTCACCCTGCCACCCTTTCTGAAATGCAGCTGGTACAAAAACAACGATGTGTTAATGGAGGTCTCTGATGAGCCCTTAGAGGAGCAGGGCATTTAGTAGCACATTGGGCTATGCAGCTGGGCTGTGTTTGACATCACCAGAGTCACAGAGAACACAGGTGCTGTTCATATGAAGTGTGCTGCAAGGGCCCAGAGAGTTCAAGGGAGCACCAAAGAATCCCAGAGATGCTCAGCTGTGATGGATCCTAAACTATAATTTCTACAATGGATGGAGTAGTGTCTCTTCCCCATTCCAGCTGTCATCTGCTTCTCAAATGTTTTTTTTATATTTAATTAGGAATCGCAAGAGGAATAATGAATCCATATAATTACTACCATTCTTCATGCATTTTTAAAAAAGCAAATGTAAAAAATGCTTTGCTGTCTAATACACTTTTAAATGTAAAGATGAACTGTGAATGTGCACTTCAAAAGTAAAGAATGCTAGAATAAATAAATAAAACATGATAGTCACTGTTCATATGCAAGGGTCTCTACTCTCTTTATTACCTAGACATAAATTATAATTACTGATGAAAGCAACACAGAGGTTTACATTTTATGCATGCCTCAGGTCACTTTTTAGTTTTGGGAACCTCATTCCTCTTCTGCTACCTTCTTATGAATCTCCCTGCTCTTGGCTCGAAGCTTGTTGACCTGTGACTCTGCAATGTCAGCCCGCTCCTCGGCTTCCTCCAGCTCGTGCTGGATCTTGCGGAACTTGGAGAGGTTGACATTGGACAGTTCCTCCTGTGTGGGGAAAGGGAGTGGTGAAAACAACAGGCAGTGTGTGGACATCTATTATCAAAAAAATGGGCAAACAAAAATTCAAATGCTACAGCTGGGCTAGCAGAGCAGATTCAAAACTAAGATGAGAGGCTGCTCAGGGTGTTATGTGTGTCAGAAAAGAAGAGTATTGGAATGTCAAAAATACATTCTACAAAATATGGTCTAGGCAGAGTTCATGTCATAGTCCTGAATACACAGACAGCTGCTTCTGACATCCAGGGCAGGATATGAGCAAAGAAATAGAGTGGGAAATGAGGCTTACAGCAAAAAAAATAGGGTAGAGAAGTATATTTCTTCCCAAACCCAGCAAAGTCTTACTCTCACATTCCCCATTGTTTCAAAATATCATTGTGTTGCATCAAAACAGTCAAGATTTCAAAAAGCTGTACAGAGGAAAACAAGAATACAGAATTCCACCACCACCAGAAGAGAGTCTGGTTTGAACAAACTGGTACTTACAGCCTCCTCAGCTTGTCTCTTGTAGGATTTCACTTTCATTTGCAGCTTGTCCACCAGATCCTGCAGCCTGAGGACATTCTTCCTGTCTTCCTCAGACTAGAATGGTTGTTGAACAGGAAAGAGAGTCAATTACTGGTTCTGCATCATGCAAGGTGAACAATTCCCCTTGGGATATGTGCCTTGCTGTGAGCAAAGACTGTCAGAGCAGTCTCCTCCTGCCTTACCTGGTAGGTCAGTTCCTTCACCCTCCGCTCGTACTTGCGCACACCCTTGACGGCTTCAGCGCTGCGCTTCTGCTCAGCATCAACCTCCCCTTCCAGCTCCCGCACCTGCAAGGACAAGCCCAGCCCTGCAGCCTCTCTGGCAATGTCTCTGCAAGGACACGCTCACTCACACACAACCCCAGCCCTACACACCCTGGCCTCCAGCTTCTGAATCTGCTTCTTCCCTCCCTTCAGTGCCAGCTGCTCGGCCTCTTCCAGACGGTGCTGCAGGTCCTTCACCGTCTGGTCCAGGTTCTTCTTCATCCTCTCCAAGTGGGCACTGGTGTCCTGCTCCTTCTTCAGTTCTTCTGCCATCATGGCTGCCTGATCAGAGCAAAGGTCAAAGCCGTTTTGGGACTGGAGATATTTTGGGAATAGTACATTGACCATCAGCAATGCCAGGAGTGTCCAACTCACATCAGTGATGGCCTTCTTGGCCTTCTCCTCAGCATTGCGGGCTTCCTGGATGGTATCCTCCATTTCACTCTGGATCTGGGAAATGTCTGTTTCCAGCTTCTTCTTGGTGTTGATCAAGCTGGTGTTCTGTTGAAAAGCATGAACAAGATTACTTTTTGTTGGCTTGCAGTATCATATCAAGTACAGTATGTTGTGCCATCAGGTCAGATTGGATTCTAAGACTACTGTTGTAGCTATTATTTTTTCAGATATGATGTCCTTTGGTGTTTTGTGAACATCCTCCATGAATTTTTTTCTCCCATTTTCTCAGACAACAAAGAAGGAATTTATACTGAAAATTAAAAAAAAAAACTTTCCTTACCATTTTCAGTGTAGTGACCATAAGACTTTGAGATGGTTCTATAGAATACTTATAATGACATTGTTAAATTACATTAATGACACAGTTAGTGTGGTCCTATTTTGTTCATGGTCAACCTACATTTTGCCTTTAAAGTCTCAAATGGAAATGTGAAAGCTGTTGAACTCAAGTAAAAGGGTAAGAACCTCAAACATTCCTCTGAAATTATTAACATATAGGTATCTATACTGTAGTCTAGTGAAATTCATATTGTATCTACTTCTGAAACGAAAGTCTTAATATTTTCTATTACTTATTAACTGTGAAAGCCACTGCATTTAATGAAATACTTTTACAGCTCAGCCAGTATTAAATTATTTTACCTGTATGGAACAATAGTTTGAAGGCTGACCTGGCTGTGGAGGAGCTGCACACGCTCACTGGCATCCATTAATTCCTGCTCAGCCACTTTTCTCGACCGTTCTGTCTGCTCCAGGGCTGCCCTGAGCTCTTCAACTTCAGCCTGCAGCAGGTTTGCCCTGCGCTCCACCATGGCCACTTGCTCCTTCAGGTCATCCTGTGCTCTGACAGCATCATCCAAGTGCAGTTGAGTGTCCTGGAAAGAAATACGACAGATTGGGAGGTGTGTGTTTTCTATTTTCATATTTCCTATTTTCCCATCAACTTAGAATTGTAGCACATAAAAAATTATAGCTTTGTCAGAAATCAGCACATCTTTAATTGTTCCATACCTTGAGCACTGCCTGAGTGTTTCTCAGGTTCTTCTGTGCCTCTGCAGCCTGGCGGTTGGCATGACTCAGCTGGATCTCCATTTCATTCAGGTCTCCCTCCATCTTCTTCTTCAGCCTCAGGGCTTCATTCCTGCTCCTGATCTCAGCATCCAGAGCGCTCTGCATGGAATCCACAACTCTGAGGTGGTTTCTCTTCATCTGGTCAATCTCCTCATCCTTCTCTGCTATCTTCCTGTCGATCTCAGACTTGACTTGATTGAGCTCAAGCTGCAGGCGCAGGATCTTCCCCTCCTCATGTTCCAGGGAGGCCTGGACAGGTGGACACAAACATTGATAACACTGATGAATGTCCTTCTTACATTCTAAGGAACTGCAAAATATTTCCAGAAATCTCAGCTCTCTGCACTCCACAGCCAGAACAGAGGGGAACCCAGGCCTTTTCAACCCTATTCCCTCATTTATTTACTGCAGACACCAGTGATTATGGTCACGTACCTCAGCTTCCTCCAGGGAGGCTTGCAGTTCAGATTTCTCCTGCTCAATCTGCTTCTTGACTTTCTCCAGCTCATGAATCGCTTTTCCTCCCTCTGCAATCTGCTCCGTCAGGTCGGAAATCTCCTCTGCAAGGAAGGGTGAAATGCAGCACGGTCAGTCCCAGAGCAGAATGGGAAGGACTCTGGTACACCAAGGGCCAGGCAAGTTCTTATTCCTTCAGCCCAGAGCCTTTAAGTGTGGCAGAGAGCCAAGCTTGTGAGCAAGGCCAGTGAGGAGCAGAGGGCCAGGGACTTACGCTGCAGATTCTTGTTCTCCCGCTTCATTGTTTCCAGGTGGTCCAAGGACTCCTCATAGGCATTCTTCATCTTGAACAGCTCCGTGCTGAGAGAGCGCGACTCCTTCTGCGAGGCCTCCAGCTCAGCCTGCGTTTCCTCATACTTCTGCTTCCATTCTGCCAGGATCTGGAGAGAAATGGGGTGTGAGTTGGGCTGTGACCATCACGGGGCCCTGCTCTGGCCAGGGGTGCTGGTGCTGGAGGCCAAAAGACCTTGTCAAAGTTCTTCTGCTTCTTATCCAGAGCAGCACAGGCAGCATTGGATCTCTCCACATCAATCATCAGGTCCTCCACTTCATTCTGCAGCCTCTGCTTTGTCTTTTCCAGGGAGGCACATTTGGCATTGACAGCCTCAACATGTTCCTCTGCATCCTGGAGGCGCTGGGCCAGCTTCTTCCTGTGAAGTGGTAGGCAATAGTAAGTAAATGAGAGCCTATGGTGTGAAGCACCATGTGTTTCGCAAGAGAAAACTTGGCTTCTTGGTACTGTGTGACCCCCATTCAAAGATAGGTGTAAGACTGCTCCCAGATAGCCACTATATTTCGCTTATTCTGAATTCTAGAGCAATCCTGCAGCAATTTCCTCTCTCCTGGCCTCTTTGTGCTATTCTGGAGTTTTCTGCTTTTCCCTAATGCATAACTGCTTTCTGTCACATATTTGTCTCTTTGTGACCCCACCTAAAGGAGGACACTGACAATGTAACAGCCAGTTCCTCAAATTTCCATTCTTAGTCTCAGCCTGTGTTCTCCACATTCACCACATACTTGGCCTCCTCGAGCTCCTCCGTGCGCTGAATCGCGTCCGTCTCGTATTTGGTTCTCCACTGGGCCACTTCACTGTTGGCCTTGGACATGGCTCGTTGGAGCTCTGCCTTGGCCTCCTGCTCCTCCTCATATTGTTCCCGGAGCAAGTCACAGTCGTGGCGAGCGGACTGCAGGGCGTGGGCTAGGGCGTTCTTGGCCTTGGGAAAAAAAAAACCCACAATGTGACACTGATTAGAAATATCCTGGGAAACCTCCTTAATGAGAAGACCTGTGATGAAAAAGATCTGTGAATTTGCAAAAGAATTACTGGATAGACTGAAGGGAAAGAGAAGCAATGCTACTCTGGGATAATTTGCACTCCATTATCTAAGTGTTTTTTTTATCCCTTTCATCTTGTTGATTAACTGATTTAATATATTTAGGAAAAAGCCTCCTCACCTTTATCTCTTCCTCCAGATGTCTCTTGAGTTCCTCAATCTGTTGGGTGAAAGCCTGTTTGCCTCTTGACAGCTGAGAAACCAAAGCATCTTTCTCCTCCACTTGGCGTGAATATTCACCTGAGAAAATTTTCAGATATAGAACAGTTGTAATGCTATTTATCATGATACTGCTAACATGGAAATGTAAAACCAGATACTTTTCAGTCAATTTAATTTATGATCCCATTTCAAACATTTTGAAGATGTGACACAAAGTGTGTTGGACAGACCATACACCAAAAAAAAGAGAAATTTTTGCAATAACTCCAAGACAATATTGATCTGCACATGTAGATGTGGGTGTCTCACCTGACTCTGTCTGCAGACGAGCTCTTTGAGCATTGAGGTCATTGATCATGCGCTGATGTTCCTCTTCCTTGGTCTTAAGCTCACTCAGCTGATCTTCCAGCGTGCGGCACATCTTCTCCAGGTTTGCCTGTGTTTCAGCACATGGAAAATGACAAATTAACCATCCACACTCTAAAGAATGCCAGGTTCAAGAACTGTGTTTTATTTCATTGGGTCAAGGAGCCTATGAAATATTTGTCTACCTTGGCCTTGGAGACAGATTCCATGTTGCTGGCCAAGTCATCAATCTCCATCTTCATCTCACTCTTCTCTTTCTCCAGCTTCTGCTTCACGCGTTGCAGGTTGTCAATCTGCTCCCCCAGCTCAGCCGTGCTGTCCGCGTGCTTCTTGCGCAGCGCGGCAGCCGTGGCCTCGTGCTGCAGCGTGGCCTCTTCCAGGTCACGGCGCATCTTCTGGAATTCTGCCTCACGCTTCTTGTTCATATCAATCTGAGCTGCTGTGGCCCCTCCTGCTTCTTCCAGGCGCTCGCTGATCTCCTCCAGCTCCCTGGACAGGTCAGCCCGATGCTTCTCTGCTTTAGCGCGAGACGTTCGCTCGGCCTCAATTTCCTCCTCCAGCTCCTCAATGCGGGCCTGCACAACACCAGGGACCCTTCACACCCATGCCCTCCTCCTGCCTGAGCTGAGCCTGAGCAAGGGAGGGGAAGGAACAGATACATGCCTGCAACTCCTTGATTTTCTTCTGAAGTTGCATACCCAGGGCTTGTTCATCCTCAGTTTTGCTCTGGATCTGGCTGATTTCAAAGTCTTTCCTTTGGACCAAGTGAACTGTGTTAGAGCTCAATGAAAAAAGACAAGTGCTGCAGCCCAGCCCTCACGTGCCCCAGAGCCACACTCACTTCTTCAGTTTCTCATCCAGCTGCTGCTTATCATTCTCCAAGTCCATGATGCTGTCCTGGGCCAGCTTCAGGTCTCCTTCCAGTTTCCTCTTAGCTCTCTCCAGGTCCATGCGCAGTTTCTTCTCTTGCTCCAGGGACCCTTCCAGCTAAACACAACAAGACCATCAGGGCTCTACCAGCCAGCTAAGGCTTCATACCTGTCCTGTTCCTGCTCCATGTCTGTGTGCTTACATCATCCACTTGCTGTTCCAGCTTGGTCTTGGCTTTGGTCAGAGTATTGACTTTGTCTTCCTCTGCCTGCAGGTCATCCAGGGTCTGCTGATGGGCCTCTTGGAGGGCTTTCTTCTCTTTTGTCAGCTTGGCAATGGTCTCATCCAGGGCTGCCATCTCCTCAGTCAGGTTTTTCACCTTCACAAAGAAAGGAGCAAATGTAAATAAGGGCAGTAGATCTAGAAGTTCTGTAATAGCACACAGCCCGTTTTCTGGAGTGCAGGTCACAGGTTCTACCTCATACCTTGTTTTCAGTGGCGTGTTTTTCCTTCTCCACCTTGGCCAGTGTTAGCTCAAGGTCATCAATATCTTTCTTCAGCTCTGAACATTCATCCTCCAGTTTCCTCTTCTTGGCTGTCAGTTCAGCATTAATTTCCTCTTCATCCTCAGCCCTTTCAGTGACCTCCTTAATTTTGGCTTCCAGCTGTATTTTGGTTTTGATGAGTTGGTCACACCTTTCCTCAGCATCAGCCAAAGCATCAGCTTCCTGTTAGAGAAATATGGATTTGTTTGCTAATCACAACTGTTTGCAAAAGCTGAATAGAGTAATGGTACTTCTCACAGAGGAAAAAGATTATTCTTTTTTTTTTGTCTTTTAGGATTTTTTTTTTTGCCCACCCTCTTTTAAATCAGAGTAGGGTTTTTTTTCTGTTTTATTTTTTTACTCTTGTCAATTATTCCCTTTTTTTAAAATGGATACCATGATAATATCCAGTAATACTTCCATTCTTAAGAGTTGTGATTACATTCTCTGAAAATTATGTAGTATATATAAATGCATAAGGATTTTTTTCTTTATCTTTTCAGAAGCTTTTCTTGGCAAGACTGACTTGGGATTAATTTTCTTTGAGTGAGAAGAATTGATATATAGTCTAGATGCAATCAGAGGTTTCAATTTGCACCTGAGTTTTGAATCTGTGGAGCAAAATATCTAGACAAAAGGTAATGTTTAAATATTGACAATTCCCTTGATCTCCCAATGGACTTAGGAGGTACATATAAAACTGTGACAGAATTCAAAGGGGTTTTGTGTCCTCCTGGAAAAGTGGTTGCAGAAAGACAGGTGACATAACATGTATCATACAAAATGGCATACAGATATTGAAACCAGAGTAAGTTGTTGAATGAATTGCTCTACAGACTGCTCGCTGTAAATACTAAATCTCCAGTGACTACAATGGATGTTATATTATGAGCCTGGAGAAACAGACCTATGTGCCTATCTGCTTCAAAAGTCATTCCCAAGCAAGAACCTCATATTATAATGGCGACACTGAGTGGTATGAATTTTACCTTCCATTATTCATATTAAAATATTTTTTCAGGCAATTTCTTGTGTAACATGTGAGTTATGTACTCTGAGGATACATTGAAGATATACACTAATGATACTCACAGATTGCACTTGGAGCTGCAGGTCATTTTTCTCCTGCATTAGAGATGCCATTTTCTCCTCAAGCTCCTTCCGCTTTGCTTCAGATTTTGCAAGCTCTTCCTTGGTTTTCTCAAACTCCCCCTTCATGTTGGCCATCTCCTTCTCAGACTCTGCACTCTTCAACAAGGGCTTGATCTTGAAAAACAGCTTCATCCATGGCCAGTGTTTGACATTCATGAATGAACGAACGTTGTACTGGATGCAGAAGATGGATTCCCTGAAGCATAATAAAAATGTACAATGATCATTCTCAGTCTGACGAGTGTCAACACTTTTCCATGAGCAAAATGAGTTCAACTGAAGAAGAGGAAGTTGTACCTCCGCTCCACCATTCTCCGGTATTCAACTCTCATCAGGAAGCCCCTGCACCTGGCCTGAGTGCGGGTGATGAGCTCTGCAAGCTTCTCATCCCTCATCTCCTCCAGGAGTCCCAGCAGCCCAGCTTTGAAGAACACCTGGAGAGAGGGAATGTTGCAGCACATCACTGTCAGGTAGAGACAAGCACAGGCAGACAGTGAATGGGGAGGTTTGTACCTTGGTGTGTCCAAATTTGTACTGGGTGTGGTCCACATCGATTGAGCCAAGGAGCTTCTCAGAAGCCTTCTTGCTATCGATGAACTGTCCCTCAGGGATGGCGCTGGCATTAAGCACCTTGTATCTGTGGAATTAGAGGAAATAGAAATGAAGGCAATGTCAAGTCAAGAGTATTTTGTTTACTGAAACCAAGAGCAGTGTTTGCAGCAGAATCAGGCTGAGGAAGTTGGAATTTCATCCTTTTTTAGAGATACCCTTCTGATGAAGACTTAACGCGGTAACAAATTTAAGTTAACTTTTCCAGTCTTTAGAGGACCAGCCACAATGAAGAGGACATTGAAGTAATTGAAGAGGTCAGTTCAGACCATATCCTTTTACTGAAACTATGCTGTAGAAAATTGCTTGAGAGGAACATTGCCACTTTCCTATACTGTCTGTATTGGAGAAAAGCCTCTTACCCTGAAACTTGCAGCTGATGCAATGGCCAATGAACTCTTCGTTTGTAATTTTTACCTGAGAATCTGCTCCCATCACTCCCAAATTGCATTTATTAATCTTGTAATCCTTGGTTTCTGCAGCTCTACTGTGCTTCCATACTCAGATGCCCCAGGATCTGAGGACAGTCATTTTTCTACAATTTTTCTTTTGGTAGCCATATGCCATATATGTTGCCTTTTGTTATGCACCCCAACATTCCCTTTTCTTCTGGTTATAACCAGAAAGAGCTAGTGTTAAAGAATATCCTCTAGTGATAGAATAGTTAAGATGTAAACCATCGGTAGGAAAGACGGAATGGAAATCAGAAAGGAAACTGACCTCTGTTTGAAGTCAGCATAGAGGATTCTGCTGGGGAACCCTTTCCTGCAAATCCTGATCCCTTCCAGCACGCCGTTACAGCGCAGCTGGTGCAGCACCAGCTCGTGCTCCATGGCACCTAAGCAAGAAGACAATTATTTGTAATTTCATTATAAAGCATAGAGAATAATGGCTGCATCACACTATTTTTTATCTCTGCTTGGGGTTCTTACCAGGTGTTTTAGTCTCATTGGGGATGATACAGCGCACAAAATGGGGGTGAGTGCTCCGCAGATTGGTCATCAGCTTGTTCAGGTTTTCCTGTGGGTTCATGAGTATAGGTTTTTAATTAACAAATAGTACCTCCTCAGTTACACTTTTAGATGTGAGAAAAGTCTTGTAAAGCATTACTAGATATGCACTTCCCAACTATAGCCATTTTAATTTGAGGTTTCTTCTGTCTTTCACTCTTGAGCAGGAGAGAAAGCCACAAAACTTTGGAATGTGTTCTTATAAGACTGGGGGATATCTACACTCAGCCAGAACAGCTATGGAGTATGATGACCAGTTGTTCATAGCAAAAAGAATAATTTTGAGTAGAAGTTTCTTTGTAATAATCATATTCTTATGGTTTGTACCTTGGTGTGTAGCCTGACCAAAGTGCTTTTTCCAGCATCTGAAGATAGGCGTGGTGAAGATAAATATTCCTCAGCTGACCTCAGCTGATTTGCTGTCAGCTCATATATGAATAACCAAGGAATTATTCTCAATGGAGAAAAATGTTAACAGCTGCAGTTAAATGGCTTATTGCAGCTAGAGTGAGGTTTTACAATCTTCAACGCAAAACAAAATAAAACAACCCAGTGAAGAAGTAGAGAGAATGACTTCTATACTCACCCTGAAAAGAGCTGAGACAGTCTGGAAGGAAGAACCCTTCTTCTTGCCTCCCTTCTTGCCACCACCACCACCACCACCACTAGCCTCTGAGAAACACCAAAAAAAAATAGAAAAAAAGATGGTTTTGCCACTTGCAAAGACCAAGTTTTTTCATTTATACTAGTCATGATAAGAATGGAACATAGAAAGGAGCAATAGCTGATATTTATGGCTTTGGTAGAGTCACTAAATAAACATGGAAATGCAAATTTCAGAGAACTGACCTGCCTCTCCTCCAGCAGATGCAAAGAGTAAGGCCAGAGTCTTCAGGGATGACTTCTGATACAGCCCCACAACAGTTTCATTCAGAGGGTCCTTGTTCTTGTCAAGCCACCCAGAGATGTTGTAGTCCACTGTGCCAGCATAGTGCACCAGGGAGAAGTGGGCCTCAGCCTTGCCTTTGCCAGGCTTGGGCTTTTGGAAGTTGTTGGACTTGCCCAGGTGCTGGTCATAGAGCTTGTTCTTGAAAGAGGTGTCAGTTGCCTTGGGGAACATGCACTCCTCTTCCAGGATGGAGAAGATGCCCATGGGCTGGAAGAAGCACAAGGAAGGAAGGAGGACAAGATGAAAAGGCAGAAAGACTCAGAGATTAATTAACTTCCTGAGTGGGACACTATTACTGTTCTCAGGGATTGTTCTGCTCAGCAAACCATAAAATCATACGAACTGATGTATCTCCCGTATCATATTTACCATTTCAAGCTTCATTTAGAAATATATATAAAATTAATACATTTCTGAAAATACCTCACACTGTGAATTACAGAAATACCTTCTCAATGAGCTCAATGCAGGCAGCCAGGTCCATGCCAAAGTCAATGAACTCCCATTCAATGCCCTCCTTCTTGTACTCCTCCTGCTCCAGCACGAACATGTGGTGGTTGAAGAACTGTTGCAGTTTCTCATTGGTGAAGTTGATGCACAGCTGCTCCAGGCTGTTGAACTACACAATTACAAATCAAGATTGTTATTAATGTAAATTAAGTAAGTTAGAGATAAATAACAGTGCTGGCTATTTCTACCAAACACAGGAGGGTCTGTAAGTGCTCCGTCTTTATTGATCAAGCTTGATTGGAACCTCTCTCAATGTGTCTCTTTTGTTAACCTGACCTTTATCCATATATTTATGACTCTAGAAGGTTAGATAGTTTTAATAACTCAGACTTTGTCAGCTTTGATATCTACTGGACTGCACTAATTCCTTTACACGTGAGTCCACATTGCAACACTATATCCAACAGTCACAAATGTTCATTTCAAATCGTGTGCCAAACCTTCAGCAAAAGATCTGCACTTAGGCAGTTTATTGACATATATGCAACACAAAAACCTTTGGGAATCAGAATGCTCTAGATACACTATAAAGGATTAAACCATTAAAAATGAATAAATAAATAAATAAACAACAAAAAAACCAACACACCAGCAACATGCATTCTGAAGTATTTTGTCACATAACAGTGTGACTTTAACAAGCATGCTAATAAACCCCTGCTGCTTACATCAAAGATCTCAAAGCCAGCAATGTCCAGGACACCAATGAAGTACTGCCTGGGCTGCTTCGTGTCCAGCTGTTGGTTGATGCGAACAACCATCCACAGGAACATCTTCTCAAAGACAGCCTTCGCCAGGGCACCCACTGAATTGTACACCTAAAATGTAAAACAGAAGGCATGTAGTTATCATGCAGAACAGAAGAGAAAGTCCAGACAACCTATCCACAAAACAGAGGGTATTGTTACCTGCTGGACAGTTTGGCCCTTGGTCACATATTCATTCCCCACTTTGACTCGGGGGTAGCAGAGAGCCTTGAGCAGGTCTGCTGAGTTCAGACCCATCAGGTAGGCAGCCTTGTCAGCAACTAAACACCAAAAAAATCAGTTATTAAGGCAACAGTACACATTACTGTTCCTTTACAAAATATAGTAAAGAGCAATTCCAGTAAAAAGCAAAAGCTTATTAAAGATAAAAAAGGGATACGTGTTTACAGCAGCAGTTTTTGGGAGACACTGGACCTTACAATTTGCATTGTTCAAAATAATCTGAATTGTGTTCCTTCAGAGAAGTCCTTTGGCTAGGACCCACTGCCATTCTACAATACTGGCACGGGGGAAATGCACAAGCTGGGTCAGTCATTCTGACCCTGACATGCTGCCTTTAACTAAGAGAATGTTCACTATCTTCTGTGCTCTGGGAGGAGTTGTGCTGGTACCTTCGGTGCCGTCAGGCTCTGCCTGCTCCTCTCGTTGTTTCTGCTTGAACTTCAGGTTCCCATAGTGCATGACAGCCCCTGTCAGCTTGTAGATGGCTGTTTTCTCATCAGCACTGAAGCCCAGGATGTCAATGGCACTCTAACAAAAGAGTTGTAAAGGTGAGTGCCCCACCTGTTGAAGGTCAGAGAAATGAAACTTCACCTAAGAAAACTTCTGCTACTTACATCTGTGGCCATCAGCTCTTCCTGGTCGTTAATGCTGGGAACTGTGATCTCACCTTGACTCACATACAGATAGTCATAGGGGTTGGTGGTGATCAGTAACATCTCTGAAAAAAAGACAAAACCGACCCAGGTCAAATGCAATCAGCACCAAAAGAAATTCAATGTTGTTCCATGACCTTTGCCTGGAAGAGTCAGTGATCTCCCCTACCAATTAGCTCCGGCTTCCTGTTGGACATGATCTGATAAAAGATGTGGTAGCTCCTTTCCGCCTTCAGCTGGAAAGTGACTCTGGACTTCTCCAGAAGATCTGCCCAGGGAGGTAGAAAGATTTAGGCACTTGTGGGAATATATATGGAGATGGCAACTGGAGAAGGGATGGGTGCGGTCCAGGAGAATCTCTTACAAGTTTCAATGTCAGCAGAAGCCAGCTTGCCTGTGGCACCAAAGTGGATTCTGATGAATTTACCCTGAAAGCAGCAGGAAAGTCAATCAAGACCTATTTTACCAATCTGGAAAGCAAGAATATTGAAATTGGTGTTGACAGTTGTCCCAAGTAACAACTCACAAAGCGTGAGGAGTTGTCATTCCTCACGGTCTTGGCATTCCCAAAGGCCTCCAGCAGTGGGTTGGCACTGATGATTTGATCCTCAAGTGTCCCCTAAAACAGAAGCCTTCTTGTCATGATCTAGCTCATCAGGAAATTGAATAGTTGCAGGTTCCTAGCCCTGGGGCCTCACCTGCATCTTGCCTGAGGTCTGCTGCTCCTCCTTCTTCTTGTCTCCACTGGCTGCAATTGTTGCAAAGTACTGGATGACACGCTTGGTGTTGACAGTCTTCCCGGCCCCGGATTCTCCCCTGCCAAAGCCAAGGGAGAAGCAGAGGGTGCGTGGTCAGGCAGGAGGTGCCCTGGCCCCGGGCAGCCCCACAGGGACCCGTGCAGGGGGTGTACGTACGTGATCAGGATGGACTGGTTCTCCCGATCTGTCAACAAGGCAGAAACAAATAGACTTTTGTAAATGAAGAGGACAAAAATACTGAAAATTAATATAAGTTATGACAAGGAAAAAAACCTGCATTTTTTTACTTTGTTTACTCCTAAGCCATTTTTTTCTATTTCAATTCCTTGCACAGCAATTTGCACTTGCACTCTTTCCCTGAAACATATACACAGATGTCCCTCCAAATGTTGTAGGGAAGTCTCATGACAATTTTAAAGATCTTTCCAGCACAAAACATTCCGGTATTCTATAATGCTTTGCCATGGACATTGGAAACTCTTGAAGAGTCACATGCTGCTTCTCTGTTCCACTCTAGAGTTTTTTTTTTCCTCCTGAATATAGTAAATTGTTTTAATTTTCTGCTACACAGACTGCTTTTGGAACAGCAGAGAGAGTTAAGACCCATGAGAAAGGAATCTTGACCATGGGTCATACTAAGGAACTTAATAGCACAGAGAAAGAAAGGAATAAAAAAGGCAAAAGCAGAACTCTCAGCACTCGATAATCCTATTTCATTTTTCATGACAGGTTTTATCAAGAGAAAGCAGAACACTTGTGATCTGATGCTTATGATGGGAGCTACTCACCAGTCAGCATGAACTGATAGGCGTTGTCAGAGATGGAGAAGATGTGTGGAGGGGCCTCCTGGCGCTTCTTGCCTCGGTAGGCCAACACCACCTCGGGGTTGTACACCGGCAGCCACTTGTAGGGGTTGACGGTGACGCAGAAGAGACCCGAGTAGGTCTGTGAGGAAGGGACACAGCACGTTGGCTTCCCCTGAGCCTGGCCCAGCAGCTCCCCAGGCTGCCCAAAGGAAGCTGCTGCTGCCACTTACGTAGATCATCCAGGCTGCGTAACGCTCTTTGAGGTTGTACAGCACAGCGGGTTCGTGCAGGTGGGTCATCATGGCCATGTCCTCAATTTTGTCATACTTGGGAGGGTTCATGGAGAAGATTTGATCTTCCTTCACAGTCAGGGTCTGCCACAGAACGGAGAGATGCATGTACGTGAGCTAAGAACCCAAAGTGGGAATTAAATTTGATTTCTAAAATTTGCACTTTACCCACCTCTCCCCCTTCAGTCTTGACAGTGACTTTTCCTGATTCCCTGCTCTGGATTGTGCTCTTCACATAGGACTCCTTAGCATGTACCACGAAGACAGATGACTTGGCATCAAAAGGCTTGTTCTGGGCCTCAATTCTCTCCTTCTCTGACTTCCGGAGGTAAGGAGCAGCCTCCCCAAAGATGGCCATCTCAGCGTCCGTAGACATGGCTGTGGCTTACCGCGTGCAGCAAGGCACAGCGCTGAAATGGAGAGACAGTTCTGAGTGAAGGGGAAAATTTCTTTTTAGCAGCCACCTTAGGCTTTGTAGTGTTCTGCTCTGCCTATTATTATGGTCTTCCATTCTGCTTTTACCTGCCCTTTACCTTAGATGTCTTTTTATTTACTTCAATCTCAAAGAAGATTGGTGTCTTTGATTGAGGTTAAGTTTTTTCCCTTTTTCCAGTTTACACTTTCAGTTATAAGATCTCACCGTGTTTTAGTAGGCTATGCAGAAAATTAGATTGATTGGCAGATTCATTGGTAATCAGAGTTGCAGCAGAAATACCAAGCAGAAGCAGAAGAGATATCAAGAGACGTCATATTATCAACATTATGAAAGCCCACTTATATTCTTTATCTCTCTCCCATTTCAGTCCACGTAATTTGCGCCAACTATAGAGTAGTTGATACTATGGAGTATCATCAGGGAAAGATGTGGAGTAAGCAGAAGCAGAGGTATGAGTTGTCTATGCAAATCTTTTTCCGCTGTAGAGAAATCAGAGTTTTGTCTTCTCCAATTGTTCTGCTTTTTCCTCTTCAAGCTCACCCTTTAATATTAACTAGTATAGAAAAGGAAAACTTCTCAATAAAAAAACATTTGGAGGGATTTGACAAAATCTTAACTATACATGTGCTGTTCTTTCAGCTTTTCTTCCCTGGATTTCCTGTCAATCTTCTTTTAAGAGTTCTGTGTGTAAGAGGTTGATTATTTCCCAGAAGGTATCAAACAAATGTGTCCAACACAGTTACAAAAGGAAACTTGCTTTTTTAGACAGCACAGCTCAGGTAGAATGGCACTGCTTTAGTGTGCAAAGGGGTATGGGAAATGGCCTTAGAAATGCATTAAAAAAGCAAACCTGGAGTCTGTCCTATGGAGTAGTTAAATCAGTCTTACCTCTTGTGACACCAGTTGACTCTTAGCCTGGAAGCTGGTCAATACTGAAAAAGAGAAGTGACAACTTCTTTCTTATCCTTGCACAGCCTCCCAAGAATAAGTCACAGGGCAAAAATATGCTAGTGACTTCAAGAGAGAAGGGAATATATTTCTATTGAGAGAGACAGTTCTATGAGGAAAGCAGTTCCACAGGCAGCAGGAATGCTGTGGGATTCTGTCAGCACCCAACTGTCCCTATTCTTACCTTTAATCCTTCCACACAGACAGAACAGGCTTGTCCTACCAGCACTTTTATAGGTTCTGGTTTGCACATTCAATTCCCTCCTCCTCTTTCTTAGGTCAAAAAATTTTTGGCAAAGCATTGTTTGGCAAACTTGCCTGAGTGCATGATTCCCATTCGTGCTCGTGGATATATTTAGAAATATTTGAGGTCTTCCTAGCTATGTGAATAAATCTCCTATAAATATTATGACTAGGAATCTAGGAAGGAGGAAGTGCTGTCCAGCAAAAAGAGCGCGACACTGGATCTTGGAATTGTTGGCTTCTCTTCTCCTGTTAATTGCTGCTTGACATATAAGATTTGTGTGTCTCAGGACTCAGCAGTAGTGAGAAGGGTTACTATTACAAGAGCCTTGGAGGGAACCTGTTCTGAAATATTCTGGAAATAAAGAATAGGAATAATCTAGTATAGTCTAATTCCAAGACTGAATGACCATATCGTGCTTGTGTAACTGCACCTATTTATAACTCCTTAGCTTTTTGGTGGGTACTTTCAAAAGTTCAGATAAGACAGATTATACTCCTTGATTCATGCATTTAATTACATCTTTTACCTCCTTCTGAAGTATTACTGATGGGCTGTGATTTGAAATTCAATTTTAAAGGTATTATTCACCCATTTGCCATATATGGCTGTTCTGGTTTGCTTTGATGTATGTCCAGCAGATATTTCAGTGAGGTCACACTAGAAGGAATAAGGACGCATTTTGCATCTTTCATCTTTTAAGTTTATTGACATTTTTAACTCACCAACCTCCTGCCATTTTAGAAACCTTGGACAGTGCTGTGGTTACCAAATGCAAGAATAGGATTTAGACTCCAAGCTGTCCTCCTCCAGCCTTCCCAAACACAAACACAAATGCCACTTAAGTATAGAGAATTCCTGAGAGGCTTTGCATTTCCTTTGCAAAGAATTAGGAAGGATCTGCTGTTCAAAGTTCTTCCATGGAGCTGGGATGTGATGTGTTTCTCTACCATATTCTGAAGACTCACATTTTCTCTCAAACATCAGGAAGTTGAAGCAATGTAAGAAGGTTCAGAGAGGATGACCAGCCTTCTCAACTCATTTGTTTAAAGAATATTTGTGTGCTTATAACACTGCATGTATGACTGAAACCTCTGAGATCACGTATTCTTTTAAGAGATTGCCAGTATCTTTCGGAAAAATAAATGTAGATATAATTTCTGTTTGAAAACTAATATTGTCTATTTGTAGAATTGTCAGTGAAGAAAACATCATCCTCTGGCATACAAAAGAGCGTAAAGGAATAGAAAGAAAGGAGAGATTTTCCCCCTCTTCTTCTAATGCATTGCATAATACTCTAACAAAGAATAGACTTTACTGTTCTTTCTGTGTCACATGAAATTAACTCCAAGATGAATTTGCAGTTTTTTGATAAACTTGTCTCTTACTGCTGACATGACTTCTGAGTTATATGGGAACTTAAAACTGTCCAGCTGAGAGCCATATAGCTGTAAGAAAGCTCCAATCCAATATCCCTTTTTACAGTTATTACTATGTTTAGGTGTCCAGTTGCAACTGCAAAAAAAAATTATTATTCATAGTTCTTTTTCCCTCCTGGGTTCTCTGCGCATGTCAATTAAGGAAGATGACATGGATTCCAGTGCACTGGTTCAAAGATCACACTTGTAGTATATCATCCTCTCTGTCAGTTTGATATTTTGCATTTTGTTTCACCTCCTAGAGTAATGGGAATCATCTGGGAAGGCAACAGATTCAAGGAAGAATGACAGATGACTTGTTCTTCTGTTTCTTCCTAACCTAGAAGCCTGACAATAAAGGACCACTTTCTACAGCCTGATTTTCATCTGCCTTGTTCAGGAAATAGCCCCTTATATTTTTTTTTCCTGTTGTGAGTACAACATCAGGTCCAAAAGCCATTCTAGGGCTCTGAGTTCTTGTACATTGCCTTGCCTTTTCATGTTCTATAAATTTTCTGAATATTTTTCCATCTTTGTGACATCTCTTGAGCCCATTATATTTCAAACTTTTTACAGAACTTTTTTAACTAGGATGAGATAGTGTCAACATGTGGTTAAGCTATTTCCTCCTATTTTCAAATTTCGGAATGGATTACATAAAGGTTTTTCACTTGTGGATGGAAAAAAAGATTCATGAATACAGAGAAGTGAGCGTTCTGCTTCTCCTGTGATTGTAGACATGGACTTCACACTACTGGACAAGTTATTGACCTCAGTCTTCAACTCATCTTTCTCCTTTGCCAGCTTTTGCTTGGTGCTTTGCAGGTTTTTACTCACCAGATTCATCAGTCTACAGGAGAAAAAGAGCAATAACTTCATAAGACCATAGAAGAGTTGGTGACACGGGATTGCTATGGGTCCCTAGTCATGTTTTCAAGTAATGAAATCATTTCACATCCCTCAAAGATTTGTTGCCAGGGTATGCTCTCCACTTACTCAAAAACAATATGAAGCTTGAAGCTTCCAAGCTGCTTCTTGTGCTTTATTAGGTAACTCTACCAAGAGTTTGTCTTCCTCACTTCCTTGATGGTCTGTCAAGAAGTTATAGGCTGTAACCACTCCTCAGGCTCTTTGCCACACTAAAATCCTTATAGGCCATATGTGCTGACCAATTTGGTAGCCATAAAACAGGCAGGCTATAACTGAAATTATGGCAATTATTAGGCAAGACGTCCCTAACTTAAATTTTCTTGCAGTTCCAACTAGAGGTTATGGTATTGCATGGAGTAGGAATATGAATTTTGCACCAGGTTTGGCCTATCTCATCAATCTGTTCCAGAACTTCAATATCCTTATTGTTAAATATTTTTTCTTCTATTTAAATGAGAATTCCAATGTTTTAGTTTGTGCCTCTTGCCCCTTGTCACAGCATGCCACAGAGAAAAGTCATGATGATAGGAAGTTGACCTTGCAATCCCCTCCTTGACAGGAGATAGGGAGACAGTAGGATGGAAATGCTCATGGCTCAAGATGAGGACAGGGAGACTGCTTACCACTTACTGTCATGTGCAAAACAGACTCCACTCTGGAGGAAAATTTATTTAATTTTTGCCAATTAAATAAACACAGTTACTTTGTGAAACAAAAATTAGAACAACACCTTTTCCTAGACTCAGCTTCACTTCTTCATTCCTGATCCCTCTGCCTCCATCTCCCAGCAGTCCAATTCAGGAGGGAATGGGAAGTAGAAGTGATTCCATAACAGTTTCTCTCTGCTGCTTCTTTCTTTTCATACTTCTCCCTTACTCCAAAATGAGGTCTCCATGGGCTGCAATTCCTCCAGGAAATTTCCACCTCCTCCAGTGTTGAGTCCTTGAGCTGCGTGTGGGTATCTTCTCTACAGTGCTCTACAGTGGTCCTCTCCATAGGCTGCAAGGAAATCTCTGCCCCAGTGCCTGGAGCACCTTCTCCGGCTCCTTCGTATTTAACAAGATGGAACACAGGACCAAAAGAAACTAAACATTCACTAAGGTCAAACTCAGCAACAGACACTTCTCTTTTCCTATTCACTAAAATGGTAATTTCATCCCAGAAGGCTTGATCAGATATTATTTCTTCTGCTGAGGACTCCCAATGATCTTCTTGTCATCCAGTGGAGATGAAATAAGTTTCCATGGAGATTTTGCCTCCACTGAATAACAGTCTGGCAAGTTAATTCAGAAACTTGAGTAATATACCACAAAACCAGATAATGAGGGTATAGCAGAAGGTGGAAAATGTTGATGGACATTTTACACTTCCTAAGGTATCTAGGGATGATGGAATTAGAAACTGGGACAATGGATGTTGTAGCCTGGATGAGGCCGCCTGCAGCTTGTGGAGATTTGACCACCCATCCTATGTACTGATGTATTTTGCTAGGAATACTTGGGATATATCTTTCCCATGCCTTTTATTTTTAATCTCCAGGGTTACTGGCTGCTTCCCAGAGCTGGATGTGCTGTTTCTGCAGTTTTTTCTGTTCTTACACACTATCCTTCACATTAATTTTAGGCTTAGGAGTGTAATAGTTTTGATTTTATCACATTACAAAAATGATTTATGCTGCAAAGATTTGTGAATTTGTTGATTTTCATAGTCCTCAGTTGCAATTAATTTTCAGTGAAATTTTCATCTTAGATCTGTGCCAGGGATTTGATTTGGGGTCATGGATGGAAAAATTACGCTTATTAGAGACCATTTGTCTTTGGAACCTTGTGTAAGACAAATGTATTCAAGGGGTTGGTGATGCCTACTCAGCTGGTCCTTGTGCTGTGGATTTTAGAATTCCATATATTATTAACGTAGGCTTTAACTTAAAATACCTATGAGAAAGATGAATTGTGTCTGTATCAAGGGGTAGAATGTCTCAATCCTGACCAGGAGAGCACTGTACATGGAGAAGTCAATGATATACATCACAGTTAACCTCAGTGTGCCCAGGCCCACAATGAGCTGTGCTGCTCATCCTGCACCACCTTAGGGCTGTGCTGTACATTACAAATCTCTTAGTTGCAGGGCACACTCAGTCAGATTATCCCTGCAGGCATCTCCCTCTCTGTAATGTTTTTGCATCACCTGCATGGTCTTGTCTGTATCTAAAAGTGCCAAAAGAAGCTCTGATGTGGACATCATGTTTTTATAGATAATTGTAGTAGCTTGAATTACTTGAAAACAGGAAACCTCTCCACAAAGTGGATCTGTGTGGTGCACCATGAGAAAACCCATCCTGGGCCCACCTGGAGGTGGGGTTCTGAGCATCTGAAGAGATTTACTGAGAATCTGGTCATTCTGTACCACCTCACATCATTGCCAGGGCAGGGCAAGGGAGTCTCTTCTGAGGAGAGTCCCTTCCAGTGATGGGGACTGAGGGAGCCATCGGTATTGTCAGGGGTTGTTTTCTGTATGAATATCTTTTCTTGTACTCTCTGTCATTAGTATTGTTGCTGTTGCTGTTCCTGTTCTTATCTCTTTGCTATTTCCAGTAAATTGTCCTTATCTCAATCTCTGATTTTGCCTTTTGTGCCTCCAGTCCCCCTCTCCTGTGTGCTGCAGGGGAGGAAGAGGGAGGAAGGGCGCATGGTTTTAGAGCGAGTACTAAACTGGAGAATAACATTCACAACACTATTTTATTCAACTGGCTATTTTATTAATCCAGACTTTGTTGGACCTTTCTTATTGAGATCCACAAAAAAACCTGCATTGTCCATCTCCTCCTCCCTGCCCGCTCCCATCAGCCTGAAAATCTGCAGCTTGTTCACAACTTCTCACTTCAAGGCATGATTTCATCTTGAGTTACTGTGAAAATCCTTCTTTGCGGGCTAATTGGAAAGAGCACGTCTTTCTCATAGACAAAAATAACTATCGAACTAGGTGTGCTAGGACAATTGGACAATTTACTTAACTGCCTTCCCTACTTCTCCTGTGAGCAAGGTACTATATTAGGAAGTGAGAGCAGGATGAAATTATTTCGATTTGCCAATATGAGTGCAATTAAAAAATTCTCACCCAGAGTTGTTTGTGACCATGTTATTTTCTTGGCAGTTTTATGGTGCCTTTTTTTTTTTTAACAGTTCTTTAGAGTAAACACTCTTTCCTTCCACCAGAAAGTGTTTTCCATGTATCTTTTTTTCACTGACAGGTTTGGTATTGACTATCATTCAAAGACAAGTTGTTTTCTACTACTTCTTAAGTAAATGGTTTATTATATCCCTTTTTTCATGAACCAATTCCAGCTTAAGCCTCTTTTTGTGCAGAGATGGCTGCCCAGACAGGCTTTTAAACGATTTGTGTCTTGGCCTCACAGCCATTATAGTGTGGGACGACAACTGGTCAGCAGCATGGGATGGATATTCCTTCAGAGCCCCTCAGCCATGGTGAGTGTGTAGAGCTGGGTGACAGGAATCAAATGTGATTTGTGATCCCACTGGATATTGCAGTCGCTCTGTTGTGTTTGTGTTGTGGCTCCATCACACTGCTGTGTCATTCTGCTGAGTCAAAATCATGTGCAACATCAAACATCTTCAAAGAAGTAAATCTGGTGTTAAATATTAAAACCCTTCACATGTGGAATACCTGAAAGGACCAAACCTGGTCCCTGCCATAATTTCCAAGGAGGTGCTCATCTATGGATCTGTTGTGGGAGGTGGGTGAGAGTAGGCTGCTTCTCACAGCAGACAAAAAGGAATTAACCTCTGGCATGACTTAATTTTACAGAAGAGCTAATGACATTGCTGAATCTCTATAGGAGGCAAATCCTTCTGGAAACTTATGTCAGCAGGAAAGAGTGAGAAAGAACTAATAAGAACTCAATGAAAGCAAAGAATTCCAAAGCTCTGTATTCCAAAGAATGCCATGACAAATGATGATCACATAGTTCATTTTATCTGAGGTTTTCCAGAGACGTTCCATGTTTAGAGGTGTGCAGAATGTGGCTGGACAAATCCTGAGCAGCCTGAAGTAATTTGGCTTGCTTTGAATAGGGTATTGGATTAGATGACCTTTGAACAGCTTTGAAATATCAGCTATTCTGAATGATTTCATGATCCCAGATAGGGAGCAGGCTAAGCAGCACAGCAAAGCTCTTCTACTTAGGGACGAAGCAGCACATATCTGGTTCAGGCATTGCTGCCTGACTTTGGCGATTGTGGTACAGACATGCAATGGCTCACTAAGTCAGCTTGTGTCTCATCAGACAGCATTAACACTGAGGTTATGGGCCAGGCACTGAAGAAGAAACCCAGGATCTATGATAAACTTCAGCAGCTTTGCTGAAAGCCCTGCTGGTGTGTCCCACTGCCCATAGCAGCCCAGGAGTGGGAGTTGCTCAGCTGTGAGCAGGCCCAGCTGTGCCATGGTCATACATTGGCATCTGAACCCAGTGGGCATTTGAGACTGTGGCTCAAGCCCCATGGGATGGATGCAAGAAGCTTTTCCCCTCCCAGGCATGTGCTCTGCCCAGAGCCACAAGCAGTGGCTGTGTCTGGCACTGCCTGTGCAAACAGGGGGCTCTCCTGGTTCCAGAGCAGCAACACCTGGGCTCCAGGCTCTCCATGGCCTCTTGGCAAGGGGGACATCCCTGCCCTACTCCTGCCTGTTGGCTTCTTGTGACAGACATGTCAGGACACAAAGGCCAGCCCAGAGCATTGTCCTGGCAGTGGCTGGATGGTGGCTGAGGCTGGACAGTATGGGAAGTCTGAAACAGGCAGATGTGCTGAGGCTTTCCCTAAACACCACTCCATTCCTCAAGTGCTCCTGGCTCAGGCACATGCCAATCTTGATGTCTTTGTTGTATGTGGGATCAGGAGTCTGCACCTGGTTCTGCCAGGTACACGCATTTGTGTGGCAGATCTTTGAATTAATGAAAACCTTCAGTAGCCACCTGGTTGGAGGTGATGATCTGAGTAGACAACAAAGGCTGGTTTGAAGTATCCTGTCCCTCTGCCTTTGGCCATCAGCTGACTTCACCTGATGCCCCTGCTTCTGATACAGGGAAGTTCAGCAATCCATCCACTCCCTTTCATGATTTTACAGTCTGTATCTTACATCTGCTGGCTGCCTCCTCTTCAGCTTGAAGGGGCCAAGGCTGACAGAGCACTTTCAAGAGCTGACATTTCAGATGCCTGTGTCAGATGACACTGAATGCTGTTTTCAGTGGGAGGGATGGTGCAGGGTGCTTGAAAATATTCCTTATTCTGACTCATATTAGTGTTGAAGAGTTGAAAAAGTTGTCTGTCTGCAGTGTACATAAAGCCTGTGAGGTTCTCATAACGAACTTGCCTGTGCTGGGGAAACCCACTGGAGCTTGATTTGGTATGAAAATCTCTTGGCTTAGCAATTCCAATACAAACACATCTCTGATGACCCCAGCTGATGGGCCTATTTTTAAGACTATTGATATCAGTGCTCTCAGGGGTCAGGTTTCAGAAGAAAGAATCTAATTTTTCGCTGACATTGTAAAATTTGAGGGGGAGGTTAGAGGTCTCTGAAGCATTTGACTCCACCAGCTGCAAAGGGAACATGATCTGGGCCAAATATAAAAACTCAGGGATTTATACATTTGTTTTAGATGTTAGAATTTTATTTAAAGTGATAATTCTCCTCACAACCATACCCACATATGCCTGTCTCACACCATTTATGGTATTCTAATGTTTCTGATCTGTATTTGCCTTGCTGTTGCTGTGCAGAGCCTGAGGCCCCCCAGGGAGTGAATCTCTGTGTGACTGTGTAGGTGGATTAGTTTTTCCTCAGAGAACTGTGAACACTGTTGGCTGTGGCCATATTCACTCCCTTTTTTTCTGCTTTGGTGTCCCAATTCTCAATTAAGTATTTGAAACAGCATTCATGGCTCTCTCTGATAAGAGGTTCCTCTGTGTCACAGAGTAAATATTTTCCTCTTATTAGGTGATAAAATTGGTCCAGAGAGAGTGATTTGTCCACTTCTACTTTTGTATTGGGAGTTGAAATTATTTCCTCCTGTAGCAATAGAAGTGTGGTTTGGAACTGCAGAAAAAAAGTCCTTGTATCCTGTTGGACTAACTCCTACCTGTGTAATACAACAGGAGGGAGGTATCCTTTGTGGCATCAGATTTCCACAGAGAACCAGGATCATCATGTGTTTGGCTCACGAGAAGTGTCTGCAGCATCATCTCTGTTCTCTGTTCAATATCAGGAGTCTCCAGAGGCACTAACTCAAAAAAAAAAAAAAACAAACAACAAAACGGAGGAAAGACTTCATATCTGAATGTCATGGAAGATTTCACTTAGCAACCTATTTCATGCTCAGATGAGTTCTATTCTCCTGCTGTTCAGCCAGGAATGATACATGAGTGCCAGAGAAAACAGCATGGGCTCCCTGGTCACAGAAGCATTGCAGAAAAGGGAGTCATGTTTTTGGGAACTTGACAATGTACCACAGAGACTGGACAATACTGGGCTGTGGTTGTCAATGACTTGAATTTAGCTACAGGGAAGATGCTGGGCTTCCTGCAGTTTACACTTGCCAAACCAGCAGTTCCCTCATGTCCTCACCTGAGATGTCCATGCAGCAATCCTGCCAGTGGCAAAGGACAATTAACATGCCCAGGAAACAATCCTCTTATGCAATGGCTACTTGGGTTGTGTGGGAACAGGTTGTAGGATGGCATCTATTCATCTGCATAACAAGGAAGATCGGCTTCCACATTATGCAAAGCATTCAGGGTGCTTCCAGCGCAGGCAGTGTGTTAGCAGGGAGGTATGAACAGAGCAAGGAGTTCAGAGCTAGGACAGGGCACAGGCTGGGTGCTGATACTAGCACAACTTTGTCTTCTCAGAAAGGTAAAAGGAAATTAATGGTTTGGCCATAAGACTCAGAGAAGAAAGTGCTGGAAATGTGTTCCTTGAATTGCAATGGTCAAATTGCAGATGATGAGGGAACCATTTTTAGGCTATATAACTGTGCAGGAGGGAGTGAGTGTGTGTGAGAGTTTGTGTCTCTGTGGAAATGAACAGGGGTTCTCACACACACCTGTATTTTCTATTGCCTTGAACCAAATACTCTGCCATCTCCTCTGCCAGGAAATGTCCCAAATAAACAAGCCTGATTTGCCTGTGGCAAAAGGCTTTTACTGATAGTTCTCTGAGAGCACATTGAGCTGGACACTTTCATAACAACCCCACAATTCTGGTGTTTTTCTCTCCCTTTCATTTTGATCTATTTGTTTCCCATCAAGCTTCCTCCCTGTCAGCACTGAACAAGTAATACGTGTGGCTGATACAGAAAAGAGACAGGGAGGTCGGTGCCTTCCCAGCCAGGTCAGCCAGAGGAACTTGCTAAATATGTTTATCATTCCCTTGTTGTCTCAGACACTGCCAGAATATTTGGAGCAGCAAAGTCCTCTGCAGCCCTGCTGGCTGAAGGGCATCAGCTGGCAGCTTGGCTGTCTGGTGGGGAGCACTCCTTTCCCTGTCTCCCAGTGCTCAGTGCCTGCCTGTTTTCCATCTTAACAGCAGCTTCCACACAGGATTTGCTCCCGAGGTTTTCTTGTCAGATAACAAGGCTGAGCCTGGCACTGTGACAGAGACAAGACTGCCACAGATCCATGTCCAGGTCCAACCAAGTAGTGAGGCTGAGCAAGAATTCCCAGAAGGCACAGGCACATGGAGAACATGTATGCAACATGTATGTACATAAATACACAGCTCGCCACATGTCAGACCAGGTGAACACACTGAGCACTTGTACAAATACCAAGGGCACAACAGACCTCACCACGTTCCCTTTGGGCAGTACAGGATGACTCAGTAGAGTCAGTGTAGATGCTCATAAGTACAAAGGGAACCTGCTGGTATCTGGGCATAGACATTTCCTGTGCCCAAGACCTGTCCCTGGATTCGTCTCCTCATGCCACACGGTGTGTTCCTCATAACTTGTACAAAGGCAGCTCTGAGAGGTGTTGGATATCTGAAGGAATCAGAGGGCTTTCCCACTTCCTCAGGTAACCTGTGCTGGATTACCTACTGCCATTGTATAAAGCAAGGTTCATGGATATAATTTATATAATTTTTAGGGTGTGCTTCAATGTTTTCTTTTACTGGTCTGTTAATAACAATTGCTTTTGTTGTTGTTGTTTTTGTACAAAATACTGTCTTCCCACACTCCTGAGTTACATCTTGTTGAAACCTGCAGAAACTTGCAGCCCATGATTTTTTCCAGAAGTGTTTGTATGTCTGGGCTCCAGCAGCTCCAGTTCCCTGATGACAGTAATTCCCTTGTAGTTGTCACCAGATTTGCCATTGTTCTGGACTTGCCTTTCTTGAGCAGAGAACAAGTGTGCTGCTGCTTAACTGTACTGCATGATGAGTCAGCTGCTGTCACTCATATGGATAAAACTCTTCCACATTGTTCAGCAAGGGCTAAATGGCTGGATAATGAAAAGGAGGAAATAAACTGGAGTTACATATTCCTTCCCTTGTGTTGGGCTTGACTTCAGTGTCTGATGGAGGACCCCTTCTTGCCATTTGGAGACAGGGTTTGGTCGTGATGTGAATTGACATCTGACTTGTGCCTGATTCCAAAAAGACGACATTGCTGATTTCCTCAATTTAGAAAAGTAATTGTTCCACTTTGACTCTGTTCCATTCCCACATCCGTGTGTCAGAAATCAGAGCCCTGCCTATATGGGTATCCCAGTGGATTTTCTTCCCCAAAACTTTTGTGATAATGTCTGCTTGCAGCAGTTGCACAGCAAATTCATGCTGTGGCTACACTGTGCCCAGTCTTGGTGTCAGAAAGTCAGAAAGGCACTGCATGCCTATGCTGCTATTCAGCACAGAGACTGTACTACTCCCATTAATTTCTATTGCATTTAATTTCATAGAGTCTTATTCACTATTCTTTTTTTATTCATATGTTTGCTTTTTGAACTTCTTTCTAAAGTTGATGGTAATTTTCTTGCTCTACTCCACAGTTTGGGACTCTGTCTTCTTTTTTTTTTTTTCTCCCCCGCTGTTGGGGGTTTTTTCTTTTTTTTTTTTTTTTTTTTTTTTTTTCAATTTCTTTCTCTCTGACCTACTTATATTTACATTCTTTCTGAGGTTGTTATGCTGGGAGCCCATTCCTGCCAATAATTCCCATGGGCTAATCAGGATAGAATACCTGATAATGTTAGTAACATTGATTTGAAGATATTTGAAGCTGGTCCACACCCAACATATTGATTATTTCCAATAATGTCTGCGAGGGGGTTGGTAACAATACTGGTTAAGCAAATTCTTATCTCAAACTTCTTCCCTCCTGTGTAGAGAAAGACAAATATTTCTGATACCTGAACTGAATAAAGAAATAGACAAAGTTAAAAGTAACTATGTCAAAAAGAGGGCATCTCATAATTTTTCATGTCTCTTCCACTTCAAACATTCTTCACAAATGAACTACCTACATTGAATCCTATTGTCCTAGAAAAGATCTCAGGCTTGGAATGAAAGTAACAGTTTATGGACAATCTTTGTCATCTAAGTAGAGAAATGAGCTACCATCAATGGAAAAGTCTGTTTTCCTTGATAACCTTTTAGGTAGCTTTTGAGACATAATTGAGCACAGCTCTGCACTGGAGTAGTTCTGGCCTCAACCAGAGAGCTGGCAGGAAGCTTCTATTGCTGCCACTGAATTTCTCTGCTCCAGCCTGAGCACTGAAGTACCCAACACTGATGATAACACCTTTTTTGCACACACTTTGGTTTACTCTACAAACGCTGTGTTGTTACTTGCAGCATGTTTTCTCCCATATTTAGCAGTGTTTATTGATACATAAACTACAAGTGCTGGAATATATTCTCAGATTTATTCCTGAGTCCCTCCTAAAGCCTGATATTTTGTTTGCAATTTCCATTTCCCTGGCAATTGATTTAAGCACTGTTTATATACACCAGAAAGTAATTCAGTTTCTTCAGATTTTAATTCCTTTAGCAATATTGGATGAGTACCCTCTGTTCTTAGTGTATTGCTACTCTTCTATTTATTCCAAAACCTACTGTAATTAAAAAAAAAAAAATAGCGGGAACATTCTTAATTGCTCTCTAGTGAAAAATCAGCTTTTCTGCACAGGTCCGTGCCCTGATCATCTGTTGGCTTTTTAGATGCTCTTGAAATCTTCATTGCAACCAAAAAACTCACAAGTAACTCCCATGGGATTTTTGGTAATCTAGAGCTAACTGCACAAATAGCTTTCATTTTTCTCTTAATCACGTCAATAAAAATTATTCTTGGTGCAGCACTCAGTTGCTACTACAGCATGTCTCTGAATGGTCAACAATAGAGCAATTATGCCTTCCAGACTGCCATTGCTAATCTTATCACGGAAGCAATTTTATTCCCCTGCTATGAACAGTATTTTTTCTTCTTTATACTCAGCTGTGCCAGATGTGAATCTTGTTAGACAAAAGACTAAACTGTGATTCACAAGTAATTACAACCATCAAGATCCCCAGATAAAGGGAAAAAAAAAAAGAAAAAAAAAGGAATAAAAGGTGGTCAGATTTTATAAATCTGTGGATTATTCAGTGCAACACTATTTGAAAAACGTTCCCCATGGGATTTTCAGCTTGCCTGCGGTGTTGTCAGCCATGGTCTCAGAATGACAGGGCATGCTGGAGGCATCAGTGTGCTCTGTGGAACCCTGATGAGCCCTCTAACAGGGAATGCTCAGCTCCTGCTGCAGCAGCATTTCTGCTGCCCTCTGTGTAAAACGAGAGCTGGCAGGAATGTTAGCACCAAAGAAACAGAATTGCTGAAACACTGATCATTCAGAGCAAGGCTCCTCATCCCAACACTTCCCAGTATTAAGATGCAGCTGGGCACTGGACTCTGGAGATGGTAGGACACACTTTCCTTAACCTAACATCCCTTTGTCCTGTTGACTAATGAAGTGTGTGGATTTGGTGAAATGCATGCTTCCCTGCAGAAAATGCCTAGTCCAAAGTGGTGTCATGGTGCAATGTAGTTCAAAAATTCCATATGCGGTAAGATTGGAAGAGTTAATTGATTTTTGAGTAGAACAGGTTGATGAACAGAACCCCCAGAATCTTAAAAATATTCAGGGGGAGAGATACAGAATAGGTACAGGGAAATTTTGGCCATGGCAAAAGTAAGCTAATATTTCTGGGGCTAGAACTTAGTTTTGAAGACTGCCCTGTACCATGCGCCAAAGCATTAAGGGACTTTGAAGATCCTTCTGTCTCCTAATTGTACTTTCTTGAGACTGCTTCGAGCTTAAGTTTTTCAATGCATTTATGGTACAGCTTAATGGCATAGCATAGTATGCCACATAAGCATATACAATGTTTCACATTTCTGTATTTCAGAAGAGAGAGAAGGAAGAGAGAAATGGCAGCTCCAAAGACATCTCAGCATCACTTGGCTGTAAAGTGGAGCAGAAAGTAAAAATATAACACCTGGGCAGGTGCTGAGTGAGTATCAAAGTCACACAGTTACTTAAGCTCCTCCTGTCTTTCCAGGGAGCATCCATGGAAGAGATCTGGAGAGTGGGTCCTGGATGAGGACATGACCTTCAGGATGCCCTTTCCATCACTCACCAAAGCAGCTGAGGAGCTCCTGTTACAGAACAGGTGTGTGGGGCGAGCAGGGTGGTGCCTGGGTGGAACGGTCAAGAAAAAAGGCAACAGGTGGTAGAAGGAGTTGAAGGTGGAGAGAGATCTGGATCAAAAGGAAAGCAGGGTTACTGAAATAGTGCAACATCGAAAAGGTGACTGCTCCTCCCAGAAAACATTGGAGAACACGCTGAGTAGTTGAAATCACTGACAGATAACAGGTGCCATAAAGGCATCTGTTTTTGAAAACCTTGATTTTGAATACTATGGTTTGAAGAAATATATTTAGTATCCTTGTCTGAGATGTGGCTGCACTCTTCTTAAGAATTGTCACATGTTACTTATGACCTAAAAACCGGTTTTAACACCCATAATGCCTCCTGCAACAGAGTATGGTTCAGGCAGTTACACATAGAACTATTGTGGGTTATGTTGTAGGATGTTTTTCATGCCAGTTTTCCCCTAATTTCCACGAGGGCTCATTCACAATCTCAAATCACTCCTAGGAAAAAACGGATTTTTCTTTGTGTTAATTCTAAGCATCTCCTTGTTTGATTTCAGTAGTTCTGTATTGCAGTGTGGAGGCATGAACATAGTCTGTTCTTCATTAAGGACAGATTTTTGGCTAACCAAGGCAAGTACCTTTCAGGATGGGACAAACATTAAAAAGTGTTTTGGAATACCAAAAGAGGAGGGAATTACAAACATTTCCAAGAGCATTTAAAGATGGGAAAACTTCCTGCCTAGCTTAAATTCTATTACTCTGTGCACTGACTTGTGTGTCTGCCATGAGCACCATCACATTCAGACTCTGTGTCTAGAAGTATTAGCAGCTTGCAAAGTAGTCAGATGTCATGCAAAGCCTGCAGTGTGAACCCATTCTCTCCACTCTCCAACGAGTGTCTCGCATTCTCCTCATCTTTCCCAGTCCCCACGAGTACTTCTGCTTTCCCATGCTGCCCCACTTCAGGGTTTTCAGCCTTTTCTTTTAACATCACTGCTCACAAGGCCTTGGGATGTGAGGAGGCACCAGACACAATGTGCCTGCCCCACCTGCAGTGTCAGGACAGAGCAGAGATTCAGAGAACAGATGTGTTTCTCAAGACACTCTCTTACTCTTCTTAGGAAGGCACCCACTGTAGGGTATTGGGTGTGATATGGGTCAGTGGACAGAAGGTTTACAACAGCAGTGATCAAAAGCTGCAGAGTTAAGTCCAGTGTCAGGTTCTCAGGTACCAACAACCAAATGATGCTAAATTTTTTGCTCTCTTCCTTTTTCTTCCTTCCTTCCAGCTCTATTTTCTGTCTCTTTCTCCTCTCCTCTTCATGAACTTTCTTGCTCCCCATCTCAATAGTTTTTCTCAGTCTTGCTTTCTTTCTCATCTTTCTCAGTATCTTCCTCCCTTCCTCTCTTTTCTCTGTCATTTTCTGTGTTTCACTCTCTTTCTCCATATCTTTCTCACAGTATCTACCCAACTGACTTGTCCTCTGCTCTCCCTCTGCTCTCCCTCTCCTGCTCCATCTGCCTCTCCCTCCTTTGCTTCTCTCTTCCTTTCTGTTCTTCACTCCTTGCCCCCCTTATTTTCTGCCATTGGGGAAGAAAGCCATTTCTGGTCAAGGTCATGTTGCTGTTGAAACAAGCTGAGGGCATAGACAATGAGTACTTGGAGAACTGAAAAGCTGAATTGTTGGCAAGAAGCCTCTGTGAGGAACCTGTGTTATAAGGTCAGAGATACTTTCTCCATGTCATAGCGCCTCTTAAAGTCGCTGATGCTTTTGTGCCCAGGAGACACAGTTGTCCATGCCCAAGCTGTTGAAGGTCAGAGAACTCCATAGTCCACATCGGGCAGCAGCTCTAGTGGAGCTCATCAGCTGCATCTATTTTAAACCTTCTCTGAGAGTTGTTTCTTTAGGCCTCTTATGGGCCCAAGATCAGTTCCCTGTGCATCAGCACATTTTGTATCACAAGCAGCCTGACTCCAGAAATAGTGTGTTGATGCCATCCAGCCAAGGCAGCAAATCCAAAGTGAGGAGAAATTGGTTTTCCTTACTCATCCCTTTAATATTCCGCTCTGATTCCAAAAATCTCCAGCCATGCTTTCCGGGTGGCAAGGGCAGGTCTGCACAGTGCAGTGTGTGTGATTTCTCTCCCTCTCTCATCTGTGCAGTTGGAATTCTGGCCCAAGGTGATGCCTCTTAAGGAACCTGCAATGTTACTTTTCACCTTTGCTACTAAATTCTCACCAGTTGAGCATTTAGTAACAAATCCTCAGGCCATAAATTCTTACAGGTGAGAGAGAAGCCCTAAGAGTTTCAGGTGCTTCAAGTGCATCCTGATTCTTGCACAGTCGGAGCAGCTTGTTCATTTTGGAAGGTGTTTGTAATATTGTCCAAAGGGGGCAGGGGGTTTTGGCATTGAAATATGGTCCCCAAAGTTGTTGTGGTATTTTCTAGTCTGTCAGCGGGTTTAAAAAGGTACCCAAGGTTTCTTTTCCTTGTTGCCCAGATATCACTGGCGCTGATGAAATTTTCACAGCTTCACACATAGAGATGATGTCTCTGAGGAGCATCACTTACAGTGACACAAGAGTCAACACAGGGTGTCACCTTTTCCTTAAATATATTTAGCTCCTGCCTAGCAAACTACTTCCGTATTTGGTTGTAACATGGAAGGATTCTATGGGTGTAAACCTCAGAGTGTTTGGGAGGAGGAGGACCCCCAAATCCTGAAAGCTGTTGCTGCAAACACCCTGACTGCTGTGGTCAGTGCAAAAGGCTGTGCAGTATCTCCAGCACTCTTCCCCAGCCATTTCACAGCTCTTTGAAGTACTCCTTGTAAATGTAGAGGTGTGGAAATAGCCAGGAACCTTGAGGGACCTGCAAGTGTCCCTGTAGTCAAAGTGAAGTCTCATTTACCATTCCCCATATCTGCTTGTAGAATCTTCCCTCAGCAGCTACCTGGCGTGCCAGGGTTTGGTGACTGGTATATTAAGCTGCACTGCTGCTTGCTGTGCAGGTTGCCTCTAAACATCTATTCCAGACAAAGGAAGCTCCAATGTGAGTGTCATTGTGATGTCCCTGTGGACACGAGCTCTTTGCTTCAGGGTGGAGGTACCTGTGTTCTCCAGACTCACCACCTCAGTCTGCACAGCCCCCACCAAGGCACTGACGAGAATGGCTGGGGGTGGTAAAAATCCTTGCAGACTTGTTCTTCCTCATGGTCAGCTTTTCTTCATTTTTGTCCTACTCATGCATTATATTCTGCAGTGTTAAACCATGTAGGATGAAAAAAAAAGCCAGAGTCTATCAGCTAAGAAAACAGGAAGGACTCTTTGGCAGTGTGGAAACACCACATTTAGTGCTTCTCTGTATTCTCAGGGTGTCAGACTTAGAGATTTCTTCATGGTGTTAACAGAGTTGCTATCAATTCAAGTGTTAGAAAATAAAGACAATTCCTTATGATATGTGTGCTTGTAACCGTGTAAAACATAGATTTACAATTTATCTTCCTGAAGAGCATTATTTATTTAATATTTTTTTTTCTAACTTTAAATTTCAATTCCATTGCTGTGAAACACTCTCATGCCTGTTACTCTTACTGTAGTTGGAGTACTGGAGTTTCTGAATCTTACAACCAGAAAATTCAGGAATTTACTCCTGAATATTAATTGTTTAAACGCAATCAAAGCTTAAATAACTGCAGCACTAAAATGTAACTACTTCTGTTTATGCAAAGGAACGTACAGTCTTTAGTCTTTAGACACTGACAAATTTATAAAGCCTAGTTGCAGAAGGAAGTGACAGGGTTCACATTTTGTGCAACTCTCAGGCCACTTTGCTGCCTCATGGCATCCTCACTCTTCCTCTGCTATTTTCTTGCTGTGAAACTCCCGGCTCTTCACTCGAAGCTTGTTGACCTGTGACTCTGCAATGTCAGCGCGCTCCTCGGCTTCCTCCAGCTCGTGCTGGATCTTGCGGAACTTGGAGAGGTTGACATTGGACAGCTCCTCCTGTGTGAAGAAAGGGAGTCAGGGCTCAGGAGCACAGGACAGGGATTTCACTCCTGCTGCAAGTCAGCCTTGCAAATCTCCATCCCCCTCCCACGACTGCTCTCACATCAGGCTCACACAGAGCTCCTCATCCTCCCCTTTTCAGGACCCTACTGGGACAAGATTCACCAGGACTGTGTCACACTCGAGGAGCAATTTCATCATTTTGATTTGTCATTTCTGTACTTATTCCCCCCTTTGTTTGGTGCTCATGTGCCGGGGGGGGAAATCTGGATGACAAAGTCCCCCTCCTCAACTGATGATTTTTGACATTTTCAAAATTGCTGCCTCTCCTGGACATCTGTGTGACACCCACAGGAAGTGATGCTTTTCGTTTCCCAAGCAATACTCACAGCTTCCTCAGCTTGTCTCTTGTAGGATTTCACTTTCGTTTGCAGCTTGTCCACCAGATCCTGCAGCCTGAGAATATTCTTCCTGTCTTCCTCAGACTGGAGCATTGGCAAAGCGGAAAGAGTGAATTTTTTTATTGCTTCTGCACACCACAAAACAGCCTTTATACTTGGAGTCCATGAGAACATCTTTTGTTTGATGGAATAAGGGTTCATCAGCATAAAGAGACCTCCTGCCTTACCTGGTAGGTCAGTTCCTTCACCCTCCGCTCGTACTTGCGCACACCCTTGACGGCTTCAGCGCTGCGCTTCTGCTCAGCATCAACCTCCCCTTCCAGCTCCCGCACCTGCAAGGACAAGCCCAGCCCTGCAGCCTCTCTGGCAATGTCTCTGCAAGGACACGCTCACTCACACACAACCCCAGCCCTACACACCCTGGCCTCCAGCTTCTGGATCTGCTTCTTCCCTCCCTTTAGTGCCAGCTGCTCGGCCTCTTCCAGACGGTGCTGCAGGTCCTTCACAGTCTGGTCCAGGTTCTTCTTCATCCTCTCCAGGTGGGCACTGGTGTCCTGCTCCTTCTTCAGCTCTTCTGCCATCATGGCCGCCTGATCAGAGCAAAGGGTCAAAGCCGTTTTGGGACTGGAGATATTTTGGGAATAGTACATTGACTATCAGCAATGCCAGGAGTGTCCAACTCACATCAGTGATGGCCTTCTTGGCCTTCTCCTCAGCATTGCGGGCTTCCTGGATGGTATCCTCCATTTCACTCTGGATCTGGGCAATGTCTGTTTCCAGCTTCTTCTTGGTGTTGATCAAGCTGGTGTTCTATTGAAGGAAAAAATATTTTTTTTCTCCAGGTGCTTCACAGCATTTTTACAAAAATAATATTACTTATTTTTATTTATGTGTTTGTTACAGTTTTATATGAAGAATACAAATAACTGAAAAACAGCAATGGAAGACTGATGTAGACTGATTGTTATATTAGAATTAAAAAAGGAACATAGACCTATGGCTAATTTCACTTCTCTAAAAATGGTAGGTGTTATATATCTTCAACTGTAGAACTTACCTGAGTGTGGAGGAGCTGAACTCTCTCACTTGCATCCAGAAGCTCCTGCTCAGCCACTTTCCTCGACCTCTCAGTCTGCTCCAGGGCTGCCCTGAGCTCCTCAACTTCAGCCTGCAGCAGGTTTGCCCTGCGCTCCACCATGGCCACCTGCTCCTTCAGGTCATCCTGTGTCCTGAGAGCATCATCCAAATGGATCTGGGTGTCCTGGAAAGAAAGATACAACAGACTGGGAGGCATATTCTTCCTAGTTACTTATTTTCCATTTTCATATTTCAATAGAAAAGATAGAACTATAAAACAGAAATATTTGTACCTGCGTAAAACAAACAGTGAGCACCTGGTTAGTAATACCATACCTTGAGCACTGCCTGGGTGTTTCTCAGGTTCTTCTGTGCCTCTGCAGCCATGCGATTCGCATGGCTCAGCTGGATCTCCATTTCATTCAGGTCTCCCTCCATCTTCTTCTTCAGCCTCAGGGCTTCATTCCTGCTCCTGATCTCAGCATCCAGAGTGCTCTGCATGGAATCCACAATTCTGAGGTGGTTTCTCTTCATCTGGTCAATCTCCTCATCCTTCTCTGCTATCTTCCTGTCGATCTCAGACTTGATTTGGTTGAGTTCAAGCTGCAGGCGCAGGATCTTTCCCTCTTCATGTTCCAGGGAGGCCTGAAAAAGTATAAAACCCAGTTGCTTATAAAAAAAAATAATAATGTCAACAACTTTGCATGAATTATACATTAAAGAATAATGTATAACCAGAGGTCTGAGATTGCAAGAAAGGAAAAAAAAGCATACACATGGATTCAAATATTTTAGTGGTTTAAAGAAACCCTGTTTCCCGTGCCTCCACTCAATTCTCAATGCATAGAATTACACAATTATCTGAAGTTGCTGAACTGTGTGGTAACTCATCTATTATCAACAGAAGGCCTTACCTCAGCTTCCTCCAGGGAGGCCTGCAGTTCAGATTTCTCCTGCTCAATCTGCTTCTTGACTTTCTCCAGCTCATGAATTGCCTTTCCTTGCTCAGCAATCTGCTCCGTGAGGTCAGAAATCTCCTCTGTGGGAACAAAACCAATGGCATGGTCAGGCACAGAGCAGAATGGGAAGGGTCCTGTCCCACCAAGGTGACAGGCATCTCTGCACCCCTGCAGGCACAGAGCCATCAACAATGGTGATAATGGCTGACTGTGAGCAAGGCCAGTGAGGAGCAGAGGGCCAGGGACTTACGCTGCAGGTTCTTGTTCTCCCGCTTCATTGTTTCCAGGTGGTCCAAGGACTCCTCATAGGCATTCTTCATCTTGAACAGCTCCGTGCTGAGAGAGCGCGACTCCTTCTGCGAGGCCTCCAGCTCAGCCTGCGTTTCCTCATACTTCTGCTTCCATTCTGCCAGGATCTGGAGAGAAATGGGGTGTGAGTCGGGCTGTGACCATCACGGGGCCCTGCTCTGGCCAGGGGTGCTGGTGCTGGAGGCCAAAAGACCTTGTCAAAGTTCTTCTGCTTCTTATCCAGAGCAGCACAGGCAGCATTGGATCTCTCCACATCAATCATCAGGTCCTCCACTTCATTCTGCAGCCTCTGCTTTGTCTTTTCCAGGGAGGCACATTTGGCATTGACAGCCTCAACATGTTCCTCTGCATCCTGGAGGCGCTGGGCCAGCTTCTTCCTGTGTTAAACATATTCCATGGTTTAAGAGAAAAGGGGATCTTGGGGCCTGTAATTGATGAGCTTTTCACAACAGAATGTCTTTGGTTCATTGGTAAGTGCAGCTCACAGGCAGCAAGCAATTCAGTTCTGTCATGCTTTTCTCAAGAGCAAGTTTAGCCATTTCACAGTCTGTGGTCCATATTCCTCTTCCATTTTTCTACATATTATATTGCATCTCTCTGACTGTCCCTGTCTCCTACATATTTGCCTGTAATTTTTTCTCCCACACCACATGCATTACAGAATTTATTTGCTATTCTCCTTTTGCGCCAAACAGAAAACTGACTTCTTCCTGACAATATCACAATGTTGTCCAAGAATTTCTGATCTTAATCTTAGCTAGCCTGCCTCACTTCCCTACATACTTGGCCTCCTCGAGCTCCTCCGTGCGCTGAATTGCGTCCGTCTCGTATTTGGTTCTCCACTGGGCCACTTCACTGTTGGCCTTGGACAGGGCTCGCTGCAGCTCCCCCTTGGCCTCCTGCTCCTCCTCATATTGTTCCCGGAGCAAGTCACAGTCGTGGCGAGAGGACTGTAGGGCGTGGGCCAGGGCACTCTTAGCCTGCAGCAACAAGGGTAGGCCAATAGGCTCATGGAAAAAAAATATACCCCAGGAATCCGACTGAATAATAACTGGACACTGGATTATCCTCCTATGCATAATAGACAACCATGCACTTAATGTGGAAAGAAGCTGGGAGTGAAAAAGAGAAATAGTGGATGAACACTTGGTAAAAGTTAGCATGACGACATGAACAAAATTACATTAAATTTTTCCCCCTGTCACATCATGGTGGTTCAGTAGTCAAATAAGCGTCTGGAGCACCTCTACGAGGAGGAATCACCTTTATCTCTTCCTCCAGATGCCTCTTGAGCTCTTCAATCTGTTGGGTGAAAGCCTGCTTGCCTCTTGACAGCTGAGAAACCAAAGCATCCTTCTCGTCCAACTGGCGTGAATATTCACCTGAGAAAATTAGCAGATATACAAGAGTTGTAATGCTGTTGACCACATGTCAAAAGAAGAGTAATTTTTGCAACAACAAAAATTGACAATATTGATCTGCACTTGTAGATGTGGGTGTCTCACCTGACTCTGTCTGCAGACGAGCTCTTTGAGTATTGAGATCATTGATCATGCGCTGATGTTCCTCTTCCTTGGTCTTAAGCTCACTCAGCTGATCTTCCAGCGTGCGGCACATCTTCTCCAGGTTTGCCTGTGTTTCAGCACATGGAAAATGACAAATTAACCATCCACACTCTAAAGAATGCCAGGTTCAAGAACTGTGTTTTATTTCATTGGATCAAGGAGCCTATGAAATATTTGTCTACCTTGGCCTTGGAGACAGATTCCATGTTGCTGGCCAAGTCATCAATCTCCATCTTCATCTCACTCTTCTCCTTCTCCAGCTTCTGCTTCACGCGTTGCAGGTTGTCAATCTGCTCCCCCAGCTCAGCCGTGCTGTCCGCGTGCTTCTTGCGCAGCGCGGCAGCCGTGGCCTCGTGCTGCAGCGTGGCCTCTTCCAGGTCACGGCGCATCTTCTGGAATTCTGCCTCACGCTTCTTGTTCATATCAATCTGAGCTGCTGTGGCCCCTCCTGCTTCTTCCAGGCGCTCGCTGATCTCCTCCAGCTCCCTGGACAGGTCAGCCCGATGCTTCTCTGCTTTAGCGCGAGACGTTCGCTCGGCCTCAATTTCCTCCTCCAGCTCCTCAATGCGGGCCTGCACAACACCAGGGACCCTTCACACCCGTGCCCTCCTCCTGCCTGAGCTGAGCCTGAGCAAAGAAGGGGAAGGAACAGAGACTTGCCTGCAACTCCTTGATTTTCTTCTGAAATTGCATGCCCAGGGCTTGTTCATCCTCAGTCTTGCTCTGGATCTGGCTGATTTCAAAGTCTTTCCTTTGGATGAAGTGAACCATGTTAGAGCTCAAAGAAAAAAGGCAAGTGCTCCAGCCCAGCCCTCACGTGCCCCAGAGCCACACTCACTTCTTCAGTTTCTCATCCAGCTGCTGCTTATCATTCTCCAAGTCCATGATGCTGTCCTGGGCCAGCTTCAGGTCTCCTTCCAGTTTCCTCTTAGCTCTCTCCAGGTCCATGCGCAGTTTCTTCTCTTGCTCCAGGGACCCTTCCAGCTAAACACAACAAGACCATCAGGGCTCTACCAGCCAGCTCAGGCTCCATACCTGTCCTGTTCCTGCTCCATGTCTGTGTGCTTACATCATCCACTTGCTGTTCCAGCTTGGTCTTGGCTTTGGTCAGAGTATTGACTTTGTCTTCCTCTGCCTGCAGGTCATCCAGGGTCTGCTGATGGGCCTCTTGGAGGGCTTTCTTCTCTTTTGTCAGCTTGGCAATGGTCTCATCCAAGCCTGCCATCTCCTCAGTCAGGTTTTTCACCTTCACGAAGAAGAGAGCAAATGTAAATAAAGGAAGCAGATCTAGAAGTTCAGTAATAGCACACAGCCCATTTTCTGGAGTGCAGGTCACAGGTTCTACCTCATACCTTGTTTTCGGTGGCATGTTTTTCCTTCTCCACCTTGGCCAGTGTTAGCTCAAGGTCGTCAATATCTTTCTTCAGCTCTGAACATTCATCCTCCAGTTTCCTCTTCTTGGCTGTCAGTTCAGCATTAATTTCCTCTTCATCCTCAGCCCTTTCAGTGACCTCCTTAATTTTGGCTTCCAGCTGTATTTTGGTTTTGATGAGTTGGTCACACCTTTCCTCAGCATCGGCCAAGCTATCTGCTTCCTGGTGGGTAGAAAAAGATTCTGTTTGTTTATAATATTTGAAAGTTTCTCTTATTTATCTTTTACCCTATCCAGTCAAATAGCTTTACAATGTTGTCAGCTTTTCTGCCTGGGAAATCGATATGCACGTTCTCCGTTTGGATTGTTCAAATTCTTTTGTTTGTTTTTTACTCTTTCAAAACTATCTCTCAGAATTTGTAATTGTGACAATAATAAATGGAGTAGGGGGTTAAGGTACAATCCTGTCCTCGATATCGACAGATGGCATCTTCCTCAGAAAAGCAGGGGCCCTTACACCCACTTGAAGCCCCTTGCTTCTTTTAATGTCTATCAGAGAGATCAGTATGCTACTGTTAGACACTACTTTTTAAGCTTCATGTTTAATAACATGTACACCTGACCTTCTGTCCAAGACAGGGTGGTCAGAACGAGTAGGTGCTTTTTCTGAGTATGAAATAAATGGTGATACTCACAGCCTGCACTTGGAGCTGCAGGTCATTTTTCTCCTTCAGTAAAGAAACCATTTTCTCCTCAAGCTCCTTCCGCTTTGCTTCAGACTTTGCTAGCTCTTCTTTGGTTTTCTCAAACTCCCCCTTCATGTTGGCCATCTCCTTCTCAGACTCTGCACTCTTCAACAAGGGCTTGATCTTGAAGAACAGCTTCATCCATGGCCAGTGTTTGACATTCATGAATGAACGAACGTTGTACTGGATGCAGAAGATGGATTCCCTGAAGCATAATAAAAATGTACAATGAACATTCTCGGTCTGACGAGTGAGACTGAGAATATTTCATATATCAACACTTTCCCATGAGCAAAGTGGCTTTAACTAAACAAGAGGAAGTTGTACCTCCGCTCCACCATTCTCTGGTACTCCACTCTCATCAGGAAGCCCCTGCACAAGGCCTGAGTGCGGGTGATGAGCTGTGCCAGCTTCTCATCCCTCATCTCCTCCAGGAGCCCTATTAGCCCAGCTTTGAAGAACACCTGGAGAGAGGGAATGTTGCAGCACATCACTGTCAGGCAGAGCAAAGCCCAGGCAGACAGTGGATGGGGAGGTTTGTACCTTGGTGTGTCTAACTATGTACTGGGTGAGGGNTTCTCAGAAGCCTTCTTGCTATCGATGAACTGTCCCTCGGGGATGGCACTGGCATTAAGCACCTTGTATCTGTGGAATTAGAGGAAATAGGAGGAAGACAATGTCCAGTCATAAGATTTTTCTTTTTACTGAAACCAAGAGCAGTGTTTGCAGCAGAATCAGGCTGAGGAAGTTGAAATTTCATCCCTTCATACTTAGATACCCTGGCAAAACTCAGTTGTGTGATGCAGAGCAGTTGTTGAGGACACCTGACTTAACTCTTCATTTCATAGCTCTCACCTCTGTTTGAAGTCAGCATAGAGGACTCTGCTGGGGAACCCTTTCCTGCAAATCCTGATCCCTTCCAGCACGCCGTTACAGCGCAGCTGGTGCAGCACCAGCTCGTGCTCCATGGCCCCTAACAATGCAGAGCACAGATGAATGACACAGATGGCAGTGCAGAAGGGCATGGATGCATCTGAGCCAGGATCTTTCTGCTTGACGTTCTTACCAGGTGTTTTAGTCTCATTGGGGATGATACAGCGCACAAAATGGGGGTGAGTGCTCCTCAAATTGGTCATCAGCTTGTTGAGATTCTCCTGTGGGATCGTGATTCATTGTGCATTTATAAGTAAAATGCAAAAAATTATCCTTTACTTTCTTTGAATTTGACGTGAAAGATCCATCAATGGAAATAGACTGAGCTGAATATTGTCAGCTGAGATTGCCTCAATCATTTGCTTAATTCCTTCTGAATCTCAGCACTAAATATCACTTTGTAGGATAAGAAAAAACTTACCATCAACCCTATGAAGCATAGAAAGTGAGCAATTTTTAATGACAAAATTTATGTTTATATTAATTGTAAGTTTAGGTTTTTACAGTGCCATTTTTCATTCCATAACTATTTTATTTCCAACAGTTGTCTGAAGAGAAGTTATACTCAGAATTTTTTTTATTGGTTGGCGGATTATTGGGAATTTTTTGCTTTTTTTTTCTGTGTCTGAGCCAGCTAAAAATGCAGAATAATTCTCTGCATATATGAAAAAGAAAAGATGTTTACGTACCCGGAAAAGTGCTGAGACAGTCTGGAAAGAAGAGCCCTTCTTCTTGCCTCCCTTCTTGCCACCACCACCACCACCACCACTAGCCTCTGAGAAAGTAAAGTTAATGAAATATGTGTTGCTTTGGGGACATCAAAGGGATGACATTTAAGAGAACTGACCTGCCTCTCCTCCAGCAGAGGCAAAGAGTAAAGCCAGAGTCTTCACAGATGATTTCTGGTACAGCCCAATGACAGTTTCATTCAGAGGGTCCTTGTTCTTCTCCAGCCAGCCAGTGATGTTGTAGTCTACTGTGCCAGCATAGTGCACCAGGGAGAAGTGGGCTTCAGCCTTGCCTTTGCCAGGCTTAGGCTTCTGGAAGTTGTTGGACTTGCCCAGGTGCTGGTCATAGAGCTTGTTCTTGAAAGAGGTGTCAGTTGCCTTGGGGAACATGCACTCCTCTTCCAGGATGGAGAAGATGCCCATGGGCTGGGAGAAGCAGTAAGAAATAGCAGTGATAAAATGCAGATCTGCTGTCAGAAGGGGCCTTCAGTAAGATACAGAAAACTGAGAAATTGGTTGAATTTTTAGATCAAAAATGGATTCAATCTTTGTTAACTTTTGCATTCGCAGCTCTAGACAAAACACAAATTTGTGTCTGAAATGAATGCATTTAATGAAATAATGTGATATTATCACATTAACCACACAAAATTTTCTAAGTAATTTTGAAACTGATGTGTTGAAGTGTAATCTGCTTTCTACATTATTGCTTTCACAAAGTAATCTGTCCAGTTGAAGATGTCTTACTATAACTGACCTTAGTGCAACAAAACAACAGATCTTTGCTGAAATCTTACTTTTTGCAGATATATCTCTTTCCATTTCTATGTTCCAGAAACCCCAGTGTTAATATTGCAATAATAATATTGAAATTGTGTCTTGATCCCTGAAAAGAGATCTTTCATCTTTATAGACCAGAAAACTTACCTCCAGAGAATACTTTTCATGCAATTATGTGTGATTACACTGATGCTTCTATTGCCATACAAGAAAAATTACGTTTCATTTTTTTTTAAAATTAATAGCGGTGCAGTTAATGGATAACCAAAAAGCACTTCATTTGCAGCCTCATCAAAAGTGTTCTTAGAACTTACTTTCATAATACATACATACAATACTGAAATGGCACTTTTTGAATAGCCAGGAGCATAAATGGATAATAATAGGTAGGTTTACGAAACATTAGTGCAAGAAAAAGTAAGCCTAAAGAAAAATCCTGAAATTCTATTATGAAACTGATAACAAAATCTTAAATGTAATCAACACACCTTCTCAATGAGCTCAATGCAGGCAGCCAGATCCATTCCAAAATCGATGAATGTCCATTCAATTCCCTCCTTCTTGTACTCCTCCTGCTCCAGCACGAACATGTGGTGGTTGAAGAACTGTTGCAGTTTCTCATTGGTGAAGTTGATGCACAGCTGCTCCAGGCTGTTGAACTGCACAGTGGAAAGATAAGTTTTACTCATTTTCAAGGTAAAAAAGGTGCCTTTAGAGCTTTCTCCTTCACACTCAGAATCCCATCTCAGTATCCTGTGCAGGCATGCCAAATTAAGACAATTTTTTTTAATGTTAAAACCTCCAGTTATCTTTTTTTAAGAGGTTTTTTCTTTGATTATGGGGCATCTTTTTTTGTCTTCTACTCTTTGCTACTTTAATGATGCTTAAATATATGATTTATTTTAAAATTGAATTTCCTATTTTTTTAAAGTCTTATCAAAATATAATTTACATCACTCCTTTTTCTTAATTTACATAAATTTTCCCATTGCCCTTATAAAAACATTAAGCATTCTCAGTGTTTGCCAGCCCTGAACTGGACTCAGATACCCTCCACAAATATCTGTAGAACTTCGCAGTCTGAACTGGAACAGCCAATGTACTCTTCCTGTTGGAATCACCCTTTAGCTCTTAAGAAGAAAAGTATATTTATATTGGTCTCTTTTTCCAAAAAGAGGTTAACTTTTGTGTGAGACTTAAGTCTACTTTTCTCTTACTATACTCTATAATATTCTATCTTGCATATTTATGTGCTATTTTTCTGTGGGCTGTTTTTAATATTAAGTTCAAATTATTGAAAAAATGTGACATTTGTGCTAATTACGTAAAAGGCAGATACTTCTTCCTTGTGTGTTATCTAAAGGTATTATATAAAGATCCATTGAAGCTCATGGATTGGCCTAATGAAAAAGAACTGACATATAGAAGGAAGGAAAAAATTTCCAGAAAATAACAAATAAATATTTTTTTAAAAATTCACTACTAATTTGAAATTACAAGTGAGTCTAATGTTTAAGAAAAAAACCAAACCAGCATAAACCTCCAATTTCTCTTGACAACTAGTTGCTTTTACAAGATTTGACTATGATTTGTGTGGTCCTTACATCAAAGATCTCAAAGCCAGCAATGTCCAGGACACCAATGAAGTACTGCCTGGGCTGCTTCGTGTCCAGCTGCTCATTGATGCGAACAACCATCCACAGGAACATCTTCTCATAGACAGCCTTTGCCAGGGCTCCCACTGAATTGTACACCTAAACCAAAGGAGAATGGAGTAGAAGGAAAATAGTACTCAAAGGAAGAGAGTAAATCAAGTCAGAGATTCCCAGTCAAATTCTTACCTGCTGGACAGTTTGGCCCTTGGTCACGTATTCATTCCCCACTTTGACTCGGGGGTAGCAGAGAGCCTTAAGCAGGTCTGCTGAGTTCAGACCCATCAGGTATGCAGCCTTGTCAGCAACTAAACACGTTGAGAAGGAGGAAGAGAGAGGGAGGAAGTGACAGAAGAGAAGTGATGGAAGAAAGATTATATACTCTAGACGTAGCTGATGGTCAGCACTGAAATTTTTGAAGGGAAATTGCATAGTCTGGAAGCTGAGATTTATGTATTTGTGAAAGTAACCAGAAGGAAAATACATGATTGCCAACTTCCAGCTACGTAACTGTTTCTGTTATTAGGAGTTCTATATGGTTTTAATACCTTCGGTGCCGTCAGGCTCTGCCTGCTCCTCTCGTTGTTTCTGCTTGAACTTCAGGTTCCCATAGTGCATGACAGCCCCTGTCAGCTTGTAGATGGCTGTTCTCTCATCAGCAGTGAAACCCAGGATGTCAATGGCACTCTGGCAACAGAATCAGTCAAATAAACCTCTGGACCATTACAAGGAAGTTTTACCACACCAATAGGCTCTGTGACACTCACATCTGTAGCCATCAGCTCCTCCTGGTCGTTAATGCTGGGGACTGTGATCTCACCTTGACTGACAAATTGGTAGTCGTATGGGTTGGTGGTGATGAGGAGCATGTCTGTAAAGAGGAATAGGATGTATCTGGGTGTGAGAATGAAGATAAATGTTAAACACATTCAGATTTTATCAAACAATTCAGAGTACTTCGTACCAATTAGCTCTGGCTTTTTGTTAGACATGATCTGATAAAAGATGTGGTAGCTCCTTTCCGCCTTCAGCTGGAAAGTGACTCTGGACTTCTCCAGCAGATCTGGCAAGGATGGTAGGACAGAGTCAAGCACAAGAAGTGGGGAAGGCTGGAGGGAAGGGGATCATGCCAGAAGGGCATCTTACATGTTTCAATGTCAGCAGAAGCCAGCTTGCCTGTGGCACCAAAGTGGATTCTGATGAATTTACCCTGAAAGCAGCAGGAAAGTCAATCAAGACCTATTTGACCAGTCTGGACAGCAAGAATATTGAAATTGATATTGGCGGTTGTATGACAGACATTAAGAATATGTGTATATATACTTATATCCATTAATTATGTAGGTATTAAGACTTATTTAAATTATCCCCCCTAGGTATGCAATATTGTATTTCTACGGATTATTTTTAATTAGATAGTCTACTTTAATTGGCAAAAATACACAGAAAATAGTAGTTTAATGAATAGAATCATCTGACTTTGACACTTCAGACATGATGACAGCATGTTCTGACATCCTTGTTTCCATATAAAGGACAACTTCTCTAATCAAAAACTCACAAAGCGTGAGGAGTTGTCGTTCCTCACGGTCTTGGCATTCCCAAAGGCCTCCAGCAGGGGGTTGGCACTGATGATTTGATCCTCAAGTGTTCCCTGCAGGGACATATTTATTCAGAATTATTCAGTAAGTTTAGTTGACAGGGCAATGAGAGGTCATTCAGTCTGTTCTTTTTGACTCACCTGCATTTTGCCTCCTGGCTTCTCTTCCTTCTTCTTGTCTCCACTGGCTGCAATTGTTGCAAAGTACTGGATGACACGCTTGGTGTTGACAGTCTTCCCGGCCCCAGATTCTCCACTGCCAAAGCCAAGGGAGAAGCAGAGGGTGCGTGGTCAGTCAGGAGGTGCCCTGGCCCTGGGCAGCCCCACAGGGACCCATGCAGGGGGTGTACGTACGTGATCAGGATGGACTGGTTCTCCCGATCTGTATACAAGGCAGAAATACAGCACTCAAAACTCAAAGAACAATGGAGAAAGAATGAAACATAGTCAGGTAAGTTTAATGTTTGGGCTGATATCAGCTTGACTTTAACAAGCAGACAACCAAAGCACATGGCTGAGTGCAGAGGTGTCTTTCATTTAAAATAGTAGAAACAATGCTATGGAGATAGTAAACCCCACAACAGATGTGTGTGTCAGAAACAAGAAAACTTCGAAAAAGTCTCTTCACTTGGCTGAGACAGAGTATCTCTTCAGAGAATTTAATGGTCTAATGGCTGTGAGAGAGACAGAGGCACTCACCAGTCAGCATGAACTGATAGGCGTTGTCAGAGATGGAGAAGATGTGTGGAGGGGCCTCCTGGCGCTTCTTGCCTCGGTAGGCCAACACCACCTCGGGGTTGTACACCGGCAGCCACTTGTAGGGGTTGACGGTGACGCAGAAGAGACCCGAGTAGGTCTGTGAGGAAGGGACACAGCACGTTGGCTTCCCCTGAGCCTGGCCCAGCAGCTCCCCAGGCTGCCCAAAGGAAGCTGCTGCTGCCACTTACGTAGATCATCCAGGCTGCGTAACGCTCTTTGAGGTTGTACAGCACAGCGGGTTCATGCAGGTGGGTCATCATGGCCATGTCCTCGATTTTGTCATACTTGGGAGGGTTCATGGAGAAGATTTGATCTTCCTTCACCGTCAGGGTCTGCCAAGGAAACAAAAATACACATATGTCACTGAAAAGCTGAGAGTTGGGATGTTGCCCTTCAGCCTTGTTTTTGACTCACCTCTCCCCCTTCAGTCTTGACAGTGACTTTGCCTGATTCCCTGCTTGTGACTGTCCCTTTCACAAAGGATTCCTTAGCATGTACCACGAAGACGGATGACTTGGCATCAAAAGGCTTGTTCTGGGCCTCAATTCTCTCCTTCTCTGACTTCCGGAGGTAAGGAGCAGCCTCCCCAAAGATGGCCATCTCGGCATCTGATGACATGGCTGCACTCTATGGGGATGCTTGCAGTGCAGAGAACACTGTTGAAGAGCAGATATAGTACCCAAATGAGTCAATACTTTTTGTTGTTACCCATTTTATTGATAGACCCTAACAGCGTAATAGAAGGTGTGATTTGGGAGGAATCTTGAGTAACTCTTTTGTTCACCCTCCTGTGCAACCAGGGCAAATGTTGGATGCAGTTCCCACAGATTTTTCCAATGTTTTTATTATGTCCAAGAATGGAGATTTCTCAGTCCCTTTGGAGCCCTGTTAATGTCTGATGATCCTGATGGTGATTTTCCCCCCTTATTTAAAATTTCTCCCTAATCAAAATTTCTGTGGCTGAAAACTGTGGTTTTTTATCAGTCAGCCATTCACTCTACCCTTTTGAGAAGAGTCTGATTCTTTCCATGATATAAACATCTCCTTTTTGTTGAAGATAACACTAAGATATCCATGTTTAATTTCCATCCTCAGTGTAGACAAACCTCACCATTGCAGCCTCTTTTCATATGTAATTTTCTCCTAATTTTCTTGAAAGATCTCCACTGGATTCATTCCAGAATGTCACTCTCTGGTCACCAGAAATCACCAAACTGAACAGGGTGAATGCCGGGAAAGAATCACTTCTCTTTACGTGCTGACCATGCTGTTATGAGTGTCTGACAATGTGCTGCTTATCTTCCTTCCTCCAAATGCACACTGTAACATTTGCACCAGAATTCATGACCCCTTTCTGCAAAGTTGTTTTCCAGCCAAAATGAAATACAACATACTCTGTTGCATGGGACTGATCTCTCTCACATGCAGGATTTCACATTGCCTTTTCTAAAATTTGTGAGGTTCTTATCCGCTTCAGGGTGAAGTCTTATGAGGATCTTCTCCAGGGCAACCTTGCTCGGCAGCATAATTGCAACTCTCTGTTTGTTGTCATCTAGAGTTCCTGAGGATGCATTCCATGCACCATTTGGGTTGCTAATGGTCCAGAAGGTGCTCTGAGGACTATCCAGGGCACACTGTCTTTTGCTGATGCTCTGAATCATTCACTAGAGTTGTTTGCCTCTCATCCCAAATTATCTAAGTAGTATGTGAGCAATTACCATGTAAGGACAAATAATTCATCACGTTCAAATAATGCACAACCAACTGTTTCTTCTTACATTGTTTGTGAAAATAAGTATAGGCAAAGACAGAAACCTCAGCTGAAGAATTTATAAATCAAAGCCAGATATCTAAATGCAGTAATGGATTTCCAAAGAAATAGCACATGGCCAGTAATAGAAAGTATCTGAATTCCAAGGAAGTTAGACAAACAGGCAGATTGATAAGATGACATGTCATAACTTTTAGTCAGGCAAATAACCAAAATCTTAACAAACATTTGCAGGTACTTCTAGTAGCATGCAGATCCTCCATTTTACTCAATCCTCTTTCAGAGGAATAGGAGCAGTACCTCCCTCTTTTTGTTGTTTGGTTAGTTGGATTGCTATTTTTCATTTTTTTCAAGTTTACTGGTAGGAGGCTTACATGCAGATTATAATTCTGAAGTATCATTTGGAAAGTATTTTCATAACATTTATTGGCCAGTTTCATACGCAGTAATAATTACAAATTACAAGTCTGTAAGGTTTTGCAACATTCTGTTCTGTTGGCTAGCTCTGTCTGTCTGGACTTGATGCCAGAACAGATCATTTACCTCACTGTTCCATAATTAAACACAAGGAATCCCCAAGAAGCATTTCCTGGAATTACATAGTGGCTAGTGTCTTCAAGCACAGCCACTTAGGAAATCTTGTTAGCTGTGAGCAGTCAGCCCAACCATCAGCATGCTTTATTTGTCATAGCAGAGCTGTGGCCAGGAACACATGGGCATACATCAACTGCCTAGAAAATTCTACAGCAATTTGCCACCATGAAGAAATCTGTTCTGCAGAAATCTTCCACCTTTTTCTGCCCCTTAAATGCAAGCAAATGTGGCTCTTACCTCTTTTGCTGTGAGAAGATGCCTTGCAGGGTGGGAGGTGATCGGTGCTGTAATGCAGAAACAGCAGATGTCTCATTATTGCAGCACAGAATTCCACAGACAGATCACAAAGTGAAAATACCAACGTGCTTTATCAACATATATCAAATCATTCCAGGTGCATGTACATACATCAGGACAGCAGGGCTGAAGTGGGGCTGCAGGGACACTGCCCCTTTTTGCCAACCAGAGACGTGCACTTACCATGAAGTTTCTTCTGCAGACAGAACTGCCCAGATTCGAGGACTCTTTTATAGGGTCTGGTCAGCGCATGCTGCAGATGCCTCCTCTGTCTTTGGGCAAAGCATTTCTGGCAAACCTTGTTTTTGGCAAAGCATTGTCTGGCAAACTGAATGAACTGAAAACTGGAAAGTGATGTTACTAGATATAATTAGAAAATTTTGGTCTCTTCCTAGCTATGTGAAGAAATCGCCTATAAATAATATGAGAAGATTCCTAAGGAGGGAAATACAGCTAATGATGACTAGAGGAATGAGGGTAACCACTAATAACTGTAAGGCCATGGATGCTCCATGAATCTGAGCTAAGGGAGCAGGAGACAACCATTCCCTGGGCAAGCACAGTGACATTTGGATGCATACTTCAACTTTTTCTGAGGACATCATATGTCTGATGACAGTCATCCTTTCACAGAGCTCTCTACTTACACATCTTGGATATGATACGTGGATGTCACTGTTGTCTGCATTGCTTACCTTAGTCAGATTATTACATATTACTCTATTTCACTTCTGTCAGTTGTAACATAATACAGCACACTCAGGGAGAATAGCCACCTTGAACCATTCTAAGTGCTCTTTAAGTTGTATTGTACTGCTAGATAGAAATATAAAATAAAATAAAATTAATTTGCATATCTTCTGATATTCTTGGAAATTCCAAGTTTAGACATTCATAGAAGGATCCATGAGTGGCCTCAAGAGTCTGCTAGATTGTTGTTCTTTTGATGTTATCACTTGAAGAGCAGTTTTAGTTTTTGGCTCCCAAAAAGCTCTCTGACAATCATATTTATAGTTTAAATGAATTAATTGAAAGCCTTTTACTTTGATGGTACTTATTTCCTTGTAAATCCTTATTTCTTCCCAAAACAGAAAAAAGTAAACAAAACCTTTCTAAATAACATGCTAAATAGTACTAACCTAACCTGAAGGCTGCAGGAAAGCAAATGGCTCTCCTGATTTCAAGGTGGGCAAGCAAAAAAGCAGAAAAGGCCCTGGCTCTGTGTGAGCCTTGCACAGCAACTCAATTTTATCAACCCTGAGTTCAGCACAAACCCAAAACACAGCCCCATGGCAGCCACTCTGAAGAAAATTAACTCAACCTCAACCAAATCCATTGGATAAACTTAGGTATTGCTAAAACAACTGTGATGGTCTACTGAGTGGAAAAAGGGGATTTTTGTTCTCCCTGTTCTTCCCCCTGCTCTTCATTTTTGTTGAGTCCTGGAAGGCAGGTGTTGGAGAAAAGTGCGATATCCTACTGCATGCAGACCAAATTTGCCATTTCAGCACACCTCATCTTGAGGAAGTGTTTCTTTGGGTTCAACTCAAGTTTCAGTCTTTACAAACCTCTGCCACTGCCAGCTTTAAGCAGCTCAGTGAGGCTGAAAGGTCAAGTCAGGTTTATTTGTGACACCACCCACTGACATGACAAGTATTTAAGAGGGTTTTTTTCTAAACTGACTGAAAAAGGGAGGGAAAAAAGTCTAACATTTATCACGTAAAACTGATTAATTAATTTGAGCAATGTTTCTTTTCATCTGACAGTTCTGTTAAGTGGAGGAGTTAAATGTTTAAGAGGACTCTGAACTGTTATTATACTGAAATGTAATTACCACTGCTTCTTCCTGTTTCCACACTTGGATAATTCAATTGAGTACAGTGGGTTAGTGCTGGGGCAGCACTGACTTACCATGTCTACAAAATGCACCTAGGAAAAGAGTTCCTAAATAGTGCATCAGTCCTTCCTTATGGAAAATATGTAATGAATTACTCAAATTTTGAAGCAAAAAGAAAAATACGTGGTTCCTGCCTAATGTTATTTTTCTGCCATTTCTGTATCCATTTATCTCTGCAGGGCTGGATTCCATCAGTGCTGGAAGCAAAACACAGCCCAGCTGAACGAGACAGGACAGAATGAAGGATGTGCATGGAAACAGTCTGTTCTGCACAGAAATGCAGCTTGGCCAAAGCACTGGGGTGCTGCTATTCCCCATGGAGGAAAGGGAATTCAGGTATTCTGAAGACAGGCTCTTGATGAGAAGAAGACCACAGAACCTGGTCCAATCCTCTCCATGAGCAGGGGCCACCTAGAGCCAGTTGCCACCTAGAGCCACTCCAGACTCTGTTTTCTCACAAGTTTCTGCCACAACTTGTGATCCAACTGCTTCTCAGCCGTGTTCTGTGATTATTGAAAAGGGTCTGAAAGCAAGAGGCCACATTTTAGAGCAGACTGAATTGTGCAAATGTCTCAAGAATTCTTGTCTCTGACCCTGTGAAACTCCCCTTGGCACATTTGAGTCTTCGTGGTTGTCTGTATTATAGGGATGCGTTGGGGGATACATTTGATGTGCGTTTTTTGGGGTGCAGCTGGAGTGGAGCTGCAGGTTGAGCTCTGGAGGAGCAGGAGCTCAAGCCCAAGGCAAGAGGCTGTGATCTGCAGACCCTTTGCACAACCAAGGGCAAGGGGACCTGTGTCCCAGACAGGTGAGGAACACTCAGAGACATGGCAGGAGGTGATGAGACCAGGTTTTTCCTCTTAGACTGTGAGAGGATAAAAACCCAGGGGTTCCTTTGTTTGGGGTCCCTCCTGGAGGCACTAGCTCAAGACAGTTATTGCACCATGACTACATTATTTTAGGGATCTGGATGTCTGATACTCAACAGTGGGAAACTGGTGTGACTGTGAGAGTGTGAGGGTGCAGTTGTGAAGCTCCAGTGGTGGGACAGTGAGACTGTGAGAGGCTGGACAGAGGAGTTTCTTTAATAAATGAACATAATATCTGTACCAACATCTTCATGGGTCTTTCCTCTAACACTTGCCAATAGAGGGCTCCCAGTTAGAATATGTAAATATAACATGCATGTACTGATCATGCTGAGAACATTTCCACAGCCTCTCTGATGTGTCGCTTAGAGATTTTCTGAGTCAGTGGCAATGTCTTTGATGTATTTTACATCTAAACCTAACTTTTATACTATGAATTTGTTCATTACCTGGCATCAGGTAGTTGTACACCAGAGGGACATGCACATCACTTTGGTGCAAAACCTAATGTATTCCATAGCAAAATTTTTGTTCTGCGACCTGGTTAAAAAAAGAAGAAGAAAAAAAGAAAAGCACAATTCTACAGCGTGCTAAAGAGCAGAGAGATTTGACTGAGATGTAGACATAGGGTTATATCCACCATCTTGATTGTTCTAATGCTCCCAGAAGCCCCAGTGGTTCTCAACACTTAAAAAAGGCTCTGTCACTACAGGGACAATGATGTGCCAGTATATAAAAGAAAGTCTTCAGTCACCCCTGGAAACTGAGATCAGATCCATAGTGCCTTGGAGGTCATGTAATGGAATTATCACTACACTTGCTTAAACCCAGTTCACAAAGTTATTTATGCAAATCTGAGGCCTACAGAAATGTCTTAAATTAAAAAAAAAAAAAAAAAAAAAAAAAAAAAGAGAGAAGGCATTGCTGTTGAAGAGTGAGCTTCCTGCTCTCAATGATAGAAAAACCCAGGGAACAAGGTTGCAGATGAGATGAAAAATAGTAATTATTTTAGGGCAAAAAATGAATGGAATTTGTCATAAATATAAACATTATAGATTCAGAGAATTCAATGCTGAGATTGTATTTGCAAAAAAAACTGGAAAAAGTTAATGTTAAGAAATTCGGACTCCTAGGCAGTGGCACATTGCCTCCAGCTTGAAATGAGGACACATAAAAACAGTGTCAATTGGATGTAAGTTGACTGCAGTCTCTGGGTAAGAAAATAGGCATTTTTATATATTTCCCAGGAAGTGGGATGTTAACAATCACCATGTCTGTAAAGGATGCTGGCATAAATAAGGAACAAATCACTTCCGAGAAGCAAAATTCTGATTTTCCTGAAGTATGTATGTTCTGAAGGTTAAAATGAGAGTGGAAACTTGATGTTTGGTCCATATAAGCTGTGTGACAATGGCGTAAATACTACTCTCCTATTTAAATTCTGAGGTGGGATGAGAGCTCATTAGAAAGGATGGGACAGAGTTCAGAGCATCAGAGGAAGTCACAGGAGTGCTGTAAGGCTTCACCAAGAGGCAAAATAATGCTGAGTTTATGAGCTAACACAGTACTGACATGGGGTAAGACCCCAGTGACACAGAAATACCCTGTACAACCTCAGCCAAGTCTACTGTAGGGACAAGATATCCTCAAGCTTCAACTCACCCAATACAGCAAAGCTTTGCTCTGCTCCAGACCTGGGACAATGTGCTTCACCATGTCTGCCCAGCTCACATTTGTGCCACCCTATGTGATCCTTTTTCTGATATGGCACTTTGCTGGCCCCTCAAAAACTCCAAAGGCAGCTGATGGTGTTTCAGGTCTGCCATCAGTTCCAGTCATTCAGCTTCTTCCCTCTCCAAAATGTGCCAGCCTAAAGTTCTTGCTCCAGAACTCCTCCCTCTGGCCTTGGCCAGTTCCCAAGGGCTATAATGAACCACCCACTTGCTTTTTGGTGGGACAGACATGTCAGGACCTAAATGCCATCCCACAGCATTGTCCTGGCTGTGGCTCAGCCTCAATGGTGTCTGAGGCTGTGTGGAAGCAGTGTCTGCATACGTCTTCTACCACCTTGAACCAAATGCCCTCCTACCTCTCCTGCTCCCTGCACTGCCACCTGAGGGTGAGCTCCACGTGCCAACACATCTTCATTTCACTCAGGAAAGAAAACTTTTCTGTGGTTTGCCCTTTGACAGCCTGTTCTCTTCATATGGACCTGGGAAATGTCCCAAATAAATAAATTTGGCTCCCTTGTCCCAAAGATTTTATCAATATTTCTCTGAGGACATACTGAGCTGGACACTTTGATCACAACCCCACCATTCTGGTGTTTTTCTCTCCCTTTCATTTTGATCTATTTGTTTCCCATCAAGCTTCCTCCCTGTCAGCACTGAACAAGTAATACGTGTGGCTGATACAGAAAAGAGACAGGGAGGTCGGTGCCTTCCCAGCCAGGTCAGCCAGAGGAACTTGCTAAATATGTTTATCATTCCCTTGTTGTCTCAGACACTGCCAGAATATTTGGAGCAGCAAAGTCCTCTGCAGCCCTGCTGGCTGAAGGGCATCAGCTGGCAGCTTGGCTGTCTGGTGGGGAGCACTCCTTTCCCTGTCTCCCAGTGCTCAGTGCCTGCCTGTTTTCCACCTTAACAGTAGTTTTCCTGATGGATTTTTCCCACATCCTGGCTCTTCTGATCCAGCTAGATCAGGAATGCCACAGCTCCTTTGCCTGGACAGTCTTATCTGAAGAAGATGACAAATTAATCTCTCTTGGCCTGCTTTTGACAAACTGTCTTTCATCCATTTTTCCTTGTAGCATGGACTGTTGCAGGTGTTGCTGAAGATCACAGCCCTCTGGAAAGTAATTCCTTCCCCAGACTTTGTCATTCCCAGTCCTTACTCTAGTCCATACATAGTGTATGAAGGCAGGTCTGGAAATCCCTCCTGAAGTGGCACTGAGCAGGTATAGTCCCAGTAGAACAGAATTTCTCTCCAGCCTGTCATCTGGTCCTACCAAATGTTGAACTATGGTCTGGTGTCTGTAATGGCCACAAGAGCACTCCATGGCAGCCACTCCAGAATGAGCTTTCAGTGGGCAGAACACCAGAATCTCATGATTCATAGAGGCATTCAGGGCTGGCATGACTGGTGGGAGAATCTTCTCTAGCTTCACTGAGAATTCCTCACTATTCTGGATCATTTAGTCAGTCTGTTATAAATTTGAATCAGAATGGGGTCCAGATAAAATAGGGAATATAGGTAAACTTCAGCTTTTTTGCCTACAGACAGGCAGCAGATAGGAGCTGCCTTTGTTGTCATGAAAGTTTACTTATATTTTTGATAGAGGCTTTCACTACATGTGCCTGAACCTTGAACTTCCTAAATATAATTCCCAATCCTGAGAAAACTTCACAAAGTAGAAAGTGGCTAATCTTAAAGGTTGTCAGGGATTAGTGAAGAGTAATGGTCTGTTTTGATGGTGAGCAGATGCTTTGCCTTGCCAGAGAGACATCCACGTATGTCTAAGTGAGGGGCTGATGTCTTGTGTAGTGGAAGGATTAAGGTGTTTAGTGTAGATGTGCCCTGAAAGAAAATGAAGAATTCTCCCCCCGCCTTGCTCCCCACAGCCACCACTTTGGGAGGAGGAGCTGCATGAGCCTCATGGCTTTTGATGGATTTTTCTTCCAGGAATTCACTGGTTTGTCCTTTTTTTCCTGAGCTTTCAAAAAAACTCACAGATAACACAAACAAACCTACCACTAGTTCCATTTCAGTTTTCTACTACTTTGAACTATCTGATACACTAGATATTTTATTCAAAACCCTTCTCCAAGGGATCTGCAGCTTGCTAGTGCTGCTGTCAGCCATGCTGTCATTTGATCAGGGCTTGTTGGAGGCATCAGTGCACCCTGTGGACCCTGATTAAGTGTCTGGCAGGGAATATTCACACTCTGCTGCAGCAGCATTTCTGCTGCCTCTGTGTAAAACGAGAGCTCCCAGGAATGTTAGCACATGCTGGAAACAAATGCTGATGCTCTGATCTGCTAGAGCAAAACTTCTCATCCCTACCCTTCTGCTAAGACCTAGCTGAGTACTGGACCATTGCAATGGTAAGGACATACTTCGTATATAAAAACCAGAAAGAATCAGATCAGACTAAATTAAAGTGTATTTCTTGCAGGCTGTTTGTGTGCCGTACTGTGGCTGGCATGATGAGCTGCCCAGCAAAGAAAAATGGTTTGGAGGTCTATTAGGCATCTTTAATCCATGCTGGTGCAGAGAATGAAAAAAAAAATAAATAGTAAGAAACATGAACTGACCTCAAAGAAAACTGCTAATTTTCATAAGTAATGACAGACTTGAATGCATCCTCTGGGATGTAAAGCAGTTCAAGATGTTCACTGCACAGGGTATGAGAGATGAGAGCTTAAACCCTAGTAGAGCATAAGCTCCAGGATAATACTGCTGGTGAAATTCAGGGGCCAGTNGTATGAATTGGTGGCTTTTCTCTCTTCAAGTTCTGTTCCTCTAGTCTTAGTGGTTGCTATGCTTGTGATCTTGCTTCAGTTCATAGAAATCAAAGTGGTTACTTTCCCTGGTATGGACTGTTGTGAGTTACATATTTGTAAAGGTGATGCCATTCTTTTTAAGGGTGGACTCCAAGCGGCTTCCTGAAAAGCTGCAGTGGCAGATTATCTGCAGTTAAGGGGAAGGTGTCATTTCACTGAGCAGAGGAGGGTAAAAACTGTGACCTGGAATGTCAGGACAAACAGTTCTTGAAAGTGCATCAGAGTTAGCTAATCATTCTCCTTCTACCGGTACAGCAAACATGAGAGGATGACATCTGAGCAGTGTTCTAAATAATATGACAGTGATGTAGAGGATACTTTTTTCACCACACACTGGAGCTTCACTTACACAGAAGATGAGTAGAGTGGAAAGACTGAGAAGCCAATGGGAAGAGGATTAGTGCCTGGAAATGTCTGAGATGGTGGAAAATGAAGAAGAAATGACAAAAATCAGTGTTCAAAGTTCAGCATTAGAAGAAAAAAGGCCAGCTTGTACTGAGAAAATAAAAAAAGAAAGGGTGATGTGATATGACTCACATATAATGCATTAATGCCTCTTAAAGTGCTGATGCTTTTGTGCCCAGGAGACACAGTTGTCCATGCCCAAGCTGTTGAAGGTCAGAGAACTCCATAGTCCACATCGGGCAGCAGCTCTAGTGGAGCTCATCAGCTGCATCTATTTTAAACCTTCTCTGAGAGTTGTTTCTTTAGGCCTCTTATGGGCCCAAGATCAGTTCCCTGTGCATCAGCACATTTTGTATCACAAGCAGCCTGACTCCAGAAATAGTGTGTTGATGCCATCCAGCCAAGGCAGCAAATCCAAAGTGAGGAGAAATTGGTTTTTCTTACTCATCCCTTTAATATTCCGCTCTGATTCCAAAAATCTCCAGCCATGCTTTCTGGGTGGCAAGGGCAGGTCTGCACAGTGCAGTGTGTGTGATTTCTCTCCCTCTCTCATCTGTGCAGTTGGAATTCTGGCCCAAGGTGATGCCTCTTAAGGAACCTGCAATGTTACTTTTCACCTTTGCTACTAAATTCTCACCAGTTGAGCATTTAGTAACAAATCCTCAGGCCATAAATTCTTACAGGTGAGAGAGAAGCCCTAAGAGTTTCAGGTGCTTCAAGTGCATCCTGATTCTTGCACAGTTGGAGCAGCTTGTTCATTTTGGAAGGTGTTTGTAATATTGTCCAAAGGGGGCAGGGGGTTTTGGCATTGAAATATGGTCCCCAAAGTTGTTGTGGTATTTTCTAGTCTGTCAGCAGGTTTAAAGAGGTACAGATGGAGCTGGAAATACTTTTCCATGTTTTCACTGAACTACAATTGCAACACACTGATTTTTGAATTACATTTTTGGGGTTGTTTGTTGGTTTGTTTTTGTAAACAAAGGCGTTCTGTAGACGAAACAAAATTCTCCTGCTTTCTTTCAAGGTATGGCAGGTAAGGGTTTGTCTGGAAATAAAGAATTCCACCTATCTTTTAGGAGTATATTGTGGGAAGGGAAAAGGAGAGGAGTAATTACCCTTCTTTGTTGCCCAGGTATCACTAGCACTGATGAAGTTTTCACAGTTTCACACATAGCGATGATGTCTCTGAGGAGCATCATTTACAGTGACACCAGGGTCAACACAGGGTGTCATCTTTTCCTCAAATATATTTAACTGCTGCCCAGAAAAATATTTCCATATTTGGTTATAACATGGGAGGATTCTATGTGTGTAAACCTCGGTGTGTTTGGGAGGAGGAGGATCTCCCAGTCCTGAATGCTATTGCTGCAAACACACTGACGGCTGTGGTCAGTGCAAAAGGCTTCCTTCCTTCTGTTTTCTCACCATCTCCTTTCCAACAACTCCAGCTCCCTTCCCCAGCAGTTTCACAGCTCCTTGAAGCACTCCCCAAAAATAAAGAGGTGTAGGCCTAGCCGGAAACCTTGAGGGACCCACAAATGTTCCTGTAGTGTGATAGAGCCAAGTCTCCTTTACAATGGTCAAATGGAATATGGTATCTGCATGTAGAATCTGCCCTTGCCAGCTATGTGATGTGCCTGGGTCCAGTACTGCTACAAAGGTGTTTTTTAAGTGTTTAAGTACTGCTTCTTGCCTTGCAGGAAACAGCCTGTCATGTGTTTAAGACTACAGACCAGTACACTTTGTGTAGATGTCTTGTTTCTTCCCTGTTCAGCCCAAATACAGTTGGTATCTACATCCCACATCCAGGGCTACAAGAGTCAGACAGATAGGACATAGTTTGTCATTATTATCTATGGATTTTTACCTCTGTAAAGTGTTAAATTTTTTGATTTCTTCCAAGTTGTAATGCTCTCAGTGTAATTTCTACTTGAAGACTTATCTTGCATGACGAAAATAAGCTCTTTTAGCTTTTTGTATTTGCACATAACTCTTAATTATTCCTTAGCACAAAAGCTCATACATTTCAGTAGTGGAAACACTACACAGTAGTGGAAATACTACACAGTAGTGCACCTGTTCTAGCTTGTTCTGGTGGCTCTACATGTTACATTGCTTGGGGTTTATCCTCTTGTTCACATTTCTACCAAGGTGTTTGTTAGATTCAATTTCACTTACAACAGGAACATATTGTATTTATATTGGCCATTCTGCCTCACAGAGGAAGTAAGGCTCTGCAATATCCTCTAATCCACATAATATGTTGTTTGTTTTTCTTTGAAACTGATTGTTAACACCATATTCTTGAAGTTATTACAAAGGCTGTATGATCTTTAAATTTGCTCAGTAACAAGGCACTCTCTAAAGTTATTGGCCTTCACTTCCCTTGTTCTAAGGCAGCACATCTGTCCTTACCTAAGTTCCTCCATAAGGACTCAGAGACATATAAATGCTTTTGGGACTACAGATGTTTACCTTTGGGGCAACTTGCCTCTAAATACCACTTGCCCAAGTGATAATGGGACCATCAACGAGAACCTCCGAGTTCACAATGATGGTCCCATTAAACACGACTCACAAACGCAAAAACATTTTTTCTATGCGAGGACAGAAAAGGTGCTTGTCCTGCCTTTGTCCTGATCCTCTCCCAGTGTGCCAATTACATTAGTCTTATTCCCTCCTTGGTAATGGAGTAAGACACAGTGGAGAAATACTGGAGATGGGATGAGTAAAGCTCTACTGTTTCATTTGAAAATACTCCTAACTTGTATAATTGCAGAACTGAATTGTAATGACCAAAATCACTGATGCTGCTGTGTATGCTAAGAAATCTATAATCTTTATTCTCTACACATTGACAGGGTTATGAACACTAGAACAAGGAAGTGACAGGGGGCTCACATTTTGTGCAGCCCTCAAGTCACTTTGCTGCCTCATGACATCCTCACTCTTCCTCTGCTATTTTCTTGCCAATTTCCCGGCTTTTGGCTCGGAGCTTGTTGACCTGTGACTCTGCAATGTCAGCGCGCTCCTCGGCTTCCTCCAGCTCGTGCTGGATCTTGCGGAACTTGGAGAGGTTGACATTGGACAGCTCCTCCTGTGTGAAGAAAGGGAGTCAGGGCTCAGGAGCACAGGACAGGGATTTCACTCCTGCTGCAAGTCAGCCTTGCAAATCTCCATCCCCCTCCCACGACTGCTCTCACATCAGGCTCACACAGAGCTCCTCATCCTCCCCTTTTCAGGACCCTACTGGGACAAGATTCACCAGGACTGTGTCACAAGTAAGGAGAAATTTCAGCCCTTGGATTTATCATTTTTGGATTTATCCTCCCACTCCTTCCTGCCCAATTGTCAGTGTGACATACTGGGTTAAGAAGACCCTGAAGCCTTCTGCTGCTGATTATTGGCAGAGATTCAGGAACTTGTCAGCCAGTGGGTGTGGCCCCTGGGCTTGTTTACTGGGGCCTCCTGTGTGGAACAGGCTGCACAACTTCCCTTAAAGGATCTCCCTGTCCACAGGGTGCCCAGAGCTCACCAAGGCCTCATGACACAATAGCAAAACAGCATCACCAAGACAGTTGTGTCTCAGGAATATCCTTCATAATCCTCTGCAGATGTTCAGCCTCATTCAATATGTGTCCTGCCCCAATGTAATGTGGCCTTTTCCCATACTGCAAGCAATACTCACAGCCTCCTCAGCTTGTCTCTTGTAGGATTTCACTTTCATTTGCAGCTTGTCCACCAGATCCTGCAGCCTGAGGACATTCTTCCTGTCTTCCTCAGACTAGAGTGGTTGGCAAACAGGAAAGAAAGTCAATTCCTGGTTCTGCATCACTCAACGTGAACAATTCCCCTTGGGGATGGTGTGTGCAAAATGTGCCTTGCTGTGAGCAAAGACTGTCAGAGCAGTCTCCCCCTGCCTTACCTGGTAGGTCAGTTCCTTCACCCTCCGCTCGTACTTGCGCACACCCTTGACGGCTTCAGCGCTGCGCTTCTGCTCAGCATCAACCTCCCCTTCCAGCTCCCGCACCTGCAAGGACAAGCCCAGCCCTGCAGCCTCTCTGGCAATGTCTCTGCAAGGACACGCTCACTCACACACAACCCCAGCCCTACACACCCTGGCCTCCAGCTTCTGAATCTGCTTCTTCCCTCCCTTCAGTGCCAGCTGCTCGGCCTCTTCCAGACGGTGCTGCAGGTCCTTCACAGTCTGGTCCAGGTTCTTCTTCATCCTCTCCAGGTGGGCACTGGTGTCCTGCTCCTTCTTCAGCTCTTCTGCCATCATGGCCGCCTGATCAGAGCAAAGGGTCAAAGCCGTTTTGGGACTGGAGATATTTTGGGAATAGTACATTGACCATCAGCAATGCCAGGAGTGTCCAACTCACATCAGTGATGGCCTTCTTGGCCTTCTCCTCAGCATTGCGGGCTTCCTGGATGGTATCCTCCATTTCACTCTGGATCTGGGCAATGTCTGTTTCCAGCTTCTTCTTGGTGTTGATCAAGCTGGTGTTCTGTTGAACAATAAAATTTTGTGCAGTTATTTCCAAAAGAGAACAATTATTTAAGAAATTTACTGTAATGTTATCCTCTAGAAATCTAATATCAACATCTTCCTGACCTAACTTGTCAGCCCATACATAGCTAGATAGAGAGAATTATTGAAATTTGACGCAGCTCTTCTGACTGCTAACGCAATCCTACTCATTTTTCTGTAATCCATTTCTTTGTACTAGTGTAATAATTCTGGTTTGGATAAAGTATTTTATTACACGAGTAGGTTTAGGAATTTACACAGAAGAAAATCTGTAAGGGAAGAAAAAGACCTGTGGGATTTTGAATCTAACCTGAGTGTGGAGTAGCTGAACTCTCTCACTTGCATCCAGAAGTTCCTGCTCAGCCACTTTCCTCGACCTCTCAGTCTGCTCCAGGGCTGCCCGGAGCTCCTCAATCTCAGCCTGCAGCAGGTTTGCCCTGCGCTCCTCCATGGCCACCTGCTCCTTCAGGTCATCCTGTGTCCTGAGAGCATCATCTAGATGGATCTGGGTGTCCTGGAAAGAAAAAGAAAAGAAATTACCATGTGTCAGTGTTCGCTAGAGTGTCATGTCAGCGATCTCATTTTTCTCTTTTCTGTAGCTTTACTGAGCAGACCTTGAGCACTGCCTGGGTGTTTCTCAGGTTCTTCTGTGCCTCTGCAGCCACACGATTCGCATGGCTCAGCTGGATCTCCATTTCATTCAGGTCTCCCTCCATCTTCTTCTTCAGCCTCAGGGCTTCATTCCTGCTCCTGATCTCAGCATCCAGAGTGCTCTGCATGGAATCCACAATTCTGAGGTGGTTTCTCTTCATCTGGTCAATCTCCTCATCCTTCTCTGCTATCTTCCTGTCGATCTCAGACTTGACTTGATTGAGCTCAAGCTGCAGGCGCAGGATCTTCCCCTCCTCATGTTCCAGGGAGGCCTGGACAAGTGAATACAAACATTGATGAAATAAAAAATATATTCAGAAATCTCAGCTGCACTCCACAGCCAGAACAGAGGACAATCCAGACCTTTTCAACCCTATTCCCTCATTTATTTACTGCAGACACCAGTGATTATGGTCATGTACCTCAGCTTCCTCCAGAGCAGCCTGGATTTCAGATTTCTCCTGCTCAATCTGCTTCTTGACTTTCTCCAGCTCATGAATCGCTTTTCCTCCCTCTGCAATCTGCTCTGTGAGGTCAGAAATCTCCTCTGCAAGGAAGGGTGAAAAGCAGCACGGTCAGTCCCAGAGCAGAATGGGAAGGACTCTGGTGCACCAAGGGGCCAGGCAAGTTCTTATTCCTTCAGCCCAGAGCCATTAAGTGTGGCAGAGAGCCAAGCTTGTGAGCAAGGCCAGTGAGGAGCAGAGGGCCAGGGACTTACGCTGCAGGTTCTTGTTCTCCCGCTTCATTGTTTCCAGGTGGTCCAAGGACTCCTCATAGGCATTCTTCATCTTGAACAGCTCCGTGCTGAGAGAGCGCGACTCCTTCTGCGAGGCCTCCAGCTCAGCCTGCGTTTCCTCATACTTCTGTTTCCATTCTGCCAGGATCTGGAGAGAAATGGGGTGTGAGTCGGGCTGTGACCATCATGGGGCCCTGCTCTGGCCAGGGGTGCTGGTGCTGGAGGCCAAAAGACCTTGTCAAAGTTCTTCTGCTTCTTATCCAGAGCAGCACAGGCAGCATTGGATCTCTCCACATCAATCATCAGGTCCTCCACTTCATTCTGGAGCCTCTGTTTTGTCTTTTCCAGGGAGGCACATTTGGCATTGACAGCCTCAACATGTTCCTCTGCATCCTGGAGGCGCTGGGCCAGCTTCTTCCTGGGAGGAGAGAAATACATTGCCATATTAGAACTTGGAAGGACATCAGTTCTATATTGTCGTGAGAGGACAGCTGATCACTTTAAGAGTTTTGAACTGAGCACTTTTCAGAGATCTGGAGGGATCCATCCTTTGCTGTATTCTGTCACCTATTAGGCCCTTTTTAGCACTTCTATCCCTAAAGCTTGTATTTTCCTTTCCAATCAACACTTTTTCTTCACTTCCTCCCTCCCCTTTTTTTTTTACAAAGACTGTATATCCTTCCCTTCATCCCATTCTTGTCTTAACCCACTCTCAGAGATTCCAATTTATATTGACTACTTTCAGTCTTCTCCCATCATTTGTCATCCTGCTTCCCCATATACTTGGCCTCCTCGAGCTCCTCCGTGCGCTGAATCGCGTCCGTCTCGTATTTGGTTCTCCACTGGGCCACTTCACTGTTGGCCTTGGACAGGGCTCGCTGCAGCTCCCCCTGGGCCTCCTGCTCCTCTTCATATTGTTCCCGGAGCAAGTCACAGTCGTGGCGAGAGGACTGTAGGGCATGGGCCAGGGCATTCTTGGCCTAGACAGAGAGTGGGGTTGGGTCAAGGAATGGAATCCCAGGAAATCTCTTCCAAAGAATTAATTTCACATTACAAACATGACTTCTGTAGGAGTGTTGTGATGAAGGAGAGATGTAAGCCTGGAGCACAAAATCCATTAATCAAACTTGTTGCGGAAAAGAACCCTTTCCCCAGGATGGCTTGTGCTAAGCAGATCCTGTCCCCACTAGGAAGTGTGAGCCACAAGTGTTCTCAGTGGCCAGTGGTAAGAAATTAGGAATAACCTTAATTTCTTCTTCCAGATGCCTTTTGAGTTCCTCAATCTGTTGGGTGAAAGCCTGTTTGCCTCTTGACAGCTGAGAAATCAGAGCATCTTTCTCATCTACCTGGCGTGAAAATTCACCTGGGGAAGCACACAAATAAGAAGACATTTTAGTTGTCGTTTATGACCCAACCAAGCTGGTTTAGGATGCATGCCAGAACATATGGGAGTCTCTTTCACCTGCTTCTGTCTGCAGACGAGCTCTTTGAGCATTGAGGTCATTGATCATGCGCTGATGCTCTTCCTCCTTGGTTTTAATCTCACTCAATTGATCTTCCAGTGTGCGGCACATCTTCTCCAGATTTGCCTGTGGAGATCACAGGGAATGAAAGAAGATTAGTATCTAGATGCCATCTTAATCTGAACAGCAGGTTTCTAGCCAGAAAAACATGAACACACTTGTAAGTTACAGACTTTACTTTGGAGTTAGAAGGTTAGAAACAAGTTCCATACAGAGACAGGGAGTTAGATGGTGACCTGGCCATAATTTAAAATATACATCAATGTTATTTATTTTCATGCAGTTTTCATGTTTTTCCATACCTTGGCTTTGGAGACGGATTCCATGTTGCTGGCCAAGTCATCAATCTCCATCTTCATCTCACTCTTCTCTTTCTCCAGCTTCTGCTTCACGCGTTGCAGGTTGTCGATCTGCTCCCCCAGCTCAGCCGTGCTGTCCGCGTGCTTCTTGCGCAGCGCGGCAGCCGTGGCCTCGTGCTGCAGCGTGGCCTCTTCCAGGTCACGGCGCATCTTCTGGAATTCTGCCTCACGCTTCTTGTTCATCTCAACCTGAGCTGCTGTGGCCCCTCCTGCTTCTTCCAGGCGCTCGCTGATCTCCTCCAGCTCCCTGGACAGGTCAGCCCGATGCTTCTCTGCTTTAGCGCGAGACGTTCGCTCGGCTTCAATTTCCTCCTCCAGCTCCTCAATGCGGGCCTGCACAACACCAGGGACCCTTCACACCCGTGCCCTCCTCCTGCCTGAGCTAAGCCTGAACAGGGGAGGGAACAGAGACTTGCCTGCAACTCCTTGATTTTCTTCTGAAGCTGCATGCCCAGGGCTTGTTCATCCTCGATTTTGCTCTGGATCTGGCTGATTTCAAAGTCTTTCCTTTGGATGAAGTGAACCATGTTAGAGCTCAATGAAAAAAGGCAAGTGCTCCAGCCCAGCCCTCACGTGCCCCAGAGCCACACTCACTTCTTCAGTTTCTCATCCAGCTGCTGCTTATCATTCTCCAAGTCCATGATGCTGTCCTGGGCCAGCTTCAGGTCTCCTTCCAGTTTCCTCTTAGCTCTCTCCAGGTCCATGCGCAGTTTCTTCTCTTGCTCCAGGGACCCTTCCAGCTAAACACAACAAGACCATCAGGGCTCTACCAGCCAGCTCAGGCTCCATACCTGTCCTGTTCCTGCTCTATGTCTGTGTGCTTACATCATCCACTTGCTGTTCCAGCTTGATCTTGGCTTTGGTCAGAGTATTGACTTTGTCTTCCTCTGCCTGCAGGTCATCCAGGGTCTGCTGATGGGCCTCTTGGAGGGCTTTCTTCTCTTTTGTCAGCTTGGCAATGGTCTCGTCCAGGGCTGCCATCTCCTCAGTCAGGTTTTTCACCTATAAATATGTGCATCTTTTAAAATTTGAAAGAAAACATGCTCAGTGGTTTTCTGGTTTATTTATCTCTTGGATGCTCAGAGAAGCCCAGCTCAAGATTTTCCAAAGCCAGCATGTCTTTTGGTAAGTTGCCTCTTACTCTGAGAGTCAGTAATGTCCTGACCCTTTATGTAACTGCTAATGTATGTACCTTGTTTTCAGTGGCATGTTTTTCCTTCTCCACCTTGGCCAGTGTTAGCTCAAGGTCATCAATATCTTTCTTCAGCTCTGAACATTCATCCTCCAGCTTCCTCTTCTTGGCTGTCAGCTCGGCATTAATTTCTTCTTCATCCTCAGCTCTTTCAGTAACTTCTTTAACTTTGGCTTCCAGCTGTATTTTGGTTTTGATGAGCTGGTCACACCTTTCCTCAGCATCAGCCAAAGCATCAGCTTCCTGGTGGGAAAATACAGGAAATATTATTTAATACTAAAGGAACTGATGTGAATTGATAAGACTTACAAAATTACTTTTTGGGGAAAAAACATGCTCTGCAATTTCATTACTAACTACAAATCTTGTTGGACCTTTTGTATCATCAGTACAGCTCTGTTTAGTTACATTTCATTTGCCCTTATTTATTTTGAGTATATCAAAAAGTCATTTAGGTTTAATTGGTATTTTTGTTTTCTCCTTTAGAAAATAGTGGTATATTATTATGTACTAAATTCAAATTTATGTGGAAGAGGTGAGACACGTTAATAACTCTACCACTGAGGGAATATTCGAAATTCTGATTAGTAGCTTTATACTCAGCCAATGCTTTCAGTGGACAATACAATAAGATTTATCTTTCTCTGACATAGACATTTCAACTCAAGTGTAAGGCCAAAATGTTTTTAATGGTTCTCAAAGGCCAAAAGACATATGGAGATGGTGCTTGTGTTATAAGTTGTAGTGGGCATGTGTGTCTTCTGGGAATAGGAGGCACAGGAGGCGAGGTTAGATTTGCTAAGAAATGGTAATCAGCTCTTCATTTTTACAAGTGAGTTAAGGCAGAGTAGTAGGCTTATCAAACTGCTGTCGCTCCTCCACTAGATACACTACAGTGACTAAAATAAGGCTTTATGTCTCACATAATATCTCTCATATGGCTTCATGAACTCACATGGACACATACAGGTATGAAGACTAAAAACTTATACGTTTTAAACTCCAGTTTGGAATAGAAAGATTGAGTGAAGAAAGAATGTGTCCTTGATCTTACCTTTAGTTACATGGTACTAAGTTTAAAGTATTTTAGAAAGCTTAGTATGTAATCCAGAGTGCTGGAAAGAGGAGTTAGGTCTTATTTACTCATAAAAGTATAGAAAAATCTTACTTACAGCCTGCACTTGGAGCTGCAGGTCATTTTTCTCCTGCACCAATTTCACCATTTTCTCTTCCAGCTCCTTCCGCTTCGCCTCAGACTTAGCAAGCTCCTCCTTGGTTTTCTCAAACTCTTCCTTCATGTTGGCCATTTCCTTCTCAGATTCTGCACTCTTCAGCAAAGGCTTGATCTTGAAGAACAGCTTCATCCATGGCCAGTGCTTGACATTCATGAATGCACGAATGTTGTACTGGATGCAGAAGATGGATTCCCTGAGCAGTAATTAAAACGTACAATGAATATTCTCAGTCTGACAAGTGTCAACACTTTTGGCAAGAGAAAAATGATTTTAAATGAAGAAGAGGAAGGTGTACCTCCTCTCCACCATTCTCTGGTACTCCACTCTCATCAGGAAGCCCCTGCACCTGGCCTGAGTGCGGGTGATGAGCTGTGCCAGCTTCTCATCCCTCATCTCCTCCAGGAGTCCCAGCAGCCCAGCTTTGAAGAACACCTGGAGAGAGGAAATGTTGCAGCACATCACTGTCAGGTAGAGCAAAGCCCAGGCAGACAGTGAATGGGGAGGTTTGTACCTTGGTGTGTCCAAATTTGTACTGGGTGTGGTCCACATCGATTGAGCCAAGGAGCTTCTCAGAAGCCTTCTTGCTATCGATGAACTGTCCCTCGGGGATGGCACTGGCATTAAGCACCTTGTATCTGTGGAATCACAGGAAGATAAGGCTATTTATTTCCAAGCAACACACAGTAGCCACTAAACTGCACCAACTGTTTTTGAAAACAGAGCATAGCCTAAATGGACCCATGAATGAGCCAACATTGTTTTTAATGATGCTGACAAGCACCGTGCTCTCACCTCTGTTTGAAGTCAGCATAGAGGACTCTGCTGGGGAACCCTTTCCTGCAAATCCTGATCCCTTCCAGCACGCCGTTACAGCGCAGCTGGTGCAGCACCAGCTCGTGCTCCATGGCCCCTGGCAATGCAGAGCACAGATGAATGACACAGATGGCAGTGCAGAGGGGCATGGATGTATCAGAGCCAGGATCTTTCTGCCTGGGGTTCTTACCAGGTGTTTTAGTCTCATTGGGGATGATACAGCGCACAAAATGGGGGTGAGTGCTCCGCAGATTGGTCATCAGCTTGTTGAGATTCTCCTGTGGGATCGTGCATTACAGTGGCTTAGATAAAAGAAATTTACTTTGGCATACTTTGGACCTAGATGGCAAGAAACTAATATAATAAATCTTAGGAGAAAGAAGTTTCCAAATTTAAGGTTTAGATTTAATCAAAATTTCTATATCTTTTATTGAAAAGTATTTTCATTTAATGAATGTTTAAAATTCTTCACCTTATTTTGGAGGAAGTAAAGCACTACTCTATAGATATTGTAACACAAGCCTTTATGGGATAAGTATTTGTATTGCATGATAGATTCTGAAAAATATTTTTCACAAAAAATGAGAGTTAAATTTTATAAGAAATTCAGAGAGCCAAATGAAGACTGAATCCTAAATTTGAACAGTAAATCACTATGAAAGGCACTTCATGCTTCATATTGCTTCTTTAGAAAACCAATGCCAAAATACAAACCTTAGTGTGTTTAGCTCAGTTTTGGCACTATATTCATGTCACTTTATAGAAAATGTATCCACACTTTACCCGGAAAAGAGCTGAGACAGTCTGGAAAGACGAACCCTTCTTCTTGCCACCCTTCTTGCCACCACCACCACCGCCACTAGCCTCTTTAAAAAAATAAAAAAAAAAAGGGAAAAAAAACCCCAAAACGTTTTCAATACACCCTTTCTTTGTTGCATCTTTACATATCCCAAATGTTGATAAAGAAAATTTAGAAAAATAACCTGCTTCTGCTCCACCATAAGAAGCAAAAAGTAAAGCCAGAGTCTTCACAGATGATTTCTGGTACAGCCCAATGACAGTTTCATTCAGAGGGTCCTTGTTCTTCTCCAGCCAGCCAGTGATGTTGTAATCCACTGTGCCAGCATAGTGCACCAGGGAGAAATGGGCCTCAGCCTTGCCTTTGGCAGGCTTGGGCTTCTGGAAGTTGCTGGACTTGCCCAGGTGCTGGTCATAGAGCTTGTTCTTGAAAGAGGTGTCAGTTGCCTTGGGGAACATGCACTCCTCTTCCAGGATGGAGAAGATGCCCATGGGCTGAAATAAACAAGAGAGAATGCCTGTAGAATATATGATTATGGTTTGGTCTTAAAAGGAATGTAGTAAAAGACAGGAAACTTTGCCATGTGTAAATTTATTTCTCAGCGAGTTAAATGATTAAAACCAGACCTTCTCAATGAGCTCAATGCAGGCAGCCAGATCCATTCCAAAATCGATGAATGTCCATTCAATTCCCTCCTTCTTGTACTCCTCCTGCTCCAGCACGAACATGTGGTGGTTGAAGAACTGTTGCAGTTTCTCATTGGTGAAGTTGATGCACAGCTGCTCCAGGCTGTTGAACTGCTCAGTGGAAAAAAAACCACAAAAACCAACCCTCATCAGTATGCCCAGTTATTCATCATTCTCCTCCACCTTTTATAAATCTCCCCAGTTAAAACACAACTCTATTATCAGGACCCTACCATAACAGAACCTATATGAAGCTCCAGAAAGAAACACCTACATAATGAAAATAAGGGATTTTTTTCCGAGCAGATTTTTTAAGTGAATCTCCTTAAATTAATAAAATACTTTGGCTTTTTTTTTTCAGCAAAAGAGATGAGTGCATGCCCTTGTCCCCAAATTGAAAACCCTTGATATTTCTGATTAAACGCATAAATATTCATTTATTGTTTCTTTTAGCAATTTGAACATTAATTTCATTATATATTTGCCAATGCATCTTCTAGTTCTTCTCCAAAAGCTCTTTTATAAATTTATTGGAATTATTTTGGGTCGTTTAATCCTTAGCATTAAGCTCAAACAGTTGTAATATTACAACGTATAAAATTCTATTTGCTGCTTCTGCACAAACAGCATGACTGCTTGTACTGATGGAGCTTTTGAGGATTTTGTCTTCTGCTATAAAACAAAATGACTGGGTTTTTCCTGCATAAAATCGCACTCTGACATAACAATCCTTCCTTTCAGGAGCAGCTCTCAAGCCTGAAATCCTTACATCAAAGATCTCAAAGCCAGCAATGTCCAGGACACCAATGAAGTACTGCCTGGGCTGCTTCGTGTCCAGCTGCTCGTTGATGCGAACAACCATCCACAGGAACATCTTCTCATAGACAGCCTTTGCCAGGGCACCCACTGAATTGTACACCTAAACCAAAGGAGAATGGAGTAGAAGAAATACAATATCGAGAGCAAATAGTAAGTGATCCAAGTCAGAGGTTCCCAGTCACTGACTGGTTGTTGTTACCTGCTGCACAGTTTGGCCCTTGGTCACGTATTCATTCCCCACTTTGACTCGGGGGTAGCAGAGGGCCTTGAGCAGGTCTGCTGAGTTCAGACCCATCAAGTAGGCAGCCTTGTCAGCAACTAAGTACAAGAAGATAGAAAAATTAAGGCTAGCAATACATTCAGGACTTTGAGTGATGAAACCTTTCCAAAACAGCTGCAATATTTAATGTTCTTGCAATCAGATTTTTCTTACTAGATCTCAGAGGAAGCATGACATTATTATTCAAATGAAATCATCTTTGCATTTTTTTTATAGAGCAGTACATCTAAAGGCTTTATGTATCTTTAAAAAGCTTCACAGAAACATCTAGAAACAACATATTTATTAAAAATTTATTCTGGGATTCTTGAGTAATTTTGCCCTAAAAAAGCGATTTATGAAGTAGAAGTTCTGTAACTGAATATAATGCCCTAATTTTCTTTAACTATCGAGCAGAAACAAATTTTTTTAAAAAAACCTTTTCTTTCGTCATGGGTTTAAGCATACTGAGAAAGTTATGCTAATTCAGAGTGGTAGCTCAGGAGAAAGTTTTGGATATATATTTAGTTGGTAGGGCAGATAACAATAAACAGTAATTGAAGAAAGTGTATTTTGGATGGCAGTTTCATACCTATGCACCATCTCACCTAAACACATTTCTACTCCATCTTCCAAATACTGAATTATTATTGCCACTTCTATTTCTAACATGTCAGCCAAAGATTTTGCTGATACCTTCAGTGCCATCAGGCTCTGCCTGCTCCTCTCGTTGTTTCTGCTTGAACTTCAGGTTCCCATAGTGCATGACAGCCCCTGTCAGCTTGTAGATGGCTGTTTTCTCATCAGCACTGAAGCCCAGGATGTCAATAGCACTCTGAAATAGGAACAGTAAAATAAAAGCTTTGCCTGGGAGATGAAAATAGTTATAATACTCCGAATTGCTACTTACATCTGTGGCCATCAGCTCCTCCTGGTCGTTAATGCTGGGGACAGTGATCTCACCTTGACTCACAAATTGGTAGTCGTATGGATTGGTGGTGATGAGGAGCATGTCTGGAAATAAGAAGATGGGTCATGTGGGCTTAGTTTAGTCAAGAAAGTAATAGGGTGAACTGATATCCAGCAATCTTCCTCCAAGTTAGTAGTTCTTCCTACCAATTAGCTCTGGCTTCTTGTTGGACATGATCTGATAAAAGATGTGGTAGCTCCTTTCCGCCTTCAGCTGGAAAGTGACTCTGGACTTCTCCAGCAGATCTGGGGGGAAAATTTAGTTAGAAACAAATAGAAACAGGAACAAAAATAAAATTTAAAAAACAAATTTAAAAAAGTAAAAAAATGGGAAGAAAACAGGGAAGGCACTATAGATGGTGGGGTGAAAATATGTTGTATGGATAGATGGGTAATGGAAAGATTGTGAAATGCTCAGGAAAGTGTCTTACATGTTTCAATATCTGCAGAAGCCAGCTTGCCTGTGGCACCAAAGTGGATTCTGATAAATTTGCCCTTTAAAGAAATAAATGTGTTTCAAGATGTACAGCATAAAAAGTATATCCAAAATGAAGAATTTTGTAATTTATTCCACTGGGCATTAGATTTGAGCTTAAAGACATTTTCTTAAAATCAGCTGTATTTCCACCACTAACGTAAAGTTGTCTTTTTAATTTTCAACAGGATATAAACTCCTGTTTACTTTGTTAAAGGAATTATTTTTTTAAGCAACTCACAAAGCGTGAGGAGTTGTCGTTCCTCACGGTCTTGGCATTCCCAAAGGCCTCCAGCAAGGGGTTGGCACTGATGATTTGATCCTCAAGTGTTCCCTGCAGGGACATAATTATTGCTAGTTATCCCTTCCAAACATCCTGACAGGAACAGACAAAAGCATTGATCCCACCATTTGTCTACTAACTCACCTGCATTTTTCCAGAGGTCTGCTGCTCCTCCTTCTTCTTATCCCCACTGGCTGCAATTGTTGCAAAGTACTGGATGACACGCTTGGTGTTGACAGTCTTCCCGGCCCCAGATTCTCCACTGCCATAGCCAAGGGAGAAGCAGAGGGTGCGTGGTCAGGCAGGAGGTGCCCTGGCCCCGGGCAGCCCCACAGGGACCCATGCAGGGGGTGTACGTACGTGATCAGGATGGACTGGTTCTCCCGATCTGTATACAAGGCAGAAATACAGCACTCAAAACTCAAAGAACAATGGAGAAAGAATGAAACATAGTCAGGTAAGTTTAATGTTTGGGCTGATATCAGCTTGACTTTAACAAGCAGACAACCAAAGCACATGGCTGAGTGCAGAGGTGTCTTTCATTTAAAATAGTAGAAACAATGCTATGGAGATAGTAAACCCCACAACAGATGTGTGTCAGAAACAAGAAAGCTTTGAAAAAGTCTCTTCACTTTGCTGAGACAGAGTATCCCTTCAGAGAATTTAATGGTCTAATGGCTGTGAGAGAGACAGAGGCACTCACCAGTCAGCATGAACTGATAGGCGTTGTCAGAGATGGAGAAGATGTGTGGAGGGGCCTCCTGGCGCTTCTTGCCTCGGTAGGCCAACACCACCTCGGGGTTGTACACCGGCAGCCACTTGTAGGGGTTGACGGTGACGCAGAAGAGACCCGAGTAGGTCTGTGAGGAAGGGACACAGCACGTTGGCTTCCCCTGAGCCTGGCCCAGCAGCTCCCCAGGCTGCCCAAAGGAAGCTGCTGCTGCCACTTACGTAGATCATCCAGGCTGCGTAACGCTCTTTGAGGTTGTACAGCACAGCGGGTTCATGCAGGTGGGTCATCATGGCCATGTCCTCGATTTTGTCATACTTGGGAGGGTTCATGGAGTAGATCTGGTCGTCCTTTACGGTCAGAGTCTGTCAGAGGAAGAAGGATACAGATGTCAGCTAAGAGCCAGAGTGGGGGTCAAATGTTGTCCTTCAGCCTTGTTTTTGACTCACCTCTCCCCCTTCAGTCTTGACAGTGACTTTGCCTGATTCCCTGCTTGTGATTGTCCCTTTCACAAAGGATTCCTTAGCATGTACCACAAAGACGGATGACTTGGCATCAAAAGGCTTGTTCTGGGCCTCAATTCTCTCCTTCTCTGACTTTCGGAGGTAAGGAGCAGCCTCCCCAAAGATGGCCATCTCCGAGTCCGAAGACATGGTTGCGCTCTGTGGAGGGGTTTGTCAGCAGAAAACACTGTGGAAGAGCAGATATGTTTCACAAATTTGCCCAAAAGCAAGCACTTATAAGGAGAAGAAAAAAGAACTTGTGGAGAAAAAAGGAACTATATTAGTATTGCTTGTAGGCTTTTGGAAGGAATTGCGAATTTTTGCATTGGTGCAATTCAAAATTTATGGGAAACATCAAAATTATACTTTGGGAGAATATTTGGCTTATGCCTAAATCACATTTAAATAATCTATAGACACATAGAATTCAACTATTCAGGCACTGTACTGTGGAATTAAGAACCTCAAAAATCCTTTCAGCTGCTTAAGCACTCTTAAAATTAATTTGGAATTATTATAATGCTCTTTCCTCACAATTGATAGTTTTTCGCAAAGCTCAGAATGCTCGTACTCCAATGTCTGAATTGCATACTGAAAACTCAAACTTCTTAATGGCTCGATTTCAGTATTAAAAACTTCTGTAAAATTTTATTAACTGCTTGAATCCAGGTCTAAATTGCAACATGATTGTTAAAAGAAGATTAATGCTGTTCAAACCACTCTGAGATAGCTCCTTTTCTAGTACTTTATTTTGGTTTTATAAAAATTAGTAGAATTTTAGGGAAAAAACAATGTTTAAAGTTTTAAAGCTCAAATGAAGTATTTAAAAATAAGGAATTTTAAAGCCTGTAATAATTTCTCTGAAATATTTTTTCTTCCCCCTGCCCCAAGGAAAAAAAAAACCAAACCCCTAAGTGGGCAGCTTAAATTGTAAACATTTGTAAATATTGTATAAATAAAAAAAGAAATTACAGAGCAGGGAACAAAGGGCAGCATTGCCTTTTACAGAGGTGACAGTCATAGCTTGGGTTCTTATATTACAGCTCTTTCTGCTCTCACTGCTTTAGTGATTTCATGGCAAATTTTGGACAAAATATCATATTACTTTACATATTCTGAGACAAAATTCTGAAATTTTCAGTTTTCCTACTGTCTTCTTAGTTCAGTTACACAGCTACAACAGCAATGACGGGAAGGCAGTACACCTCACTCCCTGTTAGGTAAGCAGAAGTGAAGAATGTCCCCATTGGGATTTTCTGGCCTGCCATGAATTGTCAGAGACGTCAAACAAAATTCCTTAAAGAATGGGCCAGATGACCTTATGAGATTCCTTACAACTTGGACTGTTCTCTGACTCAGTAATTCACTTGAAAACCTTATTAACCTTCAGCACCCTAATACCTTATACTGTGACTACAATGGACTTGAGAATATACAGTGAAACAGTGACCATTCACTCAGCCATACACACACCCCACCTCAGAGGATCTGTCTCTGACCCTAAGAATTAGTAAATCAGCTTCTTACCTCTTGTGACACCAGATGTGTGGATTGTGGGCTGGCAGCTGGTCAGTACTGTAAAACAGAAATGACAGTTCCCAAATTGCTGCTGCGCAGAAATCAAAATCAGTGAAAACAGGCAGGTGCCTTGAAAACAGATTGATAATGGAGTCCTCTCCTGGACAGGAGCACCAGAGGCAGCTGGAATGTGGTGGCACATTAGGCTGCCATCCCCTTCCTGCCAGCCTGCAGACCCCATCCTCTTACCTTGGAGCTTTCTGTGGAGCCAGGGCAGACGTGTTGCAGGGACGTTTTATACGATCTCGCCTGCAGATGCTACAGATGCCTACTCTTTCTTCGGTCAAAAATATTTTGGCAAACTCTCTTTGGCTAAGCATTGTCTGGCAAACTGAACTAAGGGCATAATTGTCATTTGACATGACTAGATATAATTAGAAAATTTTGATGTCTTAGTGGCTATATGAATACATCTCCTATAAATAATGTGACAAGGGTGTTAAGGAGGGAATCTGGACTAGTCAAAGCACTTAAAGAACTTGGATTCAGGACTTATGGATTTTACTGCTGGCTTTCCCACCGACTCACTGCACGACCTGGGATGGATTGCTTGGTATGTCAGTGCTGCAGCTATCCCAGCTGTACAATGGGAATGTCAGCTTTTATCTTTCCCTTGTGATGGTGTGAATCTTGTAAGAAATGCCTAAGAGGAATACATTAGGTAAGCCACTAAGAGGGAAGTAAGTATTATGAAAATCATTTGGCGGATGTGCTGGTAAGATTCTGAAAGCAGAGGAACAATCTCTGTGATAGTGTGATAATGCTGGTGCCTGAGAGTCACAGGCAGGGCAAGATAGTATAAGAGACAAAGATTTTGTCACAGAAATAAGAGGCTGGACTGTAGCTGAACTACGGATGGATGGATCTCAGAGAGAGATGTGAGGTCACTTCTGATACATGAAGAAGAGCATATGTAAATTAGTGCAGATATACCAATCTGTACATTTGAAATTGCAAAAGAAGGGGAGATTCTCCAAGAAGGATTATTATAAGCCTGTGCATGAATTTGTTCTAAGGTGAGTATTGTAAGATGTGCTGTGATTTCTGCTATGTAAGATCAGTGCAGCTTAACAACAGATGTTTCTTTCTTTTCCTGATGATGTTTTAATTAATCAGAAAGTACCCATATTTACAGTCCAGGACAGCACTTCAGTTGTCTCTTATGTCTTTTTTTTCCAAGTCTGACCTGTCAATCTGTACCATAAATAAAAGAAATCCTTGAGGTAAAGATTTGGGCATGTAGAAATCTATGCCATTTGAATATTCATACCCCTTTTAACAAGGGATGATAATGGGTCATTACAGAGTCTACATTTAAATTCCTGCAGAAATTTCTGCTCCTGCAGAATTTTAAACCCCTTCACTATCACAAAGTTCAGCTCAGACATCCAAAAGACAACCTTAGTAAAGACAATCTTGCAGCCCTCAGTTCATCCTTGTTTCCATTTCTGCTAACATAAACAAGCCATGGACTCAGCTGAAAGCTTGTCTCCCATCTAAGTGCTTCCGCTGTCAAATGCACCAACCAGGAAAAAAATCAAATGCCCCTTTAGCTCTTCCCACCTGCAGGGACACCTTCCACTATCCAAGGTTGCTCCAAGCTCCATCCAACGTGGTCTTGAACACTTTCAGGGATGGGACAGCCACAGCTGTTCTGGGCCACCTGTGGCAGGGCCTCAGCACCCTCACAGGGAAGAATGCCTTCCTAATATCCAATTTAAACCTATTCCCTGTCAGTGGGAAGCCATTCCCCCTTATTTTTGTCAAAAGTCCCTCTCCAGCTTGCTTCAAGCCCCTTTCAGGCTAGAATGGCTAGAAGGTTGCTAGAATGTCTCCTTGGAGCCTTCTCTTCACCAGGCTGAACACCTCCAGCTGTCTCAGCCTGGCTCCAGATTAGAGGATGCTCTCGGAGCATCTTCATGGCTTCCTCTGGATTCACTCCATCAGGTCCATGTTGTTCTTATGGTGGGGGCCTCAGAACTGAATACAGTGTTCCAGATGGGTCTCACCACACAGTGCTTTGGCTCTCCTTTGTCCAGAAAGGGCCCAAATTTTCCTATCTTCCTTTTATCACCAACATTCCTACAGAAGCTTTTCTTGTTGCTTTTGATGTCCCTGGCCACGTTTAATTCTATCACATCCTTATCTTTCCTCTGCTCCTTGGCTTCACAATTTCTCTACATTCTTCCCAGGCTACCTGTTCCTGCTCCCACCCTCTGTATGCTTTCTTTCTGCATTTGAGTTCATCCAGGAGCTCCTTGTTCATTCATGCACACCTCCTGGCATTTTTGGCTGACCTCCATTTTGCTGGGATGCATCACTCTTGAGTTACCCCTGAGAAGTCCGAAGTCTGCACTTCTGGAGTCCAGGACAGTAGTTTGTTGTGTCCCCTCCTCGCTACCCCAAGGATCTTTAACTCTTTCATGGTCAATGCAATCAAAGCTGACCATGAGCTTCACATCTCCCATCAGTCCCTCTTTGTTGGTGAGAACAAAGTCCAACACAAGGTCCAACACAAGGTCCAACACAACCTTCTCCTCTATCACTTGAAGGAAGTTATTGTCATAATAAAGTCCTGGAGCAGTTAGAATGGTTCCAAAGGAGGATTAGGAACTGGAACACCCCTCCTATGAAAAAAAGCTGAAATACTTCACAGAATCATAGAATCATTATGATTGGAAAAGGCCTCCAAGATCACAGAATCCAACCTTTGACCAAACATCACCACCCTCACTAAACCACAGCACTAAGTGCCATGTCCAGTCGTTGAGGTTGTTCAGCCTGGAGATGAGAAAGGTTCAAGGACATCTTGAGGCCTTTCAATACTTAAAGGGGGCTTGCAAGAAAGATGGAGCAAGGAATTTAAAGGGCAAGAAGCATTGGTTTTAAGCTGAAAAAAAAGGTAGATTTCAAATAGATATAAGGCAAAAATATTTTATGATGAATCTGGTGAGACACAGGGATGGGGTTCCCAGAGAAGTAAGAGATGTGCCACTACTGAAGGTTGGATTTGATGAGGCTCTGAGCAGTATCCCTGAGGTCTTCTCTGAGTAGCTGCTGCTGCCCTTCTGTTAAGTCCTGCTCTCAGTGGCATCCAGCAACCCTGTCTCATGCCTGTCAGGCCAGGACCTAAGGTAGCTTCTCACATGTGAATGAGGCTGTGAGAAAGAATTCCTTCCTTGCTCCCTAATGCCCTCAGTGGTCAGATGACATTTTCTCTAGCTGCAAATCATTCAAGTTTTATTTAGTCAAAGGCCAAGTGTGTTTGGTCAGTGTTCCCAGGAGGACACAACAGTCGCCTGTGTTACGCAGCTATATTATATGTTATTCTGCTATATAGCTTTCCACAGCTATATAGCAGAATAGATCCTTATTTATTATTTGTGAAAAAATTGTGAAGGACTTTGTGAAGTTATTGCAGAAAGGTGAACGACAGATATGCTCAATTCCCAATTTTACTACAGGACAAAATACAGTATTGTGTACATTTCAATATAACATCCGTAACTATGGTATGCAACAGTCCTACAATATCTAAATGTAAGTATATTTGGATATTCACCTCTAATTCTTACTGCTTTACAACTTTTCTGTACATGAGCAACATACTTTTTGCCAGTATATTTCACAGTCCTAAACTCAGGTAACACGCTTTATCATTACAAAGAGAGTTACAGTGGTTTTCTGCATTTTCAAATATTTCAAATATTTTTTATTATCTTTTTACAGAATTGTGTTCTCAAATTCAAATTATAGGCAGTTTTTCCTGATATGATTGTTTTATATTGTCCAAAAACAATGCAAAAAAAAAAAAAATTAAAATACATAATGATGAAGAACTTTTGTTTAGTTTATGGAGCCTCACACAGTTTCTACACATTGAGTGAAATCAATTTAGAGAGAATAGTAGCACTTTAAACCTGATTATGTTTGTATGCACTCAGGAATAAAGACAAATTCAGGTAATTTTCAGTGTACAGAGTGAAGAATAGAATTATCTATGCTCTACCAGGGAAGCTGAGGAAAATACCTATGTACTGAGCTGCTCTAAAATATGATAAAATATATGTCACAAAAGAAACTGTCCTGCTGCCTTTTCCATAAGCCACATCTAGTGCAGCACTGACCTGTCTTCTCAATGTGACCTTCAAGGGAGCATTTCAGAGCTCTTTTTAGTTTACAGCAACAGCTGAGAAAAGAAGTCACTGATTCCCACTGCTGCCAGGACTTAATGAAAACTCAGCATGGGATGGCTGGAGAAATCAATTTCTTCTTATGTGTTCTCTCTGATATTAATGTCTGCTCTTCTTTGCCCACTATTTGAAGGGTGATATGTACCTGAACCCTTTTCCTTGTCCCTCTCTTTTTCCATGTAAAAGCACAGAGGGAAATAACATCATGCTGAACTAGGACAGGAAAAGTTTGTAGTGCTGCTGTATTTGCTTCACAAGATCCAGGATCCAAGGTAGTGGAGATGATCTCAACAGGATATGTTAATAAAACTGAAATTCTTCAATTTATTTATTCCTGGTCTAGCTCTGGTCCTATTCAACAGCAGATAACTCTTGACAAGTTTATTTGAGGCAGTAGTATGTGTGTATTGAAGAATGTGGTCTTACATTGGAGTTAATTCAGAAAATTCAGAGTTCAGTGGAGAATTAGAAGTATCTTAATGGTGTTCTGGTGACAGCACGCTCTGTCCACCTGAGCAGCAAGGAGAGTCATAGTTGCCAGAGATGTATCATATGGCAGAAACCCTGTCATCTCAGTAGGCAGTGCCATAAACATGCTCCTGCAATGCCAGAATCCTGCCAGGAATGGGAAGTTCTATTTCTTTCAAAAGCAGGTGATAATTTAGAGACATCTTAACTAAGAGCTTGGGAGGACTTTGGCCTCGTGTCTTGTAGGAAACTCAGATATCTGATGAGCTCAAGGACTGATTAAACTCCAACAATCTATAACTAGAAGAATTTAACTATGGAATGAGATTTAAATGATGGTGGTTTCAATATCAGAACAAAGTAATAGAACGATTAAATAGCTGGAATGAAAAGCTGATTTCATGTGTCTCAATTTATCTTATTTGACACTGTGTGATAGAGAGATGCTAAAGTCATCATCCATTCCCTATAAGCTTCAACAGACCTGGAAGACAAAAAGAATGGGCAGGCAACATAAATATCTGTTTACTCTAAGCATGATAAGGGAAAAGGCATTACTCCGAGTGTTTCTAACCACCACACAATAGCATTGCAAAATACTAGAAATCTTTCAATATAAAAAGACATTTTGATGCCTTAATTGTTTTGGTGGACTGTCATTAGTCTTTGCAAATCTGGTCATCTTAATCTAACAAATCCCAGCTGACACCTCCTGGTGACACCTCACTGTGTATTTTCTGTTTCAGATGAAGTCCCTTGCTGGTATTAAATTAGGTATGCTATAAAATTAAAAATAAAACTGTTAAAATATTTATGTTTTAATTTGACTGTTGTCTTCTACCTTCACTTAAATAAGAATATACAAAAGGGACAATTCTTTAGCTGATATTTTAGTACACTGCTGTAAAACACCTTGTTCATTGGAAGAAAGAGCTACAGGCCAACTGAAAAATGTTGTCAGTTTTTGACATTTTGACTAAAAAAGCAACAAGTATAAAGGAAGAGAATTTAGATGAAAAATTTACACATCTTGCTTGAAAATGTATTGATAAAATCATTGCAAAATAGCATGGTGCCATGAATGACTTGGATGCATGTCAGAAGTTTGGCAGATGATATAACCAATGATGTTAGCACAGTGTTGCATAAGTCTTCCAAGAGAAGCTTTATATATTAACAAAGGCTTTGTGCAGGGACTTAATCAGTATTGTCAGTAGTGCTTTGAACTAGGAAAACACACAAAGACAATGGAAGCACAGGTAAGAAATATTGGAGTGTAATTTATCTGAAAAGGTTAAACTAAAACATATAGAAACAATAATCTGAAAAACTCTTAAGTAATCTTTGACAAAATATTTGTGTGTTGGTTTTGATTTTTTTTCCATCTTAGCTCCTTTCACAAGCTAGGAATTTTGGGAAGTAATCTCAATGAATAATATCAAGGCAAATAAACTAAAAATTACATTCAAGTTTTAAGGCAAAGTGGGAAAGAAAAAGTAATTTGGACTATGTTTATAGAGGTCAAAGATGAAGATAAATATGAGAAGAACGTAATGGAAAATCTGTGGATATCCAAGGTTTTTGTTTCACTGAAACTACCCATACTGATAACACTTCTTTAATTTCCTGCAGTGAAATCAGCGAATCAATTATAGAAAGGATTCTGTTGGAAAGAGCCTGAAAGAGCCATGGGAAGACACACCATCCACTGTCCCAGGCTGCTCCAAGCCCCGTCCAGCCTGGCCTTGGACACTTCCAGGGATCCAGGGGCAGTCACAGCTTCTCTGGGCACCCTGTGCCAGGGCCTGCCCACCCTCACAGGGAAGAATTTCTCTCCAATATCTAATGTATAACTCTTCTCTTTCAGTTTAAATCTGTTACCCCTTGTCCTACAACCTGGCATGGTGAAATCAAAGAAAGTTTATAAGCAGCATATTCCAAAGTGTTCTTCTTCTCTAAGAAGCCAAAACTGAAAGACTCATGCCCAGATTCTTGTTTAGACTCTTGCCCTCTCACAAGAGCTTACCCTGATGAATCTGAAGTATTCATTCTTTATGGCAGCTTTATCTTCTTTTACAGAGCTGATCCTTCTCCCACTGATGATTAATTTAATTTACTGGCATGTTGGCCTATAAGCTTCTTGTAAAGAATCCAAAGTCCCCAGTCCTATTGGTTATCTGCTCTAAGTTCACAGACAGTGAATTACCCTGGAGAAAAGTCCATTCCATGCTGCCTTTCCTAGAACACTGCCTCATGCAAGGGAACTTTTGCAGACAGGGGAAGCCAATCACTTATACTGATAAATCATTAGCACATTTCTTGTCAAGCTTTTGACCTATGCCAACAACAAATCTCCTAAACAGATTTAAATGCATAACTGGACAGCTGGCATTTTCTGGGACCCTTCCCAATACAGTCCGCATCCAACCTTACCATGCTTGACACAGAAATAGTTCACTTCTATAAGCATAAACAGTTCCATGCCAATTGGCCTAAGTTCCTGGACATCTTTAATTTACCAGTGTAGCTGCTGTGTTACTCTGGAAAGGTTTGGAGGAGCAAAAATGAAGGACCTCCTGCAAGAAGCAACAACACCTTGATGAAAAAAAGGGAATTAAAGTCGATTGTGCCTCTATTAACTTTCTGACAATACTTCCATCTCTTCAGGGCTGGACTCCACTGCAGCTGGATGCAAACCACAGCAAAGTCAAAAGAAAAGAGACAGACTGAGGGTGGACTCCAGCTCCAGGCTATCCTGCACAGTAGTGAGGAGGGGACAAGGATCTGCAGTGCTGACATTTCCATGGAAGAGGGAGGATTTTATTGTGCTGAAAATAGATCCTTCTTGAGATGGAGACTGGGCAGCTGCCTCATCCTTTGCCAACTCTTAACTATGGCTTCCCCTCCCCCGTGTTCTGTGACTGGCTGTGAATTCAGGAGCAGGAATTACAATAAGGCAGCAGAGTCAAGTGGGAAAGGAAGGGCATCTCAACAATACTAGTCTATATCCCATTAGGACACCGTTCTGAACCCCTATCTGTGTTTTTATCTTGGTACCATTCAGCTCAGGAACTAGAAACTTGACTTTAGTGTGTGGATGAGGAGATAGAGGTGGAAATAACACGTGATATGAAATACCTTGCTGAACATCCTGAGGCTATGTAAAGTGTTTTCACAGTATATCTTGCAGGTGTCTCATTTGGAAGCTGAGGATAGGCTGGACAAATGGGTGGTTGTAACCTTTGAAAATTGTCTGAACTGCCTCAACTTTTCAATCAGCAGCTGTTTAGTAGCTGGGAGGCAGTTGTTACTGAGAACAATTCCCCTGTGGCTCACAAGGAGTCTTTTATGTTTCAAAATCTCAGTCAAAGCCCTATAAATGAGTCATAGATTGCACCTTTGGCAAAGTTGCCAATAACGTTAAGGGATTCAAGTGACAGAGATTTAATTTGTCTGCCCTTGCATTCAGATTTATTCTGTTTATAGCTGTGGTAGCAATCCTGTGCCTCGGTGAACATGGAGAGTCCCGGTGTTTAACATGCCAGTGACACTCTTACCTATCTAATGGAAGTTGAAGCCAGGGGATAAGAAAACAGACTCCATGGTTAGCCATGCTCAATAGTGTTCTTGAGCTACTGTAGCCCCAGCTAGACAAGGCAGAGATTATTCAGGGTGGCAATAAAGCCCAAAGCCTTTCTCAGGTGAGAATTCAAGCTCTAACAAATAAAGAGAAAAAAAAAATCTGTCTTTACGTATGTCACTATTTCTTATAAGTATTAATAAAATGAAGCCTTTACAGAGACCCACAGGATGAAAGCAGACGTGTCACAGACAAGAAATCTCTCAGCTGGGCTCCTGTATCCTGTAGCCAATAAAATTGGTAGGAGATGCTGTGAATATTTAGGGAAGATTGTCTCAGCATAAGGGAATCATGCACCTCCATCATCCAAAGGACATTAAAAAGCTAAGTAATAGAGGCATTTTGGTTTGAAAATGGGGACACTGAGTTATCTGCTGGAACCTTCCCTGTCAGCTGCTGGCTTCTTGTTACCTTAAGCAAATGAAAATCACACTCAAAAAAATAACGTTTTTGATAAAGCCATCAGTAGGGCATGTGGACTGCAGGCCAGAGCTACAAACCACAGCCTCACTCCTGGGGATGGCAGGAAAAAGTCAGCAGGGATATCAGGATCCAAGTATATTTTTCCCCACATCATGGGCTGGCCCTCCCTTCACATCCATGAGCGCATGGCTTCCATAACTGCCAGAGTTATCAGGGTCCTGGCTTTAACCTCCCCAAGGGAGATAAGTCACACTGAAGAAGAGCAGACAGAGTTTGCAAATCCTCTGCTGGTGGATAAAGGGGCCCCTGAGGGATCTCCCAGCATGTGGGTGAGACTGGCTCTGCTGCCCATTGCTGTTGTCTGGATTATAGGTGGTGAAAGTTTGTTATAGGTGTAGTCCTACTTTCCTGCTGGGAAAGTTTCAGGTCAAGATATTTTTCCTGATCTGCAATGTAGAAGGATGAAAAAGGCAATGGGGAGGGAGAATAGAAGGTAATACCTGTGCTTTTTACTGGACTAGCAACTTGCCAGTTCTTCAGCCTTAAAATATATCTTAGGCATCAGTATTCAATCAGCTCAAAGCTAGCAAAAAGCTCTAATTAAAGAAACTAATAGGAAATCCCAGGGTGAAAGAGTAACAGGAGGTATGATGTCACTTTTTTAATTAGCATAGTTCTTGCAATAACTCTTCTGAGAAATAGAGAACACCACAAGCCTTGTGGGAGAAGCCTGTACTGCTCATTAAATCCCTTGCATCTAAAGCCAGTCACTGGTGCACCAAGTTAGCTGTGACTGCTGGAAAATCTGCATTATAACATGAAAATCTGGATTGTTTGTTGCTGTCTTTGACAACTGAGATGGTAACTTAATATTTGATCCACATGGGCTGTGTCACTGCAGTAAATAAAATAATCCCCCATTAGTTCAGAGGTAAGATGAGAGCACAGGAGCAAAGAGTGACTGAAAATAAGAGCTGAGAGCATTAGCAAAAACCACGTGTTCTGTGGGTTTCCCAAACAGGCACAGTGATGTGGAGTGTACCAGTGTCCATTAGGGAACACACAGGTGGCTCCGTATAACGTTCTGGTGGCACCTCTGCTGAAATATTTTGTGCTATCCCAGCATTACACATGCAGAATTACTGACTCAAAGGGAAAAGGGGAGTTTGGGAGACCACAGGGGAGCAAAGGAACTCCCTTGAGGGAGGAGCTTGGAAGAGTTCAACTTAAAGCTCTTGTGCATTGGCACCCAAGAGGCACTAGTGAGCCACCCATTTGCTTGTAGGTGCTTCAGATCCTTACAAATCCATCCTTACTGCACGTTGCCTCCCCAGGCTCTGTCTCATGCCCTTTGCAAACTTGCTTTGCTAGGTTTGAAACCCACATCAGCCTGGAGCCAGTGTCACTGGGCATGGCACGAGCTGCTCTGCCCAGGCAAGAAGAAGCCCCAGCTGGGTCTGGCTCCAGCAGCTCTGTGTGCACTCCATGAACACACACAGAGAGCTTTGCCTGCCAGGTGTGTGCTCTGCCCAGATCCACAAGCAGTGGCTGTGTCTGGCACTGCCTGCGCAGAGGGCTGTCTTGGCTGCAGAGCAGCAGCACCTGGGCTCCAGGCTCTCTATGGCCTCCTGGCAAAGGGGACATCCCTCCCCTGCTGTGTCCTGTTGGCTTCTTGTGACAGACATGTTGATGCCTTAAGTTTTAGCTTTCATAATTTCCAGATTCTGTACTGCATTGGTATGTAACTCTGAACTTCATATAAAGTGTGAGCAAGTTCTCCTTACAGTTCAGTCAGAAAAAACAATCCTTTTCCAGCCCCAGAGCCTAGGACACCATTACAGCTTCAGGCCCAGAAAGTACAAACAGCAGTGAATTGAGGAGAGCAAACTGGAAGGATGGGACTTCATAACCTGAAACTGTAATTGGACAATTAACCCCAATATGGAAATGGACCAAAACTTATAAAAGTGGGGAAACTCATGACCCACTGTCCATCTTGGGTGGAGCCATGGCCAGGCTCTTGTACTGCCCAAACCATATCCTTAAAGGCCTTTTAATAAATCCCTACTTTATTCCTTTAATTCTGTCTAGCCCCTGTTCTAGGCAGCCTCTTTAGGCTTTTCAATGTCAGGACCAAAGGATAGCCCAGAGCATTTTCCTGGCAGTGGCTCAGCCTCAGTAATGTCTGAGGCTAAAAAGCACAGGAATGATGAGACAGGCAGATGTGCTGAGGCTTTTCCTTAACACTACCCCATTCCTCAAGTGCTCCTCGCTCTGGCACATCCCAATCCTGCTTTGTTCTGTGTGGGATCAGGAGTCGGCACCTGGTTTTCCTCTCATGGATTTGTCTGGCAGATTTTTGAATGAATGCAAACCTTCAGTAGCCACTGCATCAGTGGTGATGAGCAGTGCAGATTAATTACAAGCGTTTTGAGGAATATGTGACACTAAATGGTCTCCAAAGGATGGTTCTTTTCATAGTGGAAGCACTCTTTGGGCCAAGAACTTTCTCCCCTCTATTTTCTGCCACACATGAACCATAACCTTTTCAGATTTATGATGTGGACATCTGCACTGTCTCGGCCTGAACAATTCTGTCAGTAATACATCCCTAAGGATCCCAGACCAGTTATTTTTATGGATGGTAGTATCATTGCTCCTTGGGTTTGGGTTTCAGAAACAGGGAGATTGTTTTTCACTGACATCTTAAAATTTGAGGGGGAGATTAGAATTCTCCAGGGAGTAAGTGTGGCATTTGTCTCTGTCAGCTGCACAGAGTATATAATCTGTTCCTATAATAAGAACACCAGGATTTTTACAATTCAGGACATCATAAATTATGCTAAAATGTGAGGGTCTTCCGAATTCAGGAAACTGAAATGCAAATTCATGGGAAAATGGAAGTACACCCCCATTTGCCTGCACAATGTTTATGTTATTCTCATAATTTATTTTTGTGTCGATCCTGCAGCAGCTGTGCAGAGCTTGAACTCTTCATGGGAAGAAACCTCTGCATGAATGCACGGAAGGGATGAAAACCTTCCTAGACTGTTGTACTGAAAAAATGCCTGGAACAGAGATTTTTCCAATGCTGATTTTCCATGTAGGTGGGGAGGACACCTTTTCTTTTTTTTTGGCAAAAAGAATTTCTATCACATTGGCAAAAGGTGATAGAAATGTCCCCCTTGTCTCATTTCCATAGAATTCACCTGGACAGATATCTCCTGTGTGGCATCAGGGCTCCTTAGGGAATGTGTTGGGCACATCACAGGTACCTTAAAAAATGTCTGCATGAGCTTCTCTGTGCTATCCTGCCCACTGCCCCCACTTCCACCTTCAGTATCAAAAATTGTAGTAGGCACCAGTGCAGCAAAGTTGTCAGTCAATTTCCTGTGGAAGATTTCACACAACCATATGCTCTGTGCTTAGATGCATCCTGCCCTCCCTCGATTGCTGCTCAACGAAGCATTTCCTAGAAGTTCTGGGAGCAGGAGTTAGTGACTGGGGATGCTGTCATCCTCTTCTGCTGTCATCCTCTTCTGCTGTCATCTGAGAGCCACTGAACAGGGAGGCGTGAGAGAGCCTGGAACCTGCCTACCAGAGTCAGCCTGGAACCTGCCTACCAGAGTCAGCATGGCTCAGTCAGCCCTGGGTCAGAACAGAATCATCATCTCCTGAGAGACAGTGATAGAAGGAAGGGAAAACTGGGCCAGAGAGGAGTCTTAGAAGTTGTCTGGTGCAGTGCAGCTGAAGTAGCTCACCCGCCCCAAACTATGAAAGAATCACTGCCCCTGTGTCAATCTGACAGTTTTCTCCCGTCAGAGAAAATTTCTGTTTCCCTGGCATGACAGAACAACCCCCTGGTGTGGGTCTCCTCAAAGCTGTGGGGAAACAGGGCTGTTGATGGTGACTTGCATTTAGCTCAGAGGAAGGTGCTGGGCTTCATGTGGTTCTTTCCAGAGCAGCAGTTCCCTCATGTCCTCAGCTGAGATGTTCCATGTGGCAGTCCTGACAGAGCAGTCCTGGCAAAAAACTTGTTAACATGCCCAGGAAACAATCCACACATGCAATGGCTTCTTGGATTGTTTGGGAAGAGCCCATGGCATGGCATCTAGTCGATATTATGGATTATCTGCATAACAAGGAAGTTTGGATTTTGTTTTATGCAGAGCATTCAGGGCTCTCCTGATGCAGGCCAACAAAGTGGCATGTGCAGGAAGAATGTGATTCCTCTCCTAGTGTCAGGAGTACAATGTGGCATGAATGAACCTTTTCCTAGCATGGTATTTTATAACCTCCAGTGAGCAGCTCATCCAGAAAAGAAGGCAGGGAGAACAGGGAGAACTAATCTCCTGCTAATAATATAGACAAAGAGAAGCAAAGTGGAAAAAAAAAAAAAAGTGATGTAATATAATGATGAACAGTAACTCTGGAAAGAAGCCATCCCATCAGTCATTTTGGAAGAACAGATATAAAGTCACAACAGTCAGTGCAAAATTCCCACCCCTTGTTATAAATTCAGTATTTACAAGGCACATGGTTCTCCCCCAGACAATTCTCTCCCTAATGGTGAGAAATGTTTGGCATGTCACGAAGGCTTTTGTTAAATGACTTTCATGATTTGCAGATTGCTCTTCATGAGTGGGCATTTTGTTATATCATTTGTTTATCTAAGACTATAGTTTCTGCTTTGCACATCTGTCTGGATACAGAAACGCGATAAATATCTCTGTCATTCATTTGCTATCCATGACAAAGCGAAAACTTCTTGAGCAGAAGAACATTGGAACTCCTGGAAGTCCATCTGGAACAAAAAAGAAGATTGAGCCTTACATTAAAAGCAAGACTGCTGTCATTTGGAAACGAGAAGTATATGAACACAGAAACAGACACCTCCCCAATCTCACTGTAACACTCAACCTAACTTACAGTCAATTCTGTAATCTCATCAGGTCACAAATTATTGTGAAGTTATAGTGAAAACCAAAAGTAGGATGGAGAAAAATTTCTGATATGCTGCTAACCACTGCAGTGACCAGAATTTTATGGCATCTTCCAGATTGTAATTTCTATAAAATTTATTTTACCTCTAAAATTCTCAAAATGTGGGTATATAGGTGTTTGAGGAATAGAAATGTACCTTTAATTCTCAAAATGAATTAGCAAATTGACTCTTTGCATTCATTCGTTTTGCTTCTAATATTTTCCTTCAGCCTTTTTTTCTTCTTGTTTTTTTTTCTCCTCAGTGGAGTTATATAAATAAATCCATCTTGTATCAGTTTCATCTCCCTAGACTATCTTTCCAATCACTCAGCAAGTGTGACGCATCATAATTCAAGCCAATCTTTTCAAGTCTCTCATCATAAAAGAGTACATCCATTCTCATGAACATTTTAATAATTCTGATGGGGTGGAACAAGAGAGATGTGCAATATGAACCAGGAGTCAGAAGAAAACAAAAAACAGCAGAGAGGTGAGTAAAGGGAAGGCTGTTTTCAAGCAGTGGGAGAAAGCATTTACAGCTTAGTGCTAACTCTAATGACCACCTTCTTCAGAAAGAAATATTTCTTTCTTCTCAAATGAAACCTTTCAGTATCTTGACAGTAACTGACTGGAAGTGTTTTCCAAGACACCCAAGACTCACAGTGTTTCTCTGCATAGGATAGGCCACTTCAGGGGTCACGCTGGCCTCATGAGAAGGACCATGATCTCACTGCTTTATGCTTCACAGTTGCTTGCATGAAGGTCACACTCCATCTGTATTTACAAGAGTCACCTGCCCATAAAACAGCTCACCCCGCAGTGCCCATACTCTCTCAGGAGTGTCCTAAATACTTTCTGTCCTCCCAGATACCACCAGTACCTCTTCTTCCCCTTCCTTTGATGTTTTCAGCTGTTTCTTTGGCTCTCCTGCTCACAAGCACTTGTGGTGTGAGAAGGCACCAGACACAACCTGTCTGCACCTCCGGCAATACCAGGAAAAAGAAGAGATCTGGCAAATTGATCTGTTTCCCATGATACCCAGGGCCCAAAGAGATAGTCATCAAGGTACTGGACAATGGGGATGAAATTGGGTGGAAAAACAGAATATACCCAAAGCTGGTGGATCTTTTCATCCGAAATTTCCCAGAGATTCATCTTTGCTCCTTCTTTTGAAATAATATATTTGCCTTTAAAGATTGCAAACCTCAACTTATCACTGCTGAAATAATATTTATTAATAATTCCTCCTTATTTTGAAAGAGCCCAGCAGCATGTGCAAATGGTGAATATTCCCCACAGTGAAAAAATTGCCACTATCGAGCCTGAAATTACATGTCACAGATCAGATACTGTGGTTTTTTTGGGCATTAGAATATTCAGGGTAAAGGACTTTCACTAGCTAGTACTAAGTAAATAAAGTTACTCAAGAAAAATAGTTTCTGTGGAACAGGGACGTGTTCATCCATCTCTGATGACAGCAAAGGGAATGGAGCTCTTATGCTCTAAGAAATACCTGTCACTCTTTCACATCAAGATTATTATGGACTTGGAAGTCTCTGCAATAAAAACAAGGTATCTATTTTAAGCTTTTTATAGATGCATCTATTTTAAGCTTTCTCTCAGAGGTGTACATTTATGCCTATTATGGATCCATGTTTTTCCCAAGATCAGTTACCTTTACATCAGCACTTACCAGCTGACAGGCAGCCTGACTCCAGGAATAGTGTGTCACTGCAAAATGATGCCTGTCCTCCATGTATGGCAACAAATCACAAAGTGAAGAGAAATTAATTTTCCATTTCACCTCTATTAATATTCCATTTTGATCCCAATAATCCTCTGTAAGTTACAGGTTGTGTAGGGAAGTTCTGCACAGTGCAATGCGTGGGAATTTTGTGTTGCCTAGAGATACCATTTATAACAGAAAAGCCAACAGATATTTTTAATTTTAAGATTTTGTAGATGTTTTTCTATTAAAAGAATTTTACAATATCAAGTAGTTTGTGCAAAGCACTGCAAAATAATAATTAATTAAGAAAGAAAGAAAAAATACAAATATTGTGATTGCTTTAAAATAAATATGTATCATTCATTCCATATCTTTTGTGACATCATCCAAAGCAAAGAGAATGGATTATGGGTAGTTATAAAGTCTCTAGGCTCTTCAGCAAATCAACATAGACTTCAAACTTTTCTACACTTTAAATACAATCTTTTAAGGCATTCATAAGAGCAATATGTCAATTGAAAGATTCACATTCTGTCCTTTCTTTTATAGTGTTATGAAAGACTCTGGGATGGCTCCAATAACTTTCAGTCCCTCTGGTGGACACCAGACTGGTATCCAGGTACCAAAAATTATCACTAGTGCCCAATAACCCTTTAGTGGGTTGAACTTCTTGTTTCTATAATCTTATGCAAAACCTCAGGACACTTTTCATCATGAAACCCAGGATGCTCTTGGCCTTGTGCCTACCAGATTTTTTTCTGCTTTCCAGCCAGTCATGCCCACACCTGTGCTGGTACATGGGGTTATTGTTCCCCAGCTATGGAACTGTCCATTTTTATTTACTGAACTTATGTCAACCTGTTTCTCCAACTTGCCAAGATGCCACTGAATAACAACACAGTTTTGTGGTCTATCAACCACACCTCCCAGCTCTGTATCATCAGCATATTTGCTGAATGTGTACTCTATTCCAGCATCTAGAATACTAATGAAGATGTTAAAAGAATGTGAGCATTTGGTTTGATCACTGGAACACAACACCATTTTTCTGTTAAACTTTTTTTCCCAGAAGTCAAAACATGAAGAACATTAATGCAAATCACCTGTGAAGGACCACAAAAGTGCAGCAACCTGTTGTTTCAGAAATTTTAAACTGTCAGATGCTGCGTTCAGGAAGGCAAAATGGCATGTTAGCTTTTGCTCTTATGTCAGGGACTGCATACCCTTGCACAACTCATGGTTTTCCTGCAGAAAGACTAATATAAACAATTAAAACTGGATTTTTATCTGAAGGGTTTAAGGCTCAATCTGACACCTTGGGAAGGCATTCTAGGTTGCAGGAAGGACAGCCTCCTTGTTCCTTATTTGACAACCACTGGTATCCTTACAGAACACTGTCCTCAAGAGAGGGTGTTTGATAACCAACTCCCAGGCTCACACAAGCTGTGTCCCTTGTCTTTTAGCTACAATTATAAATTGCTGGCTATCATGACTGGCAAGATATTCAAGAATAGCACTGCATTTCAGAGTAGGGGAACCCTGCCCTGGAAGCTAACCAGCATACAAATCACAGTCCTTCACTATCTGTCTGCATGAGTAAGTATTTAAAGTGTTCTTCAAACTTCCACGGAGTCAGATCATTTCAAGATTGTAACAAAAATATCTTTTTAGGATTTTGTTGTTGTTGTTGTTGTTTTTGAGGCCAACATGGTGAAAATAAATCTCTAATGATCCATACACCAAAAGAGTAACCATGAACAGGCTGGTTTTTTGGCACAGCAGTTCTTACTCCTGTGCAAGGTCCCACATTGATGGAGGACAAACCTTTGTCCATTCTGTGGCAATGGAAATTGTAAATCTTAGCAAAAATCCACAGGAAATCATTAAGTCCCTGCCATGTTTTCCTGTACACTGTTCTTCCTTTGGCAGTGAAATTCTCTGCCACAGCTAACGGTCCCAGCCTGTTCCCCTGCACACACAGTGCTACATCATAGCTTGTAGCAGTGTGCCCCTAAGTATTTTTTCTATTTTTTGCATAATCATAAGAGATAAGAATTAAAATGATTCATCTATATCAAATAGTTAGGAAATGAAAGAACAGAAAAAAAAAAACCTGGAGAGAAGGAGGAATACAATCTGATACATTTGAAGTGTCTGCATCAGAGTGCACTGGAGAAAGATTTCCTGCAAGCATTGGTTCCTAACAGCACAGCTCATGCTCTGTAGCAAGAGTTCATGCTGGATCACAAGCAGTCCATTAGTCATGACATGTTAATAAATCACATAAGAAATTCAACACCATTTTTGACAGGAGCAGGTGCATCACACGAATGTCTCTAGACTTTGGCAAATCTTCAGGAGTGTGTAATTTCATTCCCCAAGAAGCAAAACAAAGCTGAGCATTTTCAGATTGTCCAGTAGCTTAGTTCTTCTTTAACAAGTTTCTTTTAACGAATTTACCTCGGTAGTCACACAATTAGCCATGCTAATAGTTTCAGAGTTGGATTGTGAACACAACCAATGGAAGAAAGAACCTGGCAAAGTACCAATGCCATCATCATCTGACAATTCTTCATTTCAGTCTTGACCACAAAAGTGAGACATAAACTATGTAATGTGTTCTCATGCCACACAGGGGCACATCCAGTCGATAAGACATTGAGAACCAAAAGATTTTGGGCACAAGATGACACGCTTACCAAGATTCTTACTCAACACGGATACTGATTTACAAAAGGCATACAAACAACATCTGGGGGAAGACAAAAGAAAAAAAGGCTGAGGATAATCACAAAGAGTTCAGCAGTAGCAAACCATGCAGACCTGTAAAAATCTCCTGTGAAAGTGCAGGTGTGTGTGGAGAAAAGCCAAACGGCTGTCTGCAGGGTGACAGCAGGATCAGAGCTCTCAGACAATGAGCACTGATAAAGGACAGTCTGCAGGAACAGTTTTCTAATGTGGGATTTAATCCTAATTTTTGCTGCCACTTCTCCTAGGCGGGACCTAACTGCCTTCAGTTTGGCCTTGTTTTGGAGCAGCAAATGGTTGAGCCATTCAGAAATGTGTCCTTTCCAGAGTATATCAGATTGCTGAGTGTGCCAGGAAGCAGCTGGATGCCACAGGAGCTCAAACAGGAGTCTTTGCTCCCACCTTAAGCTCTGTAATTGAAGAGAAGGTAATTTGCCTTGGATTTCCCTGTTGATTTAGCTCTGTGTACAGAATCTCTCATCTAGACATTCCTTCAGACACAAGCAGCCAGTGACCCATTGGAACTTATTGAAATATTTTTCCCTCTTTGTCCATACTTTGTGTACTGAAGCAGAATGAAATGTTGTTCAATGGACCAAATAATTGTAAAGCCATTAGCTCTTCAGAGAAACCACCCTTCAAAGTTATTGAACTCAGGACTTCAGAAATTATTGGGTTCCAAAATTCCTCTCTGGAGGTACCTGGAAGAAGTTAGGGAATGGATTGTCTTTGTCTCTGAGCTTCCAATACATAAAATTCAAATTTCTGTCATTATCAGAACCTCCTTTCATAGCCAAAGGAGAGAAAGCCTGAGAAAAGTATCTAAGACCAAATGATCTGTCACATTTTTTTAGCCCATTCTCTTAATAATTTGAAAACAGCCAATTAGAGAGTCATTACAGCATCAATAAATCAGGTATTAATGGAAAATATTCTTTACAGAATAATTTTCTTCATAGGGCATTCAAATCCACACACAGAAAAATGAGGGAGAAAGCTCAGATTTTAGTACATTGGTTCAAAAGTTACTTTTACATCATATCATCACCTGTGTTTGACATCTCATATTTAGTTTCACCTCCAGGTTAATAGGAATAACCTAATAAGATAATGAATCTAAGAAGAAGTAACAGATGAATTGCTATTTTATTATGCTCTGCTTCTTTGACCACCTCATTTGACATTTGAAAATTAAAGTCCTTCAACTCAGTTTCCTGTTCTCTGAGCAGTATTTTAATTTCTCCTTGGGAGTTAGCCAAAAAAATCTAATGAAGAGAGAATACTTCATTCTTTCCATAGGAGGCAACTTCAGATACACACAGGAAATAATGCTCTAGCCAATACATTATCAACTTTCCCACTTCTGACTCTTTGAGAAGGTGTGACAAAATGTTTAAGAATGTCTAGAACAAGACAAAGTGCTTGAGAATTTAATGAAGTGTTTTTTCTTGAGTTGCTTCTGTAACTCAGAATTACTTCTGAATAGAAAGGAGCTCTTCTTGACTACATTTGTATCTTTTATAAGCCAAAGGCTCTTTAGGTGTCTTCTCCATCTGCATAGATAATATCTGTGGGAATGGTTTCTAAACATTACTGAATTTGCCTTAGTAACTCAGACTTTATTCAACAAGACATAGAAGTAGGACACTTCGTCTTCCAGAATCCTATTTATTTTGAAAGATTATTCTTCTTTCTTCTTTGACTGATGTACTTTCCAACAAGCTTCCTACTTGTCAACACTGACTTGTTAATTAGTGGGTTTAACATAGATGAGAAATGGTAGCATTTGTGACTTTCAAGCCAAGCAGACTGTGGAGCTTTCCAAACATGCTTGTCATTCACTAGCTACCTGAGACACTGCCAAAATATCTTCAGTAGTTGTTATTGCATGTCTCCAGTCCAGCTAAGACCAGATAAAAGGTTAGATTTATAATAAGAAAACAAACCCAGAAGAGTAGCATAGGAACACTGAACCAGAAGGAAGTCTATTGACAAATTACATTAAGAACAACAGACACACAAAGAATTAACTTTATGTAATCTGCAACTTGCAAATACAGCCATCAGCTCTGCTATCAGAATTGGAACAGCATGCTTGAAAAGATTAATATGGCCTGGAAACCATCAGTGTGTATAATATGATGCAGGAAACATAGCCTCATTCTGCTGCTCCCTAGGTAAAAGATGATCTTCTAGGAATGTTGGCAGATGATTAGCAGAAATGTTAGGACACTAATCCTTCAGAGCAAATCTTCTCATTGCTATACTTTGACTAACTCGTTGTTGTGAACAGGACCTGGAGATGGTAAGGACACACTTTTTTATTAAATATGATAAATACAGGTTCAGATTAAAATAATTATTGTGAGGACCTTTTATGTCCTCTACAGAACTTGTTTGTTAAATAGAGAGCTTAACATGCTGTCCTACTTTCTTAATTTTCCTCTAAGAATCCATTTGAATGTTCCTGATAAAGACTTGGTGTACTGGGGAGGACAGAGATGTAATTTTGAATGGATTTGTTGAGATAAACCAGTAATTACCATTACTAATGTGAGTTGCTGAGTCATTCTCTAGGAAGAAAGGCACTTGGAACCATTAATTTATCTGCTTATGTAGGAGGCACTGTCTAGGACTAAATGTAAATCTCCCAAGAATATTATTTATGAAGATTAGCTTGTGTGACAGTTCATAGAAGGCAGTAGCAGAGTTACCCATCCTCTTTCCTAATCTTGCACTTCCTTTCAAGAACTGAATATCTGTAATGCCTTGTGTATTTATAATTTAGCCTTACTACATTAAAAGGGAAACAAACATTCCATGTGTCCAAACAGAGAATGTAGCAAATGGACTTCCATACACATGAAGTCTTCTCTTTCCAGCAGTACAATAACTGTTTCACACGTAAGTCTAAGCCAGCTTGGAGAGGTGCTGAAACAGCCAGCTGAGGGTAGAAAGGTGGGTAAATGTGCATCCTGTTATTGGAAAAGGATGCTACTGAAGGTGCAGGCAAGGTGAGCAATACACACATTTCCACAGCAAATAGTAGGTAACATTCAGGTGACATGCAGAATGTCATTTCCTTCACACATTTAAGCAACTGAGTGACTCCAGTTACACAATAGCTCCGTGAAGTAAAAAGGCTTAGAAATATCTGAGTAAAGTGCAGAAAGTAGAGGGACGACAAGTGGTAAAAAGAGTCAGAGAAGGACAGAGAGGTGTATGGAAGGGAAATTACAGCTGATAGCTTGACATTACTGTTAGGATGCAAATGACTCAGAAAAAGGAGTCAGAGGGCAGATTCCCTTAGCTGACCTTTGTCTGTCACAGGATTGGAGAGGTTTCAAGGTGCAGGCAGATTAGCATAACTCTGATGTGGGACTCTCAGACATGATGCAGGGAAAGAAAACTAAACTATGTTTTGCCTGAACTTTGTTAGTGTATCTCCTATCCATCTTAAGCTATGAGGACCATTTCACTCATCACTGCTTTCTTACTACATACAGGGTTTGAGGGGTTTTTTTTAATATCTTCAAAAATGCTGGGCAACTCACTGCAACATGCCAAGGCAGAAGGAGAGGAAAGATCTCATCCCTGTCAGCAAGAGAAAGGAGGTAACTGGAGGGCACTGGAGCTGGAGAGCACTTCTGTGCCTTGCAGCTTCTGCTGCAGAGACTCCCAGATGGAACTGTCCCCTTTGGGACAGAAACAGCATCTTTGGGGATGGGTGTCTCTCATTCCCTTCCTCACCTGGTTTCTGCACTTTCTACTGTGGTGGAATCAGCAGTGATTGCATGGGGAGTCTTTGAGCATGTCCTCATTAATATTTAGTGTGAAACAGGAAAATGATATTGAGGCAAATCTCTGATTTCATAGAATCACAGAATTATAATTGGCTAGGGTTGGAAGGGACCCTAAAGTCCTGCTGGAATCTAACACCTATTTGTTTACTCACCCCCTGCCATGTGCAGGGACATCTTCCACTGTCCCAGGTTGCTCCAAGCCCTGTCCAACCTGGCCTTGGACACTGCCAGGGATCCAGGGACAGCCACAGCTTGTCTGGGCACCCTGTGCCAGGACCTCTCCGTGGCAGGGCCTCCCCACCCTCACAGGGAAGAATTTCTTCCTAATATCTATTCTAAACCTCTCTTCTTTTACTTTAAAAACTTTTAGTTTCCCCTCTTTTCATATGACTGCCTATGTGAAGTCACTGACCCTCTTTTTTGTAAGACTCTTTAATGTACTGCAGGCCACAAGGAGGTCTCCCTGAAGCCTTCTCTTCTCCAGCAGTCACTCTCCTTAGGGCTGCTCCACAGGGTGTGCAGTGGAGCTGGCAGGGCCACTGACACAGTATCTTGTCCTTTTGTTAGTCACACACTCCCAAACACCTCCCTGGTTCCCTTTCTGGGCAGAGGGTCCAGTGCAGATGAGGCCCTGTGCGCTGAGCACTGGCTGCTCCTGCCACCTCAGCTCTTTTCTTCCAGCATTGATGACCCAAACATTTCCACATGTCCTTTGGCCCATCCTACGTGTCTTTGTTGTGTTTCAGTGGGGAACACATGAAACTGGCTGACCCACCTGGCTGGATTTTAACCCATTTGCTGTCATTTGTTCCTAACAGGTAGGCCAGGCAGGTTTAAAGCCCCAAGGTTTCAATGAGATGGGCCAGGCAGTTTAGGCAGGTTTAAAGCACCTAGGTTTCCTTTTTAAAGCAAGATCTCATTGCTGGTGTGCAGTGGAGCAGGGCCCAGAGCAGGTCCCCTCGATGGCTCCAGGCTGCCATCCCCTGGCACTGGGTGCCTGGAGCAGAGGGACCTGCTCAGCTGCTGCCCCGGGAGCTCCCTGTGACTGACAGGAGCCTGATGAGGCCTGAACCTCAGAATAAAGCTGATGGAGCCTTACCCTGATATCAACAGCCTAAATGGTGAGGCAAAAGGCACAGCCACAGTCCAAGTGATGTCTTTGTGCCCTACACCACCAGTGCCCTCCCTGGGGCATCACCACAGCTCTCTGTGCTTTCTTCACCTGTCACCAAGGCCTGGGACAGTACCTGTGGGACAGTAGTCACTGACTCATTGCACTCATAGTCTCTGCAGGATGTCTTCACCTGTGGGGGAGCAGACAGGCAGTTTCATTGCAATCCCTTACTCCTCATCTCAACTTCCACAAAGCTGGGGGGGTGTTCACCATCCTGCCCACTGCCCAGCATTGCCTTGGGCCTCCAGCCTGAAGCTGATCTCTCTGATGGGACTTGTTTACACCATTTCATATACCTCCATGTGTACATCCAACGATTTTAGGTCCACCTGCAGGGTTCAAACCTCTATGACTATCTCCTGAAATAGGGACAGCATTTTATACACATTTCCAATAAATGGTGCATCTTCTTACAGAAGTGCAGTTTGCCCTTTTCCTTCTATACAAAGTTATCCTTGAAAACTTATCTTCCGAAGTCCCTGGGTATAATTGGTCTCCTTGACCTCGTTTCTTCTTAGTTTCTATTCTGCTACCACTGCTGAGAAATAAGCTGGTATTTTCACACAATTATGCAGAACATGCAGCAGAACTCCCTCCTAATGGGAGATTGTCAGCCCAGAGTCCATCTCTTCACAGATAACACTGCATTTTGTTTCCTTACAGATTTGTAATATAACAGTATCAAATTTGGTGTACTATTTAATGGCACTGTTTGCTGAATGTCAAGGAATCCTTGTAATGCACATTTCTAATGAATCATTTCTTGTCTTTAGTGCCTGAAATAACATAATTTCATTAAAAATGTGTTATTCCTGTTCAATACCATTCTTACTTTAACAGCAGCTTGACAAACACAGGCAAAACCACAAATAACTTCTCTTTTTCACTCTCTGTCTTTCAGGCTTCCTTATGTGAGTAAGAAATTTTCTTTAATCATTGGCTAAAGTGTTCTAGAAAGGAATAATCATTTGGAAATTAGATGATAAAAAGTTGTACCACCACAAAAATACACAAAGGTTTTAAAAGACAAAACTTATGTCCAAAGACTAATGGTGATACAGACCTCACCTGTAAAAGGGAAAAACAAATGAAAACTACTGCACTTTATGTGAATGCAAATGAATCTACTCTTTATTCCCTATGTATTGAGATAGTTGCAAATATCAAATCAAAGACAGTGACAGAGGGTTCACATTTTGTGCAGCCCTCAGGTCACTTTGCTGACTCGGGACGATCTTACTCTTCCTCTTCTATTTTCTTGCCATGCATGTCCCGGCTCTTCACCCGGAGCTTGTTGACCTGTGACTCTGCAATGTCAGCCCGCTCCTCGGCTTCCTCCAGCTCGTGCTGGATCTTGCGGAACTTGGAGAGGTTGACATTGGACAGTTCCTCCTGTGTGGGGAAAGGAAATCAAGGCTCAGGAGCACAGGGCAGGGATTTCACTCCTGCTGAAAGTCAGCCTTAGAAATCTTCATCCCACTCCCACCACGGCTCTCACATCAGGCTCACACAGAGCTCCTCATCCTCCCCTTTTCAGGACCCTACTGGGACAAGATTCACCAGGACTGTGTCACAAGTAAGGAGAAATTTCAGCCCTTGGATTTATCATTTTTGGATTTATCCTCCCACTCCTTCCTGCCCAATTGTCAGTGTGACATACTGGGTTAAGAAGACCCTGAAGCCTTCTGCTGCTGATTATTGGCAGAGATTCAGG
>VWZU01010417.1:13365-30601 GCA_013397095.1 Sterrhoptilus dennistouni
CTGGATCTTCGCCACCTGCCGGGACCCCGAGGGGCCGCGGGCACAGGTCAGTGCGGGCCGGGGGGGCGGCGGTGACACGCTCGGCCCCTGTCCCCGGCCTGAAGGGCTCTGCCGTGCCCCGGGTAAAATCACCTCTGGAGTGCAGCCGGCGAGGAAGCGGCCGTGTCGCCCTTCAGGCCGGGCTGTTTGGGCTGCGCTGGATGTGCCCGAACCCGCCCTCTCGTGCCAAGGCTTCTCTGCACGGGCAGAGCCGGGCTGGCCTCGGGCCGAGGCGGTGCGATGCTGCTCGGGCTGGTTCTGCTGTGTCACGCTGCTCTCTGCAAAGTCTGGAGGTTCAGAGCATGGGGATTCCAAAAGCGCTGGCCAGTGGAGCTGTGGGATGCCCCTGTCCCTGCTTTCCGCTTTGCTAAAATGGGAGAGACTCACACGTGTTGCTTCTGCAGGGAGTCACAAAGCTTCACTGTTCTCCCAGCTTTCTTTACATCCAGCTTGTCTTCCTCTGCTTTCTGTGTCCCACTGAAATACTAATAGGGAGAAACTTGCTCTCTGATAGATCCTGGCTCCAGCTGATTTGTTTGTTGCATCTTCTTGCAGGTGTGTATTATTCCATGTCAGTAGTCCTGGCACAGTGAGAACACGCCCTGCTGCCAACCCAGGAGTGCCCAGCTCCTGCTGTGGCTGGTGCCCAAGTTGTCTGGGTCAGAGACAGGCCAGGTCTTTTATTTTTGCCCCATTCTTCTTTCCCACGATTTGCAGGGCAGATGAGATCAGGGCTGGACTGGAGCCAGTTTTCCTACAAGGTGGTCCTCATGCACCTCTCCTAGCCAGGGGGTCCTTCCCTAAGCCTTGTCCAGCTGTGGTACAGTGAGGGCAGTGTTGTCAGGGTGCTGCTGAAGGCCATGACCACAGGACACAGAGAGCAGAGTATTGTTCCACCAGGCTGGTGTCACATCACTTCTCGTGCCCTTTTGTGCCTGGACCTGGTGTTGGGGTAGGGGAAGTTCCTGCTGGGATGGTATGAGGCTGTTGAGGCAGGCAGTTGGGAAAAACAGGAGAGGAGAAATACCTGTTGGCCACCACAAACCAAATAATGGATTTTACATAATTTCCTATGCCCAGGGCTAATGTGGGAAGATGGGGTCTGGTGGGGGATGCCCAGAGATAACTTGACAGTGAACCACAGTCAGTGCCAGCAGCTCTCCTGCTCCCTGTCCCTCTCAAAAGAAACCATCAATTTGTGTTTCTCCTATGGGCATGTTTGAAAGAGGTTTTTAGTTCTAAAAACATTCTTTTTGGGCACATTGAACAAGGTGGTTTGGTTTCAGGTGATATGGTTCCTGCCATAGTTGGTGACTCAGAGCAAAGAGCTGCTAGGAAGCGTGAAGTAGAAAGTTTCCTTTTTGAAAAGAGCTTCTGAATCCTCCACTGTGTGAGTTGGCACAGGCAGGCCTAAAACACATAGAGTAAATTTATTTCTGTTATCTTGATAACCAGGGGATCCCTGAAGCAACACCAGGCAGAGGTACAGCGAGATAGAGATACAGGAGACATGGATACTGTTAAGATCCATGCTAGTGGATCACTGGCTGCTGTTTACATGGTTTATCAAGCATTATTCCCAGCTGTAAAGTGACTTTAATGATTTACAGTCCTCCTCCCGAGACTTTTAACCCACTCCTCCCAGTATCCACATAAGGTGAAAACAACCAATGAAAATGTCCAAATAAAGTCCAGAGAAAGTGGATCTGGGACTGGCCTATCCAGATGTGATTTCCTCAAAGGTCAAGTCTGACATTGGCACTCACAGGTGTTCCTCCTCCACCTCATTTCCAGCAGCCTCTGGGAGACACTTCACATAATTCCCCTGGTAAACTGGTCCTTCACAGTTTGCTCCCATTCTTTGCTGTGGGTCTGGCTGGGCTGTGGATGACCCTTTGGGAAAGTGACCACAGCATCTTGCAGTCATGGCTACGTCATGCCCTGAGCAGGTGCACATTGCTTTGTGGAGCCTGGGAGAAGCCTGAGAACCAAGGCAGGTCCCCATCCCAGCTGTTCACAAGCACTGAGTAACACCTGGAAGATGTTTCCCTCAGGGTGGGCCATTGATGGCACCCCAGCATGCTTGGCATCACCTTTGCCTCGTGCTGATTATTCCTGTGTCTCTTTTTGTAGGAGCTGAGAGATCTGGCATCCAAACACCCAAACCTGGTTCTTGTAAAGCTGGGTACGTGTGCTCTGCCTCTGAGCTGGTGAGCTGGTACATTTATGACTGCCAGCCATGCGTGCCCCATTTCTCCTTCCCTCCCTCCCTCCCTCCCTTAAGGCTGTATTTGAGGATCTAGTTCTTCAGAGCTGCTTCAATTTCTGCTGCCAAAACCCCAGCTTCTCCAGACGTGTCTCAGCCTCAGTAGCCTATTCCCTGGAGCCTTCTTGCTCCATGGCCACAGGACCAGAATGTTCTTGAGACCCATCTTGGCTCCTGAGCCCCTGGCTCCCCGACCTGAGTGACCACATCCTTGCTCTGCCTTGATCCCAAGGCCTAGGCAAGCCCAGGAGGGCCCCGGGAGGAAGGCAGCTCCTGTGGAAATACTGTAAGATCGGCCCAGAGCTAGAGCTTGAGCAGGAGCAGAAGTCCCTTGCAGAGCGATCCCACAGCAGGTCCCAGCACATTTCCCTCGGGGACTTGTCCCCCCAGAGACTGCCCTGGTTTCTCCGGAAATTGCTCAGACATAGACTTTGGAGACGGTGGCTGCTGGGAACTGACGCAGCGTGGCAGTCACATCAGCGGCTTGCCCCCAGGGTGGGCTTTTCCTGGTGGGAGCCCTCAGCTGGGGCGGAGGAGGCGGTGTTGGGATGAGCCGGGATGAGTTGGAGCTGGTTTCACAGCACCATCTGGTGCCCATGGATGGAAGGGCCGCGCGGGCCAGAATGCGCAGCGTTCCTCGGCATCCTCCCTTCCCTCTTCTGCCCCGTGGCTCTCAGACTGTTCTCTCCCACTGCAGATGTCGAAAACCCCTCGGCTATCACCGATGCGGCCAAGGTGGTGGAAGGGAAGCTGAACGGGATGGGGCTGAACCTGCTGATAAACAACGCTGGCATTTACACCCCCACGGCCTCGCTGGAGACGGTCGACGCAGAGGACATGGTCAGGGCATACATGACCAATGCAGTGGGGCCAATGCTGATGGCCCAGGTATGGGTGAAACTCTGGGGATGAAGTTTGGCCCAACTTGAGGGTATCCCGGGCTGTCCATTTCTGTCACCACAGAAATCTTGGAGGGCTTTGCCAAATTTCTCAGGGCTGTGCAATGGAGGGCTAGGGCTGCTCTTCAAGCCTAAGCCTTCCGCAGCCTCTCTGAATTGTGCAAGTCTAACTGGGAGCAGGCAGGGCCACTGCAGCAACCCCTGGGCTCTCCTGACATCCTGCTGTTCTTCCTCACCCTCCCTGGGTTGCAGTTGCTATAAGTGAGACTGTCTTGAGGCACAGGTGTCTCACTAGGTTGTTTCTCCCCAGGCCTTCCTGTCTCTGCTGAAGAAGGCTGCCCAGGACAGCAAAGAAAAGGGCCTGAGTTGCAGCAAGGCAGCCATCATCAACATCTCCACCATATTGGGGTCCATCAAGAAAACACCTGATTCCTTCTTCCACCCTGTCATCTCCTACCGCTGCAGCAAGGTATGGAGGGTGGTGACCTGCCCTGGGTCTTGAGTCCATGGGGGTCAGGGCTGCCCTTGCCAGGCTGGAAGCACCTGGGATCAAGAGATGGGACTTCCCAAGCTCCTATGGCATCTCCATGCCCACCCAGGGGAGACACATACCATCTCTTGAAGATCTGGAATTGCTTTTTCTCCTAAGAGGCAGCGATGGGAAAGGGAACCTGGTTCATGGAGCCTGTTGCTGCCCATGGATAATGCTTTCTTCCTCACCCAGGCTGCCCTCAACATGCTGACCATGTGCCAGGCTCTGACCTACAAGGAATCTGGGATCCTGTGCGTGGCATTGCATCCTGGCTGGGTGAAAACAGACATGGGCACACAGGAGGTGAGTTCTGGCCAAGCAGGTTAACAGGGTTAACAGGTGGAACCCAATGCTACAAACCTGCACAGGAGGTGTCCCCAGGTGGCCAAGATGGCTCTCTGGAGGGAGGATCCACGTGAAAATGAGCTGCCTCTCAGGCTCTAAATTGCCCATGTCTGTGTTGGGCCCCTGCAAAACATGTGGATGCTGTCTGGGAAGTAGCTTCAGCACATATCAGGCTGCTTGTTCAGGGGGGAGAAAGGGACTTTAGGCAGCCTGGAAGATATGCAGAGAACCTGAATCCAACAGAGCAGGGAGGAGAGGAGCAACACCATCCCATCCTGTGCCCCATTTCTTGAAGAACTGCAGCTCCATGAGGTTTCCACTCATCCTACAGGATCCATGTTTCGCAGTGCAGCACTGGAGTTTTGAGAAGGCTGCACAAAGCATCTCATTTGCAGCAGGGATCTGTTCCTGTTTGGTTAAACCTGTGGCTGGCTTCCCAGCCCAAGCCACCCCCATCCAAGCCAGCACTGCAGATACCCAACCATCCTCCCACATAGTGGACTTGTCCCAGCTCCCGTGGCTCTCTGCTCACTTTGGGTGGAAGGAGCCTTGCTGTCACTGCACATGAGCCACGTGGGTGCTGCTGGATGGCCTGGAATGATGGTGGTATCTCATTTTGCCCTTTGCAGGCTGACCTGACAGTGGACACAAGTGTGCGGGGCTTGTTGTCTGTGCTGCCAATCCTGTCTGAGAAACACAGTGGGACTCTGCTCAACTGGGAGGGTAAAGCTATCCCCTGGTGACTGCTCTCTGTCCCTGCCAGGGACTCCACAGTGCCACAGGACTCCCTGAGTGCACCTGAGGGTGCTCAGCCTTCTCTGGTCTGCAAGGGACCTAATTGGGACTCCAGTGGGTGGGCAGGATGTGTTCCCTGTCTTCACCTTGCTAATAAATAAAGTCAATTAGTACCTGTGCCTTCTCCCAGATGCAATGTCTCCACTCCGACTGTCTTGTCTTGCCCCTGCAAAAAAATAGCCTGGCATTATTGTATGAACTTGGAGGTGTTTTTCCTGTGATCTGAGCAATCTGCCTGCCTTGGCTTCAGCTGCTCTGAGCTGAAGTGATGTCCCAGGGCACATGTAACTCACCCAAAGCTCTGCTGTCCTCCTGCTGTCCTGCCTGGCTACAGGGTGTGCCCAGGTCTGCCTGGTCTCTGCCATGCTTCCACCAAAGCATGGTGTATTTGCCATAGTTTGCTTGGGATCACTTTGTGTTGGACATGATGTCTTTGGGAGCAGTCTCATGGTTGGAATGGGAAGACTAGACACTGCAGTCCAGTTCTGCAATTCCAGGCAGGCAGCTCTTCCCATGCTGGTGCCCCAATGGGGCATGGTACCCCTGGGTGGGGGAAATCTGGTCCCATGGCGGATCACAGCACTTCTGTGGGATGGAGAAGCTGAGAACCTTAATAAGGTTGCTGGGCAGCCCTGGACTGCATGTGAATTTGACTAGGAAGTGGTACCAGCCCCAAAGAAATGGATTTTGGGGTGGTATTGGGGTTTCTCAGGAGGGTTTTACCCTTTTTGGAAAGAGTTTCTCTTAAAGGAGCATGGCCAAAAGGAGCCAGGACTCCTGCAAAACCAAGCCTGGTCCCAGGTGGGCAAAGCAACCTGGCCTGCAGCACAGGCAACCTCCTGCTCCTTCCCCCAGCCATCACCTTTTCTTTCTCATCCGGAGGACCAGCTGAAACATCTGAGTCCCTCTGGGTCTGGGTTTTGCTGGGGTTGTACCTCTTCCTGGAGTGGGAGCTTGCCTGCCACCACGAGTTTTTCTGGGAATCTTTAGGCCAGGCCCCACCTGGCTGTGCCAGAGGACCTGTATTCCCCATGCCCAGGCTGACATGCTCTTTTCCAAGCCTATACTGTGCTCTCCAAGGCCCTCAGGAGCCAGCACTGCAAGCAGAGCTGCAGGGAGCCCTACTCACATCAGGCACCCACTGCTGCATGGGTGTCCCCTGCCAGGGAGAGACTGACCTCAGCCTCATCCTCAGGAGAGCTCTGAACCATCTGGGCTCTTCCACCTAATCCAGCCACCTGATTTCCCATGTAAATACTTGCTCTTTTCTTTCCCAGCTCATTTCTGTGGCCAGAGTGGTCAGTGCCCACTTGGGCACCTCCCTATCAGTGCTGCGGTAACAGCAGGGGAAGGGAAGGAATGGCTGAGGGACAGGAGCGTGGGTGCGGGGCTTAATCCTGCCAGTGCATTGCTGTTCTCAGCCCAGTGCTGGCTCAGAGACACGGCCAAGCCTGCCCCGAGTGCCCTCCCTGCCCCTTGGCAGAGGTTCTGCCCCACTTGCTCCACACAAGCCAGCTGGAGCCTGGCCAGCCTCCACAGCCTGGCTCCATGCCCATCTCTCTCCATGTTTCTCCCTTCTGTCCCACACCACGTGCTGGATCCTGGGAGATGAGCAATGCCAGAAATGACCGTGGATTCCTGACAGCTTACAGTCATTGTCCCCCTCATGGTCCTTGCCAACCCCATGAGATGTGTGTCACTGCTCCCTTGGGAACATGGCAGGAGACAGGACTGCTGATGGCTGGGACAAGCTCCATCAGCCTGGGACATCACCTGGGACGTGGTCAGGTCACCCAGGGCATGGGCAGCCATGTGTTCCGAAGGTGGTAGGAGGAGGAGTGGGAAGCTGTGCAGGTGGAGTCCAGTCTGGCAGTACTGGACACAGCTCCTGGGGAGAAGGACTAACCCCAGGGCACTGCTGGGCATTGAAGCACCTGGACCATCAGCCTGTAGGAATCCCAGAGCAATGGTCTTCCCTTTGGGTGCTGGGATAGCAGACTAATTGCTGTGCAGAGCCAAGTGGAAACAGGTAAGTTCATCCCATTTTTTAAGCTTACACAAGATTGGGGCAGGATGACCCAGCTTGGACCTCTCTGCAACTGAGATTCACCCCTGGTAAGTGCTTTGGCTTTACAAGTGCAGCCAAGTGCTCTCCAGGAGGCCACCCTTCCACCCTCTGAGACAAGGCTCATCCTGGGAGCACATGCTGGAGCTAAGCCTCCAGGGACTGTGCCACCCATTGTAACTTGGAGGCCAGGGACCTCTGAGAGCCTTAAGGTGCTCCAGGGCATGTGTTCTTCAGGAAGCCTCAGTAAAAGGCCAGATGGGCAGGTCTCCCTGCTCAAATGCTTGCCAAGTAGTGTCGGCTTTTCCTTTGCACAAGTTCCGGGTGTTTGTGTTCATGGAGCTGATTATCTCCCTGTTTCCTCTCCTGCCTGATGTTTCCTGCCTCACTCCCTCCCTTTTGCTGGTTTTGCCCTTTGTGTCAGGCTTATTTCCTGGCTCTGGGAAGTGTCAGACCTCAGTGTCCCCCCTGCCCACTGTGATGGCAGCACATAACCCTGTGTCCTTTCACTGGGTGCACAACAGTGCCCCAGGAGATTCTTGAAAACCCAGCTCTACCTGACCAGCTAGCTGCTCCCTGGGAGCACAGGCAGCTTTGGACAGAGTAAGTGTGTTTTATGAAGTATGATCCATCTGCTTTTAGCAGCTGGTCCATCTCAGTTCTGAAGCTGGGGCACAGGTGCCAGCATTGGTTTCAGCGGTGGGGAAAGCCAGACAACCCCTTGAGGACTCTACTCTTCCTGAGGCTGCACAGGGTCGTGGAAACATGTCTGGGGACTTCCAGAGACCATGGGTAGGGGAAGCTGTCACCCAGAGCAGCTCAGCCAGCCTCCCTCAGCCTCTTTGGAGCCATAGTAACATCTGGGGGCAAACATCTCTCTGCTCCAGGGAGCCCAGCAGCTCTCCAGGCTGCAGGGATTGACCTCAGTGATGGGAAAGTCTCGCATTTCCCAGGGTCTTCCAGCAGCTGCCTTAATCCAGACCAATAGCCACTGGCAAAGACTTGTTGCACCAGGAGCTGGAGTCAGGTAGGTTTGTGGGTTGGGGTAGGAGCAGTGAGGACATCGGGAGCCCTGACTTGACTTGTCGAGATCAGGGCAAAACCCATTTTGAGAGACACCCTCCCACACCCGACTGGGGCAAACAGCAGCAGGCAGAGCCTCCGTGAAAGGCAAAGGCTGCTACAGGAGGAGAGGGTCAAAAAAAGGAAACAGAGCGGAAAAGGGCTGCTCCGTGACAGCGATGCAGCTGCGGAGGTGGAGCAGCAGGCAGGTCACAAACAGCCGCACACGAGGAAGTGCTGGGACACCAGCCAGCGTGGCCAGGCTGCAGCAGCTCCAGGTGCAGCAGATCTTTGCTGAGAAGGACCAGGAGCAGAGGCAACCAGAATTGCAGGGACCGCAGCCAGGACCTGGAGATCCCCTTTGCAGGAGTCATCTTCCAGCCAAACTTCCGTCTGCCAAGGTGTGCACACCGTCTGTGATGTGGGGGGTGGGGCAGCAGGATGGTTGCTGTGGGGACCACGTGCTGGGTGGCACCTTGGTCCTGGGGCTCTGAGGCCTGGGAATGTGACCATTCCCAGAGCCCCCAGCAGTGGGAAATACTGATGCTGGGAAGGCAGGACTGTCTGGGAGTGCAGGGTTTGGGGGGGTCCTGGGGTCCAGGGCTGCCGTCAAAGCACAGGGACCCAACTTGAGCCCGTGAGAAATGAGGCTCTGGAGGAGGAATGACTCGGTCCCTGCAGCACCAGGGCTGCTGAGGAAGCCGAGTGGGACCAGCAGATAATGTGCTGAGGCTTCCTCTGGCACAGCTGCAGCTGCAGGGCTGGGGTTGCTCCATTGCTATCAGCCCCTGCAGAGCCCCGTGCATCCCTTCTCCCTTCTGTATTATTGTTTGCCAGGAGGAAGCAGCTCACCAAGTCCCACCTCGAGCTTTTAACCCACTGGTGCCTGCCCTGATGCTCTCTGCTCACATCAGCCAGAGCCAGGCAGGCTCCACATCTTCCCTGGGAGGATGGTTTGGTACTGGGAGCTTGCTCCAGGCTTTACCTCCCTGGCAACGGGCAGCAACCCTTGACTCATCTCCCCCAAGCCATGTTGTCTCCCACGGGTCTCCCACAACCCCTTTTGCAGAGGGCAGACACTGGCATTGTCTCCTCTAAGGCCCTGAAAGCTTTAGATAATGATTCCCTCCTTCCTCTCTCTTCCCCTTTTTAGCTGGTTGGATCCTGTCTTGTGTTTCCTCTGGAAGCCCCCTGGTCTGCTGGGGGGGCACCATGGAGGCAGCAGCTTTACCAGCTTCGCACAGACTTAACCCAAAACCCTAATAAGGGGTTTGGAGGAAATCCATCTTGGGGAAGAAAACTGCCGCACTTCATCAGCTTTGTTTGAGAGGCTGGGATTTAATCAAACCCTAGGATCTCCAGAAGTGCTCCTTGGGGAAGTGGAAATCAGACAGAACATTTCAGCAGCCTTCTCCAGATTGTCATCTTCTCAAAAAACTGAGTTCTGCCAAATTGTCCCCACTTCTCGACTGGCGGGAAGGGGACATCAGTGTCTCATCAGCACAGGCTGGGCTGTGCCCTCCCTGGTGATGACCACCGAGGGACATCTTTCCTGAGCATCAGTGTCCCTGCAGGAGCAGAGGTAGGTCAGCCTGATGGGGTGATGCAGAGGTGCTCCATGTCCCCTGTGAATACACCACAAATGTTGATGAGACCATCACAAGCCCCTGTGCTCCCTGTGCACCCCAAGAATAAACCAGAGGTTTGCCTGATCTGTGCCCTGGGGCCCTGACACTGCCACACCCATGGATCTTAAAAAAAACCAAACCCATTTGGGAGTGCAGGAGGGTGCACCCATGGGTCACAGAGAGGTGCTCACCCTTCCTCCCACAGATGGGCTTTGCCCATGCCTTTGCCCCCAGGGATGCCCACAAAAGGGATGATCCCTTGGCCATAGCACCCAGTCCTGCTCTGCAGGGTCCTGCCAGGGGTTTGGAGCAGGTCAGCCTCTCCCTGCCCATCCCATGGCACCAGTTGGGCCTGAATTTCCAGCTTTTGCAGAATAAGGTCCCGGGTGGCTGCACTTGGAGCTGGCACTGTGCCACAATGCCAGAGTGCCTGTCCAGTGCTCTGAGTGTGCAGGGGGCGCTGTGGGGGTGGCAATCAGCTGTGGCAGGCTTCCTGCTGCTGTCTGCAGGACAGGAGTTGCTAGAGGGGTCATCTCCTCGGTCCCCAGAATGTCACCACACAAATGTATCTGTCCCAACTCTCGACCCAGACCTGCTGCCCTAGAGCATCTTCCCCCACTTGTTGTCTCAAGGCAGTGGAGTTAAGACCCTGTGATGGCAAGAGCAAGGATCCAAGCTCATTCTAATGAGTTCTCTCCCCCATGTCCCTCTCCTTGGAGCCAGGGAAGTGACGCTGGGGAGGAACTTGGCTCCTCTTGTTTGTTATTACAGGATAAAGTTACCCTTTAAAGCAGAGCCAGTGCTGTCAGGGCTGCATACCATCCGGGAACATCGCTCCCTCCAGCAGCTCCACACACTTCTGGTTATTGTACTTGCACAGAGCCAGCCCAGCCCCAGTCACAGCAAGGGGGATGCAGGTGGGGGGATTCAAAAAGGAGCCTCCAGGCTCTTCCCACCGTGGGAAATTTGGGAGCATAGGGAAAAGGCCTCCCTCTGGAGAGCTTTTCTGACTCTGGAATATGTGGAAAAGAGGAGCAGAAAGCAAAGACTGGGAGCAATGAAAGGGAAGGGGGAGCTGGATGTGGTTGGGGTATTTTGGGGTTTCTTTCGTCTCCTGGGATACTCACTGGCTCAGCTGGGGACCCTCTGGATAGGGCATGTAGCTGGTTGCCCCAGTTCACAGGCTGGGCAGCAGTGTGCAGCTGGCACCCATCCCACCACCCCACAAATCCAGTGGCAGCTCAGCATCTCCAGACAATGTGCAGAAAGGAAGAGGGCTGGCTTCTCCTTTGAGCTCCAGCCTCTGTCCCTGGGGGTCCCAAATCTAGGGGACCCCTCGATCCTGTGAGCTGCCCCCCCCAGGAGACACCCCAACACCCCAAGGCTTTGCAAGACATGGGGTTTTCTTAGCAGCAGCCTGGCCATCCTGCCCACACTAGACCCTCTGGAGGTGGCTGGGGGCCTGCTCAGGGTTTGACTGCCCCATGCTGAGCCATGACACGCCTGCAGGGTGGAGGGGAAGGAAGCTGACCCAGTGGAGCCGAGCCAGGGAGAGCTTCCTGGCAGTGAGCTCCAGTCTCCAGTGCCTTCCAGCCATTTCCAGCCATTTCCAGCCATTCCCCAGCCTGGCATCCACCGGCTCTGTGCCGTTCAGGAGGCAAACGCCAGCTGGGGCCCTGACACCGCCACCTCAGCGGGGTGTCGAGGGAAGCCTGACTCATCCCCAGCAGGAGAATCTGAGACTTGCACATGTAAACAGAGCTGGCCCTCGCATGCCAAGACATGTGACAGATACAGGAGAGACCGGCTGGAGCCACAGCCTGGGGCTGGTGCCATTCACACAAGTGCTAGAGGCATGAACAAGGGCTGGAATGGGCCCGGCTCAGGAGCATCACTTGGCTGGGGAGGATGTAGCAGGATCCCTGCTATCAGCATGTCCCCCCTCTGCTACCCCTACCCCATTGGCAGCTTTTAGCAGCTGGTTTTAGTCCTGGTCTTTCTGTTTGACTGCCACTGCTTTCCTCCAGGGACACCCTTCCCAGCACAAACCCATTTGGGCCAACAGCTCAGGAGAGGTAGAATAGCTGCAGGATGACCAGGGCAATGGTGGCCTCACCACCTCTGGAAGCATTAAAAAAACACATGGATGTAACATCTGGGGGACGTGGTTTAATGGTGGGCTTGGCACTGTGGGGTTAACAGACCTGATGATCCTACAGGTTTTTTCCAGCCTTAATTATTCTGTGAGAGAAAAACTCCTGAGATGCCACCCCGCAGTGCCAGCTTCAGAAGCAGAGTACAGCTTGCAGTGTCAGGAGGTCTCTCTGCATGTCGTGCTGGGATGAAGAGAGCATGGAAGCGCCAGTCTGGGAGCACAGAGGCTCCCCAAGTGCCTGTTCCATCTCAGGAGCAGGAATCACTCAGAAACCTCCCAGTTATTCAACGTGCTCTTCAGCACGTGATTTCCCTTGGGTTTCGATGTGCCTTGCTGTGGGCTCCGGGCTGGGAGAGCTGTAGGCCAGTGAGGAGAGGAGATATCACAGCCACTTCCTATCCTTGCTTACCCTGCACAGCCGGTTTCATTTCCTTAATCCCCATCCCAGCATTTTCTTTGTTGTTTTCTTTGGAGAGGAGGGAGCTTTGCTGGAGGCTGGTGCTCGGGGCAGTGAAGGAAGCACCTTCACGCTCTGGGACACCAGAGTGGGTGCCCACTGGCTGTTCCCAGGTGGACTCACTCTGCTCTTGGGTGTAGCAGGTGCAGCTCACAGGGGGACAGGGACCCCACCTCAGCAGTGGAGCAGATCAGGGTGTGTGTGGGATCCCCTGCCCTGCTTGGGAGGACTACATTTACATGCATTTGCATACAGCTCTGCCAAATTTGCAGACTCAGCCCTGCCAAAACACCTCGTGCTCGGAATGGCCTTTTGCTCTCATATCCTTACAGCATCAGCTTTGGGTCAATGTATTCCTACCTCAGCCAACCTGACTGGCCAAGCTTTGCTTCACCTGGTGCAGTGTTGAATCCTCAAGGTTGCTGACACCTCAGCTGTGGTCCAGCTGTGCCATTGTACAGCTGTGCCAGTTGCCCTGCCATCGGCTATGTCTGCTGGGCTGGGCTGGTTTCTGGACTTGCCCACAATCTCAGCCTTCCTGCACAGTGTTGGACAATAGCAAGGGACTGTAGGAATCTTGTGAATCATGGATACTTTTGGAGTGATCCTGTGGGTGTGTGCATGAGCTGGTTCCTGCTGTGCTGAGGTGGAGATGGCTGCCTGGTTGCAGGAGGTGGAATGGTCCCAGGGGATGTTCAGCCCCCCAGGCTGAACTGGGATAGTGGTTGGAGATGCTGCCAGCCACCTTCCCAGAGTGGAGGAGGGAGTTAGGAGGGGGGACAGGTGGCTGGTGGCTGGAGAGTCTGGACCAGTGCTGTTCTGCAGCTCCTTACCCTCTTGGCCTGTGCTGGGGCTAGACTTGATGAAGTCACAGTCTGGATGTCCTTCTGGCTTTGCTGCAAAGCCCTGACCTGGATCCCAGATTGTTGGCCAGAGTCTGGGAGGGCTAACCGGCACCCAGTGCTGGCCAACACTGGGTTTGTGGCCACTCTGGGGGTATCCTGTCTTCCCTTTCCCCAGCCCCACGGGCAGGCAAAGTGCTGGGACACCCCATGGAAAAGGACAGGTTGGGTCAGGGCTGTGCCCCAGCCTGCTGCCACTGTGAGCTGGCCCTGAGTGTCGGGGAAGGTTTTCCAGCAGAGCTCAGAGGACCTGCTGGCACAGCCTTTCTGTGCTGCTGGCCAGTTCCCCAGCATGGCCAGGGCTCCGGTGAGTCAGCTGGAGCAGCAGCTCACATTGCTCATGCTGCATCAGCGCCACCCTGGCTCCCTTAGCTTTTTACCAGGTTGTGTTCCCCAAAAATGCACAGCTGGAGGGATGTGGAGCTCAGTGCTGGGGTGCTGGGATGCTGGATGCTCATCTCTGAGGTGGTGGCAGCGATGGTGGCAGGCTCTGTGGAGGCACCTCAGCTGCTCAGGGGGGTGGTGGCTGGGCTCTGAGTGTGCTCAGCCCGCGTGGCTGTCCCAGTGCAAGGCTTGGAGCCCTGGCCTGTGTGTGTTGCCTTGCTCCAGCACTGAGCAGGAATGCTGAGCACGCAGCAGCTCCAGCCTGGAGCCAAGGGCTGGCCTCCAGCCCTCCAGAGAGAGGGGAGAGGAAGACGTGGCTCCAGGCCCAGCCTGCAGTGAGAAGAGCAATTTGGGCAGAGACCCGCGGTGCGGGGCTCCGCCAACAGCTCAGACCTTTCTCTGCACCACAGCAGGTGGCTGCAGGCAGCTGCCACGGCTGTTGCTGAAGCTCCAGGAGGAGGGGAATGTGCTTGGAGTGGTCTTGGGTCACCAGGCTCTGGAAAGGTTCGATCCTGTGCTGGGAGGAGCCCACTAATGCCAGCAGGTTCTCAGACAAAGTGCCCTTGGGTTCAGGGACTCTTCCCTGCACCAATGTCCAGCTTCTCAACCAGACCGCTGGGAAGCCTCCTTCAGCAACAGGAGTCCAGGAGTACCCATATCCATGCTGGCAGGGTTAGCCCAGGAGTATCTGTATCCATAATGAAAGGATTAAACCAGGAGTATCCATCCATATCCATGCTGGCAAGATTAGCCCAGGAGTATCCATATCCATAATGAAAGGGTTAAACCAAGATTATCTGCATCCATGCTGGGCAGGTTAACCCAGGAGTATCCAAATCCATGCTGGGAGGTTTAATTCCTTCCTGCAGCAGGCACCATACCTCCATAAATCCAGGAGGGAGTTTTGGAGGGCAGGCAGGCCAGGGGAGCTGCCGGAACTCGGGCAGGAGCCTGTCCTTGTTTTTGTTTGCCAAGCTGATCCGTGCTGAGCAAGCTCCCAGAGCAGCCAGTGCAGTGTGCCAGCCCTGGCCTTGGCACAGGGAGTGCTTGGCTCCACAGCCCAGCCTGGCAGGGCAGGCAGGCGTGTGGCCGAGGGGAGGGTGCAGTCCCCTTTCCTGCTGTCTGCAGGGATACAGCTGATCTCCAGCAGCAACCAGGAATGCGGTTTTACCTTGGGATGGTGGTGCATAGGTAGGTGGAATGTGGTGGTGTGGGTCAGTCTACCTCCAGGCACCCCAAGTTTTTACTGAAAAAGTGGCCAAACCCTGGAACAGACTTCCTAGAACAGACTTCCTGGAGAGGTGGTTGGGGTCCCAAGCTTGTCAGTGCTTAAGAGGCATTTGGAGGGTGCCCTTAACAACATGCTTCTACCTTGTGTCAGACCTAAAGCACTCAGGCAGCTGGCCCCAATAACCCCTAGATGTCACTTTCAACTGAAAATTTTCAGTGGTGACACCATGTACAAGGTGTGGGTGGGATCCAGCCCCCCACTTGATCCAGGTAGGATGCTGGATCAAGTGATGACAGAGTGGCACAGTGGTACTGACTGTGCCTAGCACCCTGGTGGGACAGGGACAGTGTGGCACTGGGACCTGGGTTGAGAATGGAAGGACGTAGGGGTGTTGGTTGTACAAGAAGCTCAGCATGACCTGGCCATGTGAGCTGGCAGATTAGAAAGCCAAACACATTCTGGAGTCCATCCTCAGCAGAGTGAGCAGCTGGCTGAGAGAGGGGATTCTGCCTCTCTGCTCTGCTCTGGTGAGATCCGCTCTGCAGCACTGCATCCAGTCTGGAGACCCCAAAATAAGAAGGAAGCGGACCTGTTTGAGTGAGTCCTGAGGAGGCCATGAAGATGCTCAGAAGTCTGGAGCATCTCTGCTGTGGAGACAGGCTGAGGGAGTAGTGGCTATTCATCCTGGAGATGAGAAGGCTCCAAGGAGACCTTGGAGTTTCTTCCAGTATCTAAAAGGGCTCCAAAAGACCTGCAGAGGGACTTTAGAAAAGACCACAGAGTGACAGGAGAAGGGAGAATGGCTTCCAACTGACAGAGGGCAGGATTAGATGGGATATTAAAAATAAATTCTTCCCTGTGAGAGTGGGGCGGCCCTGGCACAGGTTGTCCATAAGAAGCTGTGACTGGCTCATCCCTGGAAGTGTTCAAGACCAGGTTGGATGAGGTTTGGACAAACCTGGTCTAGTGAAAGGAGTCTCTGCTCATGGCAGAGAGTTGAAACCAGGTGGTCTTTAAGGTCCCTTCCAACACAAAGCATTCTGGGATTCATCAACCACATGGCTTGGTGGATCCACCCTGGCAGCCTTTCCTTGTTGGCCTTTTGGCTTGGCTTTTCCCTGGTGGCCTCAGGACCTGCTGTCTCCTCTCCCATTTTCGCATCACTTCTCCTTCTGTGTAACCAGGCCAGCCTGGAGAACTGGGCTGGGAGCTGGGACGCCGTGGTTCTCACTGAGCAGCCTTGGCAGCAAATGTTCTGCTCCTTGGTGTGGCCCCAGGAGAGTGAGAGTGCCGCAATGATTTCCTTGTCACTGATATTGCCCTGCTCCACTGGGCTCCAAGACCTGATGATGGTCTAATTAGTGTTTCTGCCTCACAGGGCTGGCAGGAGCACTGCGCAGCCTTGTCCTTGCGTGGAGGGTGTCTCACCAGGGCTGCAAAGGCTTCAGTTCCATTTAAAACTGGGTCGACTCAGGAGGATCCAGGACAGATAGGAGAGAGATGGTCTTGGGAGAAAGGAGAGGAGCAGAGTGCATCCCCCCAACAGACATGTGGGTTCCTCACCCCTCCACCTTCAAGGATGCTCAGAGGTGTCAGGGTTTAGGAAGTGGACTGGCAGTTGTGGAAGCAGCACTGTGTGACTGTGGCATGCCTCGGGTGACAGCCTGCATTTTACACTGGGGCTGCCTGTCCCTTAGTTGGGGAAGCTGGGAGCAACTCTTCTGCTGCTTCCCTAGGATCTGGAAGCTGGTGGGATGGGGAATGTGGATCGGTGCCAATGCTCTGCTTCCCCACAGTGGACTTTCTGATTGGCAGAGGTTTGAGCATGGCTCAGTTGGATGCAGGAGCTGTGGGGGGGAAGGCAGGGTGGGGTGCTGGATGTCACAGAGGTAGGAGCAAGGATGTTTGGGTGCTCCCTCTGCCACCGACTGACTGACTGCACAGCCTTGGCCGTGTCACTTCACTGCTGGAATGTGAAACACGCCCGGGGTCTGTCAGAGAGCAGTGAAGCCTGGGAGGCTGTAGTGGCCCTTGTGAGGGGGAGACGGGGGTGGTGAGGGAGGAGGTGTTGCTCCAGCCATCGCTTCCCTGGCAAGGGGACGCTGTGGGTGCTGAGTGCGGCAGGAAGGCAAACAGCCCGGGGCCAGGCAAGCCGGGCTGCCCCCACTCCCCTCGGCTCGGGGGAGGTGGGACCCTGCTCCGGCTCATGGCGGGGCTTGTGGAGCCCTGCGGAATGTTGATGGGGCGGCGGGTCTGGAACCCCCGCGGGGCCGTGGTGGCGGTGGCAGTGGTGGCAGTGGTGGCAGCGGTGGCGATGGCGGTGTCGGCGGCGGTGTCGGTCGCCTCGGGGAGGGAGGTGCTCCCGTCCATGCGGCTGCCATTGGCGCTGGCTGGGCCGTGGTTTCCTGCCGAAATCACATGGCTCCCGCGTTTCCATGGAGAGAGCCGGGGTGGGCGCTGCCAAGAGCCTGCACGA
>VWZU01010417.1:30773-60252 GCA_013397095.1 Sterrhoptilus dennistouni
GCCGCGCTGGGGGGTCCGGGCACGGCGGGAGGGCGGGGACGGGGACACGGACACGGGGCTCCGCTCCTCCGCCCCACTGCGGCTCCGAGGGACCCTCCGCGGCACGGCCGGGACCGTGGCCGGAGACGCCCGGAGAAGGAGCCGCCTGACAGTGGGATACCAGGGCGAGCACCCCCAGTGTCACACGGTGCTCCCCAGACCCTGTCTGGGATAGATCAGCTTCTCCAGCCGCTCTTTTCGCTCCCGGGTTTGAAATGACGCTGGCGGCACGAACCGCGTCCTGCCCCGGATCCCTTGGGACTGCAGGCAGGGGTACGGGCAGGGGTACGGCGGGCGGAGGAGAAGCCGCCCGTGCCCATATAGGGCCGTGCCCGAGCGCCGGCGGGACGGCAGAGCCCTGGATCCCGCGGGAGAGGCTGCAGCCATCGCCCCCATCCCAGCCCCGCGCCCGGGCGGGACCCGGTGGCTCCGGGGGGACCTGGGTGCACCATGTCAGCTGGGTGCCGCCTCCTCCTCCCTCCGGGGTGACGGAGGGAGGAATGCTCGGGGGAATTAATGAGACAGATCTCGCTTTGTTGCTGGCCCGATCCTCCTGTCTTCCCAGCCCTTCCCAGCCTGCCAAGAAGTGCTCGGGAAGGCCTCGCACCATTAACCCTTCCCCTGCCGCACCTCCGGCCGTCCTAGGGCGTGCAAACAGCCCCAGCGGGTTTCGCCCTTGCCACATTCCCAGAGGAGACTCCCGAGGGCACTAGGAAGTCCTGGCCATCCTATAAACCCCATGTCTCCCGTCTCCTGGCTGGTGGCCTCACTGCGTCCCCCGGCAGGGCTGGGACGTGAGGCTGTGACGCCGCGCAAAATCCGGCAGTGCGGGGCTTGTCACCACCTTGTCACCAGCGGCGTCGCCTCCTCTCGGCTTGTGGGGGTCTCCAGTTTATTGCCATAGTCCCCTGGGTGGAGAGGAGCTGTGGTGGCATGGTAGTATCCCTGGCACGGTGGTGGCTGAGTCCCCGTGGAGGACATGGCACGATGGAGTTGAGCATGGAAATGGGGGCAGCAATGGACACGGCAGTGATGGGGGATGTCGGGCGGGGGGTGCAGCTGAGATGTGTTGGGGTGTAACCAGGGGATAACTGTTAATCTGTAGTGAGGACAGTAGTGAGGACAGGGGTATGTGTTCCCAAGCCTTGCTGAGGCTCCTGGTCAGAGCTGCTGCTTTGCACAAGAATCTGCTGGCCCCATCAAGGTGCCTGCGATGGGCATTGTCCAGTGCTGGCGGGACAGGAGGAGCTGGATGGGCACAGGGTGTTCCCCAGGAATGCCACCAGGCTGGGCTCCAGATGGTGCCTGTGCCCTCAGCGGATGCACTGGAGCTCCTGCCATGACACTGACCTAAAGGACAGGACCCTGGGAAACCCATGGCGGGCAGGGAGCAGCTGGCATTTGAGATCCCCAGGGCACAGTGAAGGCAGCCCGAGCCGTGGCTTTGCGTGGGCTGAGGCCAGTGCTGGGCTGGGACGAGCTCCCCGCCGCGTGCTTTGGGGTTATTTATAGGGCTGCCATTTATATCGCTTCTATTTCTGCTGCCGTGTGGGGACCATGCGAGGAAGCGAGGGGGGAGGGCTCGAGTCTGCCACCGCCCCGTGCCCGGCCCCTCCAGGGAGGGATGCTGCTGACAGCTTTAGGGCCAGCCTGGCTGGGGGTAGAGCCTGGCATGGCACAAGGGCTGGTCCTTCTCCAGCCCTCAGGGCATCCACTTGTGGAAAAAACTCTGTTGGGCTCCCAGGATTTTTTGGAGTTGGCTTTGCCAGTTTTAGCAGAAAGTAAAGTCTGAGCAGTCAGCTGTAGCACCATGGTGGAGGTGACCACCTGCAGCTCTAGGACCAGCTGTCCCAGCCCAGGACAAGACACTTGGTCACTTACTGTGCTTCTCCTTCAAGCCATGACTGCATGTCTTCTTGCCAAAATTGTCATCTCCTGCCTTCTCCCAGGACATGGCCAGGAGCTTTATGGTCCCTCACCAGGCTGGTGCTGATTCCATCTTCACAAACCCTTTTTGCCAGCCATGACTTTTGACACTGACTGAGGCTGGCCTATGCCCTTTCCTGTCAGGTTTCCAGCTGTGGTGACATTCCCAGCCACTTGAGGATGTCTGTGACTGGGGAGCAATTGTCCAAAACAGTCAGAAATAGCTTCTTCATCACCTTGGCCTTTGGTTCTGGTGCCACCAAGGCAGTGTCATGTTGGGGCTGGTAGCTTCTCCAGGGGGTGAGTGGGCTCAGCCTCAGTGCTGGTGGTCCCTGGGCCAGCAGGGAGAAGCTGGAGAATTTCCCTAGGACTCTGCTGGCAGAATGTGGGATCTATGGGAAGCTGGTCTTCTATTCCATGGAGGGCAGGGAAGTGGGAATAACCTGCTGGGTTTTTCTGCCTGTTCACAAACTGGCTGAGGCTGTACATGTGTGTCTAAGAAAGGCTGCCTTTTTTTTTGCATGTTCAGCTGTTGTGATTGGGGTGGGGATGCACTGGGTGGCTGCCCAGGCCTGGTAAGAGGAAGACATAAAGGGACATCCCCAAAAGAGAGCACCTGGGGCATTACACCCACATCCCTGATGCAGAGGAGATATTGAGGCATCCACCCTGGCAGGTTGAACTGAGCCGGAGTGGTGAATATGCAGGGAAGCCCCCTGGGCTGAAGAGTCACATGGAGTTGTCCCTTCCTTGCACCCACTCCCTATCCCTGCCCAAGCCAGGAACAGGGACTCATTTAACTCAATTACCACCCTGGCACTGCTGGCGTGACTTGTGCCCTTCCTCTGCCCTCCCTTGGCAAGGTGTTCTGAGCTGTCAAACCCCGCCAAGTGCTGTGCAGGGTGCTCTGAGGTGCTCAGAGGGCATGACTGATGTGATGTGTCCTTCTCCGTTGCCCTCTGCCACTTTTGGAATGCCTGACCCTGCCTTCCTGCCTGCTCCTGGTGGTCTCCCCAAGGTGATGCCCGGGACGGTGCCATTCCAGGCACCTCACCCAAGTGTCAGCTGCCACACAGATCCCCCTGGCACTGCAGGCTACGGAGAGGCAGAGTCTCTGTAAGCAGCACAGCCTGGCTGTCACCCCTCCGAGGGAAGCCTGGAAGTCCCCTCACTCTGCGTGGCACCGGGGAACGCCCCTCCCGCGGCCGGGGCAGCTTTAGCGTGGCTCTCTCATTAACCTTTAATGAGAACAAACAAGCTGGCATGGGCCGGCGCTGCGGGCGCGCTGCCTGGCCGTGTGCCGGGCGCTGGCCCCGCACGGCTGCCAGCACGGCGCAGGCTTTGCACAAGGATGGTCAGAGCCGGGGCGGTGCCGGCAGTGATGCCATTCCCTGGGGAGAAGCAGCACGGGGTGAAAAGCCGGGTGGTGGCCGCTGCCCACGGCAGCCGCCAGGATGGGACTCTGCCCATCGGTGGGGAGAGCTGGGGGGATGCGTCGTGTCCAGGCAAGGTAGGAGACTTGGTCTTCATGCAGGTCCTGGAAGGCTGGGGTGGAATTGGGCTTTGCAGTGTGCTGGGCTGCCGGCTCCCCACGGCCCGGGCACTGGCATGGAGGCTGCAGGCTGGTGGGCACCTGGGATGGTTTTTCTTTGGATGCTTCTCAGAACCAGCCCAGCCTGAGCAGCTCCAGCTGCTCTCCCAGTGTGGCTGATGCTGTGCATCCACCCGGGCACGCACCTGGGCACTGGGACCTGAGGGTGCCCTGGGTCACAGCACTCTCTGGTGACACCACTGCAACCCCAGCTCTGCAGGCCTGGCTGTGGCTGGCTCCAGAGCCACTTGTGGGTGCCCATAGTGGGGCAGCCATGCCACCATGTGTGGGAGCCCCTGATGATGCTTGTCCCCTAAGGGACCTGCAGGGAGGGGACCTGCTCTGGGCTGGGGAAGCAATCCCACAACAGGCTCACTCTCTGGGGGAGGGGTTAACTTTGTGAGAGGACCTCATATCTGCAAGGCCCGAGACTCTGTCCCAGTGCTTTTCCTCATGAACCTCTCCTGACCTTGCTCTAAAATCAGCAGCAAACAGGAAAGGAGCCTGGGAGGGAGGTGTTTCTTCCTGCTCCAGTGATGTGGTAAGGGCAGCTGATCCCTGCCTGGACAGAGCTGGCTCCTCCAGCCTTTGTCTGACCTAGAGGGGGGTGCCAGTCTTGGTACTCTCAGGACCAGCACCAAAGCATGGGACATCTGTGCCACAGAGTCTCCTGGTTGTTTAGGGTGTTGTGGGCCTGAGAGGTGCTGCTGGCTGCTGGGATTGGCATGGAGGGCAGGAGAGTCTGCCACACTGTGCTGTGGGAACTGAACCCCCATGGAAAGCAGGACAGACATTCCAACATGGGAATTGCACCCCAGCATCATTGGACAGCCCTGTGACAAAGCCCTGGCTGAAGCGAGCTCCTCCAAGGCTTTGGATATTCAGGATACAAAGTAGGGACTTTTGAGCAAGGAAACCCTTTTCCCAGTGGCTCTTGGGTCTTGGAGGGTGCCCACAGGCATACCACGGGATTGCATGCTGTGGGAAGCCTACAGCAAAGCCACGGTGGTTTTATATATACATAAATATAACTATATATATTTATTATATTTGTATATACTTATATTTAAACCCAAGCAATGCAGAAGCAAGCGGCAGTGGTTGTGAGCATCAGCTGCCCACGGCTTTGTGCCTGCCCGCAGTGGAGCCAGCAGGGATGGGGGCGAGGTGTGTGCATCCCCCACCCAGCCTCGGGGGCGGCTCAGGGCCGGCGGTGCGTTCGGCAGGGCGGTGTGTGCTCCCGGGCGTGTGCTCGGCCCTGGGAGCCGCCGGGAGCGGGGTCTCCAAGGGAAGTGATCCGGAGAGGGGCTGCAGGGGGCGGTGCCTCAGTTTCCCTAAGGAAGCGGTGGGGAGGGAAGAATAGGGACCGAACTGTGCTGTGCTCCTGGAGTAGCCGGTGCTGGTGGGGCTCCTTCCCTCCAAGGGGGTCAGGCATCCTCCGGTGTCCTCCCATCCTCCGTCCCCTTGAGTCACGCCGGGGCTGCGGCGCTGGGCAGTGATGTCAGCCCGCGGGCAGGGGAAGCGGGGGAGGAGACTGCTGCCCGGGGGAGCCCTCCGGCCGCGGCCCCCGCACTCGGGAGGACAGACGGACGGCATGAGAGAGCAACCACCAGCCGGGACGCTGAGCCCAGCCCGAGGGGGATGTGCTGGCGCAGCACGCCATGAATGGCAAATCGAAAGGTACCGAGCACCGGCAGCTCCAGGGCTCCCCGGCAAACGGCATAATTTGGGGACCCCCAGCTGTTTGAGGCTCCCGGGTTGATGCGGCTGGGCTCAGGCGGGGTTTTTTGGGGTGAGGAGTTTTCTTGAGAGCAAAGCTCTCCCTGACAGGGACACCAAGGACATATGCACCCGCCACCTGCAAGGGACACGGTTGTCACGGTGGGTTGTGGTGACGCTGTGTCAGGACAGGGTGTCCGTGCAGCACAGGAACCCCTGGCTGCCTGATCTTGCTGTTGCCTGCACTGAGATCCGGGCTCAAAGCAGGAGAGGGGCCATAGCTACCAGCTGCTCTGGGGTGATGCACCCCTGATGCCACAGCAGCCCCTGATGCCATGGCAGCACAGTTTTCCTCGACAAACTGTTTTTTCCCCCCTCGTGCCCCCATGTCTGATGAGGACAAACAGCCCATCTCCATGTCAAGCATCCCTGGCATGGTGGCCCCAGGGGACCCGGGTAGAACAGAGGGCCTTGGGGTTGCTTTTGTGCTTTTTGGAGCAAGTTGGTCTGGGCAGGATGTGTAGGGGCAGCTACTGGTACCAAACAGAGGACCCTGGAGATGAGGTGGTCGGGGGAAGGTGGCATGTGAGACCTCCACAAGATTATGCCAGTCCCAGGAGGAACCTTCTAGAGGATCCCAGCACTTCTGAGAGTGATCACAGCCCACTCAGGAGCGGAGTCTGCTGCCCGTGGCCAGGATGCAGCCCCGTCTCACAGGGTATGGAGATGAGTGGTGTCCGTGGGGATCCTGACTGGCTCAGTTAGTGCCTTTGGTGGTGGGAGACTCACTTCACCAGAACCTGGGCTGGTTCCCAGGAGCCATCCTAGAGGACACATCGGGCTTGAGCTTTGCCAGCTTCTGGGAAACCCCTTCTCCCAGTAGTGGTCGCTTCCCTTCGTTACGGCTTGGGTTTGCATCTCCTTCTGGCTGGAGACAGGGAGCCCATGGGATGAGTGGCCGAGTCGGGGGCTGTGAGCCCCCCCAAGGAACTGGCTGTGAGTGTCTGCCTGTGCCGTGCCCTGCCCTTCCGCAGGGATACTCCGCGGGGTAAATAAGCACTTCCTCCAATTCTTCCCATTCGCAGCTCCTTCCCTTTCCTGCCGCCCTCCCACTTGGCCCAAGGAGCCAGCAGCCTCCCATGGCCGCTGGTATCAGTGCCATGTCCCTGCTGCCATGGGGCTGACAGCACCCAGCACCCATCCAACCCAAACTGCCGAGAGCAGCCAACACCCAAACAACCAAATCCCATTCCCTGTTCCGGTGGGGGCTGTGGGGCTGTGACCTTTTGGCTGGGACTTTCTCTCCGAGTGAGTCACAGGAGCCGGGATACCATTCACTGACTCATCTCTGACTCCCAAAAGCCCCCAGTCCTTCTCCTTGCTCAGCACGAGAAGCCAGGGCTGTCCTGCCTTCCTGGAGGAGAGGCAGAGCGTGGAGAGGTCAGGGAAGAGGCGGCTCTCAGGCTCCTTGTGACCAAGGCGGCATGACTTCAGTCCCCGGATGCTCCCATCCTCTGTGCTGAGGGGGGATGAGGAGTGAAGGGAGGGAAGAACTGCTCCAGCCCACGCTGGGAGCCGGCCAAGGGCCGTCCCGGGGCCGGAAGGGGCCGGCGGGGGCCGGGGTAGTGCCTGGGTTGGGGCAGCGGGGCCACAGCTGTGCAAACACGGATGCAGCGGCTGCTCCGGGGGGAGCCGAGCCAGCGGGCCGAGTTCACAGGCTCCCAAGGTCATCCCCGCCGTGCGCCCAAGTTTCACCCAAAGGTGCTGGGGCAGGGCGTGGCAGGACCCCCCACTTGCCGCAGACACCACAGGCGGGATGGATGGTCCTGTGGCCATGGTGGCCTCCCGCACTGAGGGATGCTGGTGCCCTGCTGGGCCCCGTGGACGGCCGCAGTGCCATCAGTGCAGGGACCACAGCCCACCCAACCCCTCGGGTGCCCGAGGTGCTGCTGGTGGTGAGTGGTGCTGCAGTGTGCTGGGTTGGCCACCCTGGGCATGGGTGGCCTTCAGTGAGTGACATCCCTGGAAGTGCTGGTCACAGCACCCCCAGTTCCCAGGGCTGCAGCGCCGGGGACTCAGGAGGAGCCAGTTTGGGGCGTCTCCGACCAGGGCAGTGTTGATAAACCCGCCGGAGCGACCTGAGGCTGGTGTCTGAGTGTCGGAAACAGAAACCAGCTGGGACCAACCCAGCCGGTCGGACTGCCCCCTCCGCTGCTCAGACCAGCATTCTTGGGATCCCAATCATCTCCAGAGCACCAGGCGTCGAGAGAGGAGCCAGCGGCCGGGCTGGAGAGCCCCGGGGTGGGCTCCAGCACCCCGCGCTGTGCTGCCTGCTCAGCTGCTCGCTGTCCTTTTGGCCGCTGCCCACGGGCAGTGCTGGCCAAGGACGGACAGAGGGACACACTCCCAGGATTGCGTTTCCTACGCTGGAAGATCGGGAGGCAGTCTGTGGCGCGGAAAAGGTGAAAAGCTTGGTCGGGAGGCAGGTTTGTTAGCACTGAGCCCTAACTAAGGGTGGGGGGTAGTTGGGCTTGCTAGGACTGAACCTTTGGGGCAGGACGTCTTCTGCTCAGGAGAGAGAAAGGATGTGCTTGGGGCTTTAGCCCATAGCAGGGACATGTGTGTGCTGGTGCTCTGCTGGTGCCAGCCTCATGGTAAGCCTGGCACTGGGCTCACCAGCCTGGGCAAGATATGATGCTCAGAGGTCCCTTCCAAGCGTGCCCCAGGCTCTGCTCCCTGCGGGGGCTGGCTGTGCTGCTGGTACCAGGTACCTCTTATCTCGGTAATGTCAGGAATGCACTATGCTGGGGATTTTTCCTCCTCTGTGAGCCAAGCGCAAGAGTGCCAGGAACAGAGACCCCACATCCTGCCTGCCCGGCATGTAGGCAGTGCTGCCCTTTGGCACCCAGCTGGCTGCCTGCCAGTGCTGGGCTGGAGCATCCTTGGGGCTCCTGGAGCATCCCTCCTGCAGAGCAGGGGTAGGGTGTCCCCCTCCTCCACGGGGGCTTGGAGTCCTGGCACAGGATCTTGGTTGCCAGGCCTGGGGATGCAGGGTGCCACGGTGCATTGTTGTGGATGTTTGGGGAGAGCCAGGTCCAGGGCTGGAGTGCAGGGATGTGGTCCTGTCAGCAGCCACTGCTCCCTGTGCCAGTGAGGGAGCCTCCAGTGCTTTGGAGCAGGACCCAGCATGGCACAAGTGTCTGATGGAGCCTCTGAAGCGCCTGGGCAAGTGGCTGCAGATTGCTCTGCCTGCTGGGGAGTTGTGCTGGGGCATCAGTCTGCTCCAGCACATGCAGCATCCTTCTCCCCCATCCAGCATCCTCCTCCCCTTGATGCTCTCAGCATCCTTCTCTCCTCTGACAGCCTCAGTGTCCTTCCCCACTGCGGGCTCCTGCCTGGGAAACCCTCCTTAGAGGTCCGTCTGTTCCAAAATGGCAGTGTGGGCTGGAGAAGGATGGGTTAGCAGGACTGTCCTCACCCTGAACTGTGACCTGCCCCACACATGAGAGCCTTGTCCTATGGGTGGTGGGTGCTCTCCCTATGGCTGAGCCACTGTAGGACCCAGCTGGGGAGCAAGCACGGGTGCCACAGGCGCTCCTCACTCAGTGGGGAGCAGATTAAAGAGCCCTGCAGAGGGTAATCTGCCCAGGCCTGCAGGTCAGCCGGGCTGCCAGGGATTACAGCTCTTCATAATGAGCTTAATTGGGACAGTGTTGTCCTGGAAAATGGAGGGACTGGCACCCAGATAACGCAGTGTCTGCGGGACCCACCGAGTGGCTCTGTGGTGTGGGCTGGGACACGAGTCTCAAGGGGGAACCAGATGGACCTGCTGCCTCCTGGCTCCACTGGGATAGAGGTGAGTGGTGGTGGTGGATAGCTTTGGCTGCAGATGGCTCCGGCACATCCTGGGGCTGCAAATCCTTGGCCCTAGCTCAGTGTGTGGGGTGGTGAGGGGCACAGTGCTGGGGAGAAGTGCACCAGTGCCTGGATGGGTGTGAGCCATGTGGGACCAGGCCAGGCTGTGTCCTGGGCATGGGGAAGGAGTGGGGATGGTGATGGAAGCACCAGCAGTGCCTGTGTCCCTGTGCTGTTCACTGTCGGCCATGCTGGAGACAGGAGGAAAGGCAAAGTGAGCTCCTTAGGATAGAGGGAGCTGGTTCTGGCTCAGTCTGTCAGCCAGAGAAGCTGTGCAGCCCTAGGGTCCTGCCTGGCTGTCCCTGGTGGGGGTGTGACTGCTGGGCACTGTGTGGACTCATCCCCAGCAGCTGCCGCAGCTCTGCTCAGGGACAGAGGGACTGACCTGCCATCAGTGGTGACCAGAATGAAGTGGAGCATCCTGCATTCTGCTCCTCCATGGCTGCCCTGTGGTCTGGGCTCCTCCCTGTGCTCAAAGTGGCACTGCTGGGGGTGGCAGGGCCAGGAGCCCTGTTCTCCCCTGCACTTGCCTTGTCCTTTGTGCTGCCCTCCCCAGGCTGCAGCCCTGGCCAGGGCTACAGGAATGGTTCCTGTGACACAGAGTAGCAACCAGGTCCAGGCCTGGGAAACCCTGAGACTTAGAAATCTGCTCCATCCTCAGTTGGCTTCAACTACATTGGCTGTGATGGGGACAGGCAGGCAGGTCACGGCAGTGGTTTCAAGGCTTCTGACACTGTCACCACCAGGAGCAGAGGACGGGGTGCAGCAGCCATGGGGCTGGACCATGTGTGGCCTGCACAGACTTTCCAGGGTCTGGCAGGGAATGGCTCAGCCTTTTCTTTCCCTACACAGAGCTCCTGGCAAGCTGGGAACTTTCCAAAGTACTTTTTTGTCCTTGGGTTTCCCTCCTGGTTGCTGTAGTGAGCGGAAGCAAGTGAGGAGGCAGTGAAGGGCTGGGCAGCCGGGTCCAGCCCTGTGCCTTTCCTGCCCCTGAAGCAGGGTGGCATGGGTGACAACGGATATGGGACAAGGTAGGGTTCAGGAGGAGGTGTCTGGGCTTGGGGACCGTGTCAAATTTGCCACGGACATGTCTGGGAAAGGCCATGATAGGCACCAGGCATCAGCCCCTTTCTGTGACTCCCATAGGGCCAACCTGGGACATATCTGTCTGGGTGTGTCCACTGAGAGCTCACAGTGGTGTGCCCACTGAGAGCTCCACTTCACCAAGGGCAGTATCTCTGGGGGTAGCATGGGATCTGTGTCCCAGTACCAGGAACACCAGGAGTGTTCTTGGACTGAGAGAGTGGGAAGTCTCCCAACCCAATGGTCCGTGGGTGCCATTCTCAGTCCTGTCTGCATATGTGTCCTCACCCTGCTGGTGGTGACCCTGATGTCTCATTGTCCCCAGGGCGGCCCTCCAGGTCACACTCAACGATGTCACTGTCTGTGCGCCCGCAGCGCCGAGTCCTCGTCACCAAGATCAATAGGAGCCAGTCCTTTGCTGGAGTGAACTCATCGGCCGACCGGCCCTTCAGGTAGGAGATGGGTGCTTGTGCTGCCTGCCACGAGGAATGGGGACAGGCCTGGGCTTTGTGGTGCATCCTGAGGCTCCTTCCTATCCAGCTGTCCCGGCATCTCCCTCAGGGATCTTTTGGTAGCCAGAGGCTGTTGCACCGGGGGCTGCTGCAGAGAGGGCTGCAGGGAACACTGAGGCCATATCCAGGCCCATCATCCCAGCCTTTTGCCATGTCATGTCCCAGGTGGGGTGAGGACCCTGCAGCCCTGTGGTTGCTGCCATGAAAGCACAGAGGGGGCAGGTGTAGCTCACCTCATTTTTCAACCAGCTCTTAAGACCTTCCCTGTGACCATCTCATAATGTTTAATGGGTGCGGCAGAGCTGGGGTAGCTTTGAAGTGTCTTGAAGGCCTTGACATCCTGTGGCAGCCAGTTTCAGGGTTGAGTGCTGGTGTGAATCAGGGTTTCCTCAGGGTCACCTCAAACCTATCATTTGAAAGGTTTTGCCAGCTGCCCACCAGCTGTAGTGTGAGGAGCAGCTGTGCCCTGCTCCATCTTCTCCATCCACTGGTGATGTTATGGTCCCTTCATACCCTTCCTCCTCCTCTCTGCAGCATCCCCACATGCTGCACTTCCCCACCAACCCTCTCTGTACCATCCTTAGTTCCTGACTACTGTCTTGCAGGTAGTTCTTGGGTAGCATGCAGAGCCTCCCTGTGCTCTGACCTCCCACCCTGTTCAACTTTGTCCCCAAGTCCTGTCCAGCCCCTGGGCCAAGTGACACTTTCCAGGTTACCAGCACATTGCTGGATTTGTGGGTACCAGAGGGGGCCCCTTAGAGACAGAGAAGAGGGAGGAGTTCTAGATGCTTGCAGCCAAGTGGTTGCTGGGGAGATGCTTGTGGGAGATGCCTCCAGGGACCACAGAGGATGGGAAGAAGAAGGAATGGTGGGAATTAGGTGTTTACCCATCGCTTGGGATGAGGCCAAGACATTCATTTCCCCACTGATGATTCGGGGAAGTTTTTGGTCACTTCTGTGAAGAGCAGCACAGGATGGGAGGTACAGCCTGAGGCTGGGAAATGAGGAGCCCATGGTGTCTCCTGGGCACTGGTGGCGTGACGGTGCTTTGGAAGGAGGAAGGGAAGAGCCAGTGTGAGTGAGGCGTTGCTGGCTGGGCTGGGGAGTGACTCCATTGCACAAGGCAGGAAGGGTGGTGTTTGGGTCCCAGCGCTGGGTCGACATCCCGCGGGTCGGCTGGGGGAGGCAGCTCCATCCAGCAGGTTTGGTGACATCTGGAGAGGCATAGCATCAGTGAGCATGTCCCTGCCCCATGTCACTGTGCTGGGTGATGAGGTGACAGGGCTGCTGGTCCCCACGATGCCTCTGTGCTGGATTGGGATCCTTGTCTGACCCTGGAAGCAGAAGGTGGCATATTTCACCCTCCCAGAGGGAGCACCTCTATGCCCCTGGCAACCTGGGTGCTGAGATGGAGCCAAGCATGGCCCCTTTAGTGGGCAGCCAGGGCTGGAGGTGTCCCCATGTACCCTCCAGGAATTCAGTTTGACTCCAAGTGGTGCCATCTTCCTTTGCCTTGTCTCCCCCCAACTGGCACGAGGGATCCCCCACCTCCGCAGAGGCTACACCAAGGCCAAACTCTTGGACCCCACTGGGATGGTGTTGCCTTCCTGTTCTTCTCCATCTTCTTTTGTGGTTTCTAGTTGTCTTTCCCATGGCTTTGGGGCAGCCAAACGCGTTGCCGGGGGCTGCAGGCATGTAGTGCAGGCAGCGCTGCCCAGTCTCATGGCTCTGTGTCTTCCAGCCCTGCCGGGTGCTTAGAAAGGCTGCCAGGGAGTCTTGGGAGGGGCAGGCAGGTCCCAGTGGACTTGGCCTCCATGCCAGAGATCACCCTCGTATTGAGACAGGGTGCCTGGCTGGTTGGGGCACTCAGAAGGACACTGGTGCTATGTGCTGATCCCAGCCTCTCTCCCCAGGAATCTCTCCCCTTTCTCCCCCACTGTCTCCCGCAAGACTGGCTCCAGGGTCAGTAGGATGTTCTCAATGTCCCACAAGTCCCCACCACCCAAGGTGCCTCAGCCCAACCGCCTGGACGAGGTGTATGAAGCTCTCAAGAAGGGCCTGACGTAAGTGCTGGGTGGGTGGAGGTGGGGAGCTCCTGAGGGGCATGGGGACAGCTTGTGACATGGCTTAGAGTTGGCAGCTTTCTGCTCTCACCAGGCAGGGACATGCCAGATCTCTTGGGCACATTGCCTTGGGGTCCCAGATTGGGCGAGGTCCCACATCCCACTACATCCCATGTAGAGGCATATATGGATTCCCACACTGGTGTGCTAGAACAGAGAATGGGGATGTGTTGCCACCTGTGCTGGGTTTTGTGGACTATGGGGAGCAGGAGCCCTGGACACAGCATCCCAGCCTGACCCCCATGATGTGGTTGCCCCCAGAGCCTACCTGGAGGTGCACCAGCTGGAACTGGAGAAGCTCAGCACACAGATCCGTGAGTCCAAGAGGAATTCGCGCCTGGTGAGTGCCACTTTGGGGGACCCCTATGGGGAATGGCGCTCCGGGTAGATAGCTGGGGTTGTGGGCACAGTTGTAACAACTCATGGTCCATCTGTGCCTGGGGCAGAGCCTGTTTCTGTGGCGTTGTAGGGGCCAGCCCAGGCTCTGGTGTTTGGGGCTCCCATCCCTCTGTCATGCACTCTCCAGCCTTGGCTGGGTGCTGCGTATCCCACTGCCGTGCTATGGGTGGTGGGTGCCATGTGCTGCGTCTTCTTTGGGTGGGCAGAGCTGGCTTTGTGCTGTGTCTTATCCCTCTCATCTTTCCTCCAGGGCTTTCTCTACGATCTGGATAAGGTAAGCGGGATCAGTGTCTCATCCCCCTTGTATTCCCCTTCCTTGTATCTGGGATGTGCTACTGCTAGCCCTTCTCTGCTAGCACTGCCCTGCTGTCTTGTCCCCTGGGAAGGAGAGGATATGGGGCTCTGCAGGCGGGGTGGTCCAGGTGGGCAGGGGGTGAAGTAGAGATGATCTTGTAACCCCTTTCAGGTAAACAGAAGCTGTTTTTAGTGAGTGCAGGGCATGGGTTAGCTCACAGTCTGGGAAAAAAAGCATTCTGGAGCCTGGCTTGGCTCCTGGAGGACCTTCTGGTGCCTGGGAGTCTGGAGGAGGCTGCAGCACATGGGTGCCTCCCACTGGCTGCCACCCTGCAGTTCCCTGCAGCTCCCAGGACCTGCCCCAGCCTCAGTGGGGACGCAGAGGCCGCATCCTGACCTGTGGCTCCTCCCTGGAGGGGCTGCACTGCTACTCACACCATCTCCTCTGCTTTTCCAGCAAGTGAAGTCAATTGAGCGGTTCCTGCGTCGCCTGGAGTTTCATGCCAGCAAGGTGAGAGCTGGGGCAGTGCTGAGGTGGCCATGCTGTCCCCAGTCCTGCACCCCACTGCAGCTTGGGCCTGTCCTTGCAGATAGATGAGCTGTATGAGGCTTACTGCATCCAGCGGCGGCTCCGTGATGGAGCCCACAACATGGTCAAGGCTTACAGCACAGGCTCGCCAGGCAGCCGGGAGGCACGCGAGAGCCTGGCCGAGGCCAGCAAGGGCTACAAGGAGTACACAGAGGTGAGGCAACTGGCTAGGGTGGGCTGGCACGGTGCTGAGTCCATGGGTGGTTGCTCATGGGTCTTGTCCATCCATCTGTCTGTTCCCAGAACATGTGTCTCTTGGAGAATGAGCTGGAGAGCCAGCTGGGCGAGTTCCACATCCGGATGAAAGGTACCATGTCCTGCTCCATCACTATCCTGCTGCCTGCCTGCCTGCCTGCCTGCCTGCTGCCTGCTGACGCTCCTCTGCCTTCTCTTGCAGGACTGGCAGGCTTTGCCCGGCTTTGTGCTGGTGACCAGTATGAGGTTGGTGGGACCATATGGGTTGGGTTCTGCTTTTCCTCTTCCCTATTGTCCTAGGGGTGTCACAGGGGTGTAGGTGGGTGCTGGCATGGAGGGCATCTTGCAGGGTGGTGGTGGGTGGCATGGGTCCATGGCCATGCCTAGGGACATACAGAGAGCACCCATCACCCTGGGGTTGCGAGTCCCCCATACCCATATCTCTGCATCCCCAGATCTTCATGAAGTATGGACGGCAGCGGTGGAAGCTGCGAGGGCGCATCGAGGTGAACAGCAAGCAGGTGTGGGACAGCGAAGAAATGGTTTTCTTGCCTCTCGTCACAGAGTTCCTCTCCATCAAGGTACAGTGTATAAAAGGACAGGGATGGGGTGGGCCAGCTATCCCCCTGCATCATAGTCATTTAGGTTAGAAAAGACCTCTGTGATCATCAAGCCCAACTGTTAACCCAGAACTGCAAATCCCACCATTAAACTGTGTCCCCAAGTGCCACATCCACATGTTTTCTGAACATTTTCAGGGATGGTGATTCCACCATTTCCCAGGGCCTCCTTCCAGCACCTCACCTGAACATGACCCTCACTGGGCCATGGTTTCATTTCCTCCTCCTCTTCCTCTCCTCCTTCTTCAGGTGACAGAGCTAAAGAGCCTGGCCAACCATGTTGTGGTGGGCAATGTGTCCTGCGAGACCAAGGACCTTTTTGCGGCTCTGCCCCAGGTAGTGGCTGTGGATATCAATGACCTGGGCACTCTCAAACTCAGCCTGGAGGTGACCTGGAAGTGAGTACCTCAGCAGGCATTGCTGGTAGCACATGGCAGTGCAGGGGATGCCCAGCAAGGGATGACCCACCCCAGGCTGTCTCCCACCCCCAAACGGGGCTGTAATTATAGAAAACCAGAGCTGGTCTGAAGCGGGTAGTGGTGTCTTGGGACCCCCTGGGCTGGTGCATGCTCTTCACCTCCCTGCTGTCCTCCCCAGCCCCTTCGACAAGGATGACCAGCCCTCGGCAGCCAGCAGTGTCAACAAGGCTTCCACGGTGAACAAGAGGTTCTCCACCTACAACCAGAGTCCACCTGACACACCATCCCTGCGGGAACAGGCATTCTATGTAAGTGCGCTCCAGGCAGGGCTGCTCAGGAGACATGGCCAGTGGAGGGTTCCACACAGGGATGTGCCTAGGCAACGTCTCAGAGGGTGGCACAGCTCAGGGATGGGTAGGCAGCTCCTTCCTCTCCAGCCATCCCACCAGGACTCCCCAGTACCGGCACCTGCTCCTCCCTCCCACGTTCACAGCTCCTCTTCTCTCTGCCCAAGAGCCCGGAGCGGGCGGCTGACAAGCGTGGTTGGTCCTTGCTGGACATCTTTCGGGAGACACTCTTCGAGAAGCTGTCTCAGAGCTGCTCCTGCGGCGATGTCTCCTCGGCCGAGCTTGGGAGATGGCCGCAGCAGGGCCGTGTAAGTGTGGGGCTGGAGCAGGCCAGTAGCTTAGCCCAGCGCTGTGGCCATCCCGCAGTAGCTGTAGCCGCTCCTTGTCTCCTACTCACTATCCCTCGCTGATGCCCGAAGGCCTGATGCTGCCAGGCTGGGTCTGGCTGGTCCTGCAGAGCTAGGGGAGCCTGGGTTCACCACCCTGTACAAGAGCTGGGCACTAGTGAGTAGACAGCTTCTGTGTCCCTGTGCTGGTGGCATGGGTGTGGTACTGGTGATGGCACTGGTGAGATGGTGCTGGTGTGACAATGCTGGTGTGGCACTGATGTGACGCTGTCATGGTGCTGGTGTGACTAACCTGGAATCAGTTCAGTTCTGGTGAGACACAAAATTGGTCTGGTGGCCAGTGCTGTCCCCACCAGCTGGTGCTGGAGCTGTTGCTGTCCTTGCAGCTATGGTGGTTGGTGTCCTTGGCTCCATGTGTTGGAGCATGGATGTTGGCATCACACTGTGCTAGGGGACTGCTGGCATCCCAAGGCTCCAAGACATATAGGGCTGTTCATGGGGAGCTGAATTGCCTAGTGGCATTGGGTGAGATCCAGTGCTGGAATCTGCCAGGTGTTTGCTGACCATCCTGCTGTGCCAGCAGAGCCATGGCAGCCTCAGTGCCCTCCAGCTCAGATCAATCCTACCCCTACTTGACATGCAGACAGCTGGAGGAGATGGGGCCTCAGGAGCAGGGTCTCAGCTGACACCATTCTCCTCCTCTCCAGAATATGCTGCGGCGCCAAGAGGAGCTGGAGAACGGCACAGCCTGGTCCATCTCCTCCGAGTCCTCGGATGACTCCTCCAGCCCCCAGCTGTCCAGCAGCGCCCGCCATACCACACACAAGCCCATCGTGCAGCCTGAGGTGCAGGCCTCCGCCCCTGCCATCGAGATCTCCTTCTCCCAGCAACCAGAGGAGGCTGACGCTGTGCTTGGGGCCAGTGGCAGCAGTGTCCCCTCTGCTGGGAGCCAGCCAGAGGAGACAAGTAGCCGTAAGAAGGAGACAGTGGCCAACGGGCATGTGCCCTACTCCCGGACTCTGAGCCACATCAGCGAGGCCAGTGTGGACGCCACAATGGAGGTCAAGACTGCGGAGAGCCCTTGGGAACCTGCGCCCAGCACAGAGAACTCAGGGATGGACGAGCAAAATGCACACCCTCTCCCTGGTGCTGTGGTGGCAGCTGCTGTGGCAGGGCAGGACAGGGCCACTGAGGCCAAGCCCCGCGCCTCCATAGCATGGGCCACCTCCTGCGAGGAGGAGGCTGGCAGTGCAGAGCCAGTGCAGAGCCAGGCGCCAGCACAGAGTGACTATGGCACCGGGATCCCCACAGCACTGGCACAAGCCTCTGCAGAAGAGAGGCCCATGTCAACCCCACCACTGCCCACTAGCACCCCTGAGGTGCCACGGGGGAAGATGGTGGATTCAGGTCTGGAGGAAGCAATTGGCCTCCTGGGCTCAGCTCTGGATGACTATCGGGGACAGTTCCCGGAACTGCAGCCCCTCGAACGGGAGCTCAAACGTCTGGAGGAGATGCTGCTGGTGAGGGGCTCTCAGCAGTGTCATGGGGTGAGGGTGACAGGGTCATTCTGGCTGGCAGTGCCTGGGGATGATGGGGCAGGGCAAGCCATGGTGGCAGTGCTCAGAGAAAATGGAGACAAGACGATCCCTGCTGGCAGTGCCCAGGGATGATGGGGATGGGGCCATCCATGATGGCATAGCCTGGTAATGCAGGTGGCAGGGCTGTCTTGGCTGGTGAACCAGGATTCAACTCCACCATGCCTTCCTCCACAGCAGAAGCAAGGTGTCTTCCTCAGCCGAGCCTCCAGCATCAGCCTGACAGTGGAGCATGCGCTGGAGAGCTTCAGCTTCCTCAACACCTCTGACATGGAGGACTCAGAGGGCTCTGAGGAGGAGCCTCTCCAAGATGAGAGGTACACAGTGGGGCTATGGCATGGGGCACAGGGCAGGAGATGGCCTTGGGGCAGTTGGAATGGGGGATGTTCAAGGATGCCCAAGCATATTTAGACCTGTTCATCACAGCTTAGGGAAGGTCCAGGTCTAGAATGAGCAGTAACTGGTCATCCTGGTGGCACAATGTCACCCTGCAGCTCTCTGTGAGGGGTGGGCTGGAGGCAGCCCCTGTGCCCCTGGGGCTTGTCCTCTGCCCTGTGGATGGGGAAGAGGCAGGTTCAGGTGTCCTGTGCTGATCCACTGCCTTGATCTCTCCTTGGCTTGCAGGAGAGCTGGCAGACCTCTGCGCAGCACCAGGGCCCCCAGCGCTGGTGAGATGGGAGCAGATGACACTGGAATGTGCAGTGGTTCTGAGGCCAGCACTGACCCCATGAGTACTGGCAATGAGTTCCTCGATAAAGCTCTGGTGCTTCACCTCAACAACTGCAACCGCCTGCTGCTGGTGAGGACCAGAGTGGCATATGGCAGCAGGGGACACCCTGGGGTGGGCTGTATGTATCCCCTTGAAGGGGATCTTGCTGCAGCCTGGAGGCTGTGATGTGGGCAGTGAGCTCTATCCCTGAAGTCCCTGTTTTGGCTGTGCCTTGCAGAAACTGGGCACCTTTGGTCCCCTGCGGTGCCAGGAGATGTATGCCCTGGACAGGCTGCTGCGGGAGTCACAGGTGCTGGAGATTGTGTGCCAGCTGACGGAGGAGCGCGCAGGAGCAGCCAGCTCAGCTGCTGATGGTAAAGAAACATAGCTGAGGGGACCCTCTGTGCCATCCTGGAGGCTGTGTGAAGCCTGTGTCCCCATTGCTGGGCAGTGAGGGACCATGCCAGACAGAGGGCAGGAGCCACCCACCTGCTGCCATGGCCTTGGGGAGGTCTGACACTGCCTGTCCCCACAGTGGTGCAGTTCTCAACACGGAAGGAGGGTGTGCTGCCCCTTTGGGACCTCTGTGTGGAAGCACCCAATGTCTACACCTGCCCCGTGGAGCGGTTCCTGCAGGTTCTCAGTGCCCAGTATGCAGCTCCCATCAGTGAGCAGCACTCCGGTTTGGCCGATGCTGGTGAGTGAGTGCCCAGGGCTGTTCGGGGAGTTGCCAGCCTCACTCGGTGACCATGAGTGGGAGGATATGGGTGCCAGGATTTCCACAGAGGGGTCACCGTGGCTGCTGCAGACCATGATCCTGATTCTTTCCCACAGTGTGTGTGAAACTGGTGGAGGACGTGCTGAATCGGCGGCTGCCCCGGCGGCCTGGCAGCGCCCAGAGCGAGCAGGTCACCATCTTCCAGTACTGGAGCCACTTTGAGTCGCTCGGTGCCCTGGTTCTTGACACCTACATGATGGAGCTGGCAGAGGAAGGTGGGTGTCCTCCCACCCTCCTTAAGTGCTGGGATGGGGTGCCAGAGTATCACCATAGGGATTGATCACCCTGCAGCAGTTCCATGACCATTCTGGGGCATCACCCAGAGGTTCAGCCATCCTTGGGGTGCTCAAGTCAGTCTGATGCAGAGTGCAACCCATTCCCATGCTGCCTTCCCATATCCTTGCTGTAGGTCCCCAATGCCTTGGGGAGCAATTCCATGCATTGGCACCTTGCGTGGGGCCCCCTCTGCCCAGCATGGATCCCAGGTGCCCAGGGATGGGTGGCAGGGGTGTGCCACTCCCCACACCTTGGATGGTTTCCCGCAGCGCTGTTGGCACAGAACCTCAATTCGGATGACCAGGACGTGGTGCTGCGTGCCCTGAAGCGCATGCCCGAGGGCCGCCTGAAGAAGGAGGGACTGAAGGCACTGAGCCTGCTCCTTGTGGAGGGCAACAGCAAGGTGGTGAGCGCCGTGTCAGCCCAGCTTCGCAGCCTGGCAGAAAACCCCCGCTTCCGCCAACGGGTATGTGCTACATGATGAAGCCAGGGATGACGTGGGCTGGTGCCACAGCCCCTGGGGTGCTGCCCCTCCTCTGCTACAGATGGTGGCACTGACTCCCCCATCTTCCCCAGGCTCTCGTGTGCTTCCTGGAGCAGCTGGAGGATGAGGAGGTGCAGACACGTGTGGCAGGGTGTGCGGCGCTGGGCTGCTTGAAGGTGAGGGATGTGGGGAGCAGGTGGCAGGGCCTCCAGAGGAAGAGAAAACCCATGTGTCGGTGACTCTCAACACACCTGCACAGCCTCCTGCTCCTGGGAGAGAAGAGCTGGAGATGCCCCAAATGTGCTGTAGCAGCAGGCAGGGGCAGAGAAAGAAGGAAAATGAGGAGAAAAAGAAAGGATGAGGGGCTTTTCTGCACTATGGGGCCTGCAGCACCTTGTGCTACCTTCCTCATCTGACTGTGTTTCTGCTCCAGCCCTGAGATGCAAAACTCATCTTGTCCCTTCTTCTGCAGGCCAAGGAGAGCATCGAGCAGCTGGTTTACCTGTGCCAAACAGACAAAGAGCCTGTGCGGGAGGCAGCCAAGCAGAGCCTGATGCTGTGTGGTGAGTGTCTTGCTGCTTCTCTGCTTGCTCCCCACCCACAGTCCCGAGTGGCATATCCTGGTGCCAGCAGTGCCCATGGGAGATGGGGCTCCATGGCTACTCCACGCACTCTGGTTCATCATTCCCCAAGCTCTGCCAGGCAAGAGGAAGCTGGCAGCGAGGGCCAGGCATCCTGTAGCCACAGCACTAAGCCTGGTTGTTATTTATTATTTGCTAGATGGCCCTGAGAGAACCATCTGAGTGTGTCTCTAGGCCTCCAGATCGCGGCAGCTGCTGCACAGGTTGGGACACGTGAGCTGTCCTCGTACCCCTTGTCCCTGCTCTGGCCGCTTTGCTCACGAATGTCTCTGTCTTAGAGCCTGTCAGCTGTGTCACGTTTTGGAGTCTGTGTGTCTTGACTGTTGATAGTGCACATCCCACTGGCACCCTGACACATGTAGATGCCTTGTGTCTTATGTCCCAGCAGATTGTCCATGTCACCATCTCTTGCTGGGGATGGCTGCTGCAGGCAGATTTGCAGGCAAAGAGCTCAGAGTGAGCCTGTAGCATGGATGTGTGTATCCCTGTGTGTGCCTGGGGGTCCTGGGGAAATCTTTGGACCCCCATGACAGTGCATGCAGATGTGCACAGTTGTTGGAACCACCAGAGCTGGCACAGCCCTGAGCTCTGGTACCTTGGGCCCAAGTGAGGCTCTCCACAAGCCAACACTCCCGCAGCCCAAACACAGGTTATCCCTGCCCCACCTGGGCAGCTGAGAACAGGATTTGCAATCTCTGAATCAGAAGCTCTGGGGACTTTTGATCCAGGTCTCAGCTGGGATCCCAGGGTGTGCTATAGAGAACAAGAGAGGTTTCCATGCTGTGGCCATAGCACGCAGGCTCAGCTCTACCAGGTGTTAGGCATGTTTCCCTGGAAAGGCCGGGGTAGGTGGGCAGGGGACAGAACTTCTGCAGTTTGTGTCACTGATTGTGGCATGTACTTGCAGGGGAAGATGGTAAATCAGCTCACCGGCGACTGGAGGAGACCCTGGATAGCCTCCCGCGGATCTTTGCACCAGCCAGCATGGCCAGTACAGCTTTCTGAGACCCACGCGCACCCACCTGCCATCCCTGAGGGCAAAGGCACTGCTGGGCCACCCGGGCTTGCACGGACTGGGGACCCGGCAGCACACCACAGTATTACCCCGCCCGCCGGCAGCTCGCCACGGCCGCACACTGCCTTACGGAGCACCGCTTCCCTGTGCCCAGCCACCGCCCCACGGGTGCCGCCTCCGCACCTCTGGGCAGGGGCTCGCTGCACATCCCACCCTCTGATCGCTATTTAAAGTACCCGGGGAGCCCACCCTTCCTGCCCCCCTTGTCCGCTACAGCTGCCAGGACTGGGGTGGCAGGAGAGGTACCAGATTTCTCTGCCTCCTCTTGCCTTCCTCTTGCTCGAGGGCACGCGCCCTGTCCCGGAAGGACCTGCACTTTGGAAACCTCGCTGTTTCTTTCCAGGAGCTGCCAGGGCCATGGGGACTGCTGCCCTCTGCCACCTGGAGTCCCCAGGACTTAAATAAAATGAAATATGAGATATTAATATATTCTGCTGGCGTTTCTTCTTTCCAGCTCCACGTGCTCCTGTCCCTCCCCTGCTTGTGGCTGTAGGGAGTGTAGTGAGATGTGGCCTCAGCCCAGAGCCTTTCCTGGCCTGTTGGGAAGTGCTGTGGAGGGCAGGGGCAGGAGGAGTGATAGAGGGACGGACAGACCGATGGACAGAAGCTGCCACCTTTTTTGTTTGTTTTGTTTTATTTTATTTTTTATTTACAGATTTTTGCAGAAAAACAAAAGCAAAAAATTCTTTTCTATAATGTCTCTATAAATCTATATATAATGTAATTACAGAGAATGACTAATTTTGATTTTAAAGCAGAAATAAAAACCTTTAAAGAGTGTCGGTGTCGCTGTAAGGGTGTTTCTTTGTCCTCAGTGCCCTGGGACAGGGCAAGTTGGGTGTCAGCATAGCTGCCTGAAGGGTGACAGAGGATGTAATGGGAAATAATTGTGATTTTTGGCTCTGCAACTCAGCCAGATGTTGCCAAAATTTGGCTGCTGGGCGTGGGATGCATCACCCAAGGTGGTACAAGGTGGCCACACAGGATGAGAGCCACCAAAACCAGGGCTGCCCCAGGAATGGAAACAGCCCTGTGTATGTGTGTGCGTGTATATCCACACATTCTCCATCTCCAGCTGTTGTTGGTTATCTAGGCCTTGACTTCCAGTTTGGACTGGTAAGGACCCATGTCCAGCACGGGAAGCAGATTGCAGCAGCTGTGGTGACCAGGCCATGTTCCCTAATGTCCCCACACCGGATGGGTGTGACAGGGAATGCTAAAACACCCTGTGAGCTGCTCTGTCTCACTGGCTGTGCCTTGTCCCAGGATATCCGCTCCCCACCTCACACAGGGACACACCACTGGGATGGAAGGGAGGCTGCTCTCTGTGACTCCTTTTGCTGCTTGTCCCTCACCACCTTCCCTGAGGCTGGAGGTTTTTTGGAGGTTTTTGTTCCCCTCTTGTACAGCTCCTCAGCACCAATGAGCTGCTGGATTGTTGGAAGCTTACTGAGAAGGAAGGACTGTTTCCTCTGATTCTCCCAGGAACTTTGCCCTCTTGGTGGCTGTGACAGCATAGTGCAGCAGCATGGTGCAGGCCACCTCCCTGACACTCACAACACAATTGGTTCTCACTGCTTTGATTAAATTTCCTGAGTTCAGTGGCCTTGGCAGTATGTGGCTGGTGACCTGGAGCCTTCCACCCCACCAAGGAGGAGGCGGCATCAGGCTACAAAGTGCATGGCAGAATGTTGGTCTTATGCCACCTCCCAACCAGGCTGGGCAGAAAGGGGGGGATCCTGGATATTTCTGCCTGCATCATGAAGTAGGGCTGCTGGGGCCTTGGCCCTGCATCCCTGCGTGGTGTCACCGTGGGTCTGGGGGCCCCCAGAACTGCTCCCCCCCTCTCTGTGATGTGTCTTTTTTGATGGTGATTTTTTTTAAGCTTGTATCATTTGCCTTCCTCTTCTCAAACCCCACACATCACATTCTGCTGGTTTAAATCCCTGAACATCCACCATGATGATGCACCTGGGGAAGAATAACTCCATGCACCAGTACCTGATGGGGGCCAACCTGCTGGGAAGCAGCTCTGCAGAGAAGGACCAGGAAGTCTTGGTGGACAAGAAGCTGTCCCTTAGCCAGCAGTATGCCCTGGGGACTAAGAAGACCACTGGTATCCTGGGATGCATTAGGAACAGCATTGGCAGCAGGTCAAGGGAGCTGATCCTGCCTGTCCAGCCCTAGTGAGGCAACATGTCACGAGCTGTGTCCAGTTATGGGCTCCTCAGTACAAGAGAAACATGGAGTTCTTGGAGCAGATCCAACCAAGGAATACAAAGATGATTAAGGAATTGGAGCATCTCTCTCACAAGGAAAGACTGAGGAAGCTGAAGCTGTTCAGCCTCGCGAAGTTTCCACTGAGAGGGGACCTCATCAATGTCTGTCAGTATCTGCAGGGAGGGTGCCAGAGGATGGATCAGGCTCTGCTCAGTGGTGCCCAACAACAGGACAAGAGGCAATGGGCAGAAACCAATGCACAGGAAATTCCACATGAAAATGAGGAAGAACTTCACTGTGCAGGTGACCATACAAAGGAACAGGTTGCCCAGAGAGACTGTGGAGTCTCCCTTACAGGAAGTATTAAAAACCATTTTGACACAATCCTGTCCAATGCCCTCTAGGATAACCATACTTGAGCAGAGAGGTTGGACCAGATGATCCATAGTGGTTCCTTCCAGCCTTACTAGTCTGTGATTCTTTACCCCCTGCCAGGTATTAACAGACATGGACAAGAAGCCCCCTCCCAAGCCTTCATTTTTCCAGCTCTCATGACAGCTGCTCCAATCTCTTAATCATCTTAGTGGCCCGTACGGTCCTGGGAGGAGAGTAGTTTAGACCAGCAAAGATGCCCCCAAAGGCAGCAGAGGCAGGGACATCTCCCCAGTCCTGCCAGCCACCAGTGCCAGAGCAGGGGCACTGCCATCACCAGTAGAGCTGGGGATTTATAGTCCCCAGGCCAAGCAAGGCCCATCTATCAGTGCTTCCCAGGGTTTCTAAGCATATCCCAAGAGTTTACAGCCTTCACTTCCTTCTTCCTCACTGTAGCAGAGCTTTTGGGGGCTGGCTTAGGCAGAATGTAGCATGTCATGGTGCATGTGGTCCCTTCTGGGACACCCCCTCAGCATAACCACTTCTGGATGCAATTTTATCTGCAGATGGGATTGTGGGGAGGGGTAACCAGGGGACACTGCTGCATCACTCCTCCCTTAGCCTTCATCCACCTGCTTTGGGGGCTGGATGAGCTCCAGGAGGGAAGCACAGTGCTTTTCCCAAAGCACTGCATCACACTGTCAGCTTTAGGCAGCAAGAGATGAGGGATGTAGGTCCCAGCTGGCATATGCAACTGCAGACCAGAGCACCTGAGAGGTGGAAGGTGGCCCAGCCCTCTCACACATTTGATCTCTTTTGCCCTTTCAATAAGTGCTGAAAAATAAAACCAGCCCAGTGCTCTAGTGGCCAAAGCCATTAATTTAATTCACTCACCTACCTGGATGTTCTCCTTGCCTGCAAAAACCTTGTCCCTTCCCTGCAGCACAATTCCACTTTCCAAGATAAGCTACACCTTGACTGTAGAGATCAGAGCAGGAAAGCAGACTTCTGTCAGGGTAGGCAGGGAACTGCAGGCCAGCACAAAATTACTCTGCTCCTGGAATTGCAAGGAATAATCCCGTTATTTATGTGGCTGTAAGAACATGTGGGGAAAAAACCTCAAATAGATTAACTTAGGAATCTATTGCCCAGCCCCTTGCTGTGAATGGGTCTATGCTGGTATTGCCAAAAACCTCTGCCCTATGGACACCACCAGGTTACCTGGAATTGCAGGACTGCCATTTTCAAGGACCGAACTTCAAACAAAAGGTCTTGATTATTGGACCTCTCAGCTTCATGGGTGAACTCCCTGAGAGCCACTTTCACAGCACACAGGGACAGACACAGCAGTGCAGAGCACGTTTTGCGGCAGCATTTGTTATTTCAAAGGAGACAGTGTGCCAGCACCGTGTTTGTCAGCCAAATCTGTGTCAGCACTTAAAACATCCCCCTCCTGTACGGACGTGCTTGTGCTCAGCAGCTACTTGCTTTTCTTGTAGGAGCTGCAGCCCGTGGGAGGGTGTCTGTGTCACAGTTACATTATCCATGTGCTCTGGCTTGGGGAAGATGTTCCTTTTCCTCACTTACTGCTGGTTTTGCTTTTTTCAATTTCTTTTAATTGGAAGGGTGTATACGGATTCTGGAGCGCTCTGTGGTATCGCTTTTCACCTGCTAGTCTCAGGAAAGTGTCCTGAGGAGCCCCTGAAGACCATCAGCACAATGTTCCCTCCTCATGCACAGCATCTGGGCTGGTGCAGCTGCCCGTTTGACACCAAGAGCAGGCACCAGCCATAATGACCCCAAGGAGACACTGCTACTTTGTGGCAGCACAAACCTCCTGTCACTCATTCTATTAGAAACCACTTAAATATTGATGCGAAGTCATTTTTGGGGGTTGCAGTTTATGACTCTCCAGTCTGAGCAATCTTAAAGTTGGACCTCCCACCTTTTCCCAGGCTTGTGGGAAATCATGTTTCCAAGGCACTCACTGGGGCACTTAGAGATGATTGGAACAGCTAAGCAGCCTGAGCTGAACCACAGCAAAGCAACAGCCTCCCTGTGAGCACTGACGTGTTCCTTGCAGGGCTGTCAGGCACATCTGTATGGGCTTGTTCTCCAAGGACCACTCCTGGGGCAACAGCCGGGGCCTTGTTTCATAGAGAGACCAAATAGTGCTTCAGGCAGCCTTCAAAATTTAATTTAATGCTCTCAAGCTCAACTACTGTCTTCCTTAGAGCTGATTTAGAGTGGTGACTCCTGAGGGATTGTGCAAGTGATGCAAGAGCAGAGCTGGAATGAGGAGGGTGAGCCCACCGGGGGCCTCAGCAAGGTAGTCGGGAGCTCCTTGGCTTCCGTTCTTTCCATTCTGCTCATGAGCAAGGCGTCTCTGGGAAAGGCCTCGCTCAGGCAACTTTTCTAGATGGAGCATCTGCCTCTGGGTGTCTAATTTGGACAGGCTCGGAGATTGATATTCAGGAGCACTCACAGTTAGGACTGAAGCTGGGGATTTGAATTCCCTGCAAATCAGCTCAAAAGCGCCTCCAAGTGAGGAAACCCAGGATCAGTAGGGCAGACCCCCAGCACTCGCTGGTGGATGGTCGGGGACACTTCTGGCAGGAGAGGTCCAGGAACAGGTGCTTGCCAGGAAAAAAACTTCTGCTTCCTAAGCAGAGACATTCCTACTAGAAAGATGCGACCGTTTGCCATGGAATGGCTCAAACAAAAGGCAAAAGGATCATTAGCACCCATTTACACCCTGCCCTGGGCGAGTATTCAAAGCAGTTTTACACACAGGCACTGCTCCTCTCCATTTTGATTCGTGCCTGAGCTAAATTTTGAGCTTAAAGCAGGATTCGTGGCTACAGACGAAAGATATGCCATTCTCCCAAAAATTGCAGCATGAGAATTGATGGCTTGACAGCTAAGAATGTACGTGATTTTTAAAAAAACTCACACTACAGAAATGTTCTGAGCAGATTCTTCGTGCTGTGCTGACTTAATTTTCTTCTACACCAACTCATTTAGTGGCTAAACGGAAGGCCATGGATATGTGGGGGTTTTTTAAATTATTATTTTAGCAAATCTTTTGATTGTCCAACACTGGACTCAAAGATCCTTGTAAGCGTCCTTCAAATTTTGAATATTCTGTTTCAATGATTCAAATTTCTCATGCAATGAAGACCCTGTCACCTACACCGTCACCTCTCATAATTAATGGCCACTTTTTTTACCATTGCTTTGTAGATAATTTATTTCTCCTTCAGCCAAGGCTCCATCCACACAGCTCATCCCTTCTACCCCCTCAGTAAGCTGCCAATGCCCCACTGAAACGGGCTAATGGACTTATCTCGCTGCCATGATCCTGAGAAGGAAACTTGTTGTCAACAACCCCCAAAGGAGTATCGGCACTCAGAACACAGCCCACGGCGCTCTGCTGCTTCGCAAGGACTTGAGAGAGCTTAGGCTTAGGCAGGAGAAACCCGTAAAGCTGGGTCAGGGCCTGATCTCACTCTCAGCCCAACTCCCCTGGCAGAGGGACCCTTCTCCCCACAGCATAGCTTAGCAAGTCATCACCCTTATTCATAACAGGATTTAAAGGCACAGTTTACACATGCTAATGTATGCTAATTTTTTTTTTCTGATGGGTTTTCACTTGTTAAGCAGGTTGTGGTAAAGCCTAGGCTGTTGAACAGCTTTTACCCCAACCTGCAGTGATATCTCAAGAGGTACAAATTTGAGGCAAGATTTTTAGCACTGTTTAGTTCTACCATCACAGGTTTGTGTTGAGGTTTCTTTTTATTTAGATTTCTCTCTGAATTCCTGGCCTTATTGTCCTCCAGGGACTGATAGGGGAGGGGAGTAAAACGAACAAAAAAATGCAGCTTCCTTCCAATGCGCCTGATTTTCGAACTATTAATATTTTAACCCATTACTCTTGCTCCATTTCACGTGGATTTATGGTAAGAAAATACCAAGAGGATGCAGCATGAGCTCATAGAATTCTCCTCTCCTCAGCTTGCCTGTCAATCAGCTCTGGGTCTGCTACAACACTGCTGGAGATGAGAAAATATGTTAAACCCAGAAGATTCAGCAACTCGGGGAACTGCAGAAAATGAAAGGCAAGCCCCTGTGTGTTCTCACATAAATTCATGCATCTCACCAAGGGTGCCGTGGCTCTTTTCACTATTTGGGGATAAGTTGTGGACAGAAAACACCATGGTGTCTAACTTCTGGCAGAAATCAACCTTGCTGACTTGCCCAGGAGCTCCCTACTAAACACCTGGCAGCACATCCACCATTCCTGCTGTGCTGAAGCTGACTTGACCTGTTTTGTCCTACTCGATTATGAGTGTGTAAAGCCCAAGGTCCTTAAAAACACCAAGAAACACCATCTTAAATCACAGAATTGTAGAATCCTAAGATCTCCTGAGTTGGAAGGGATCCACAAGGACGATCAAGTCCAAATCTTGGTCCTGCACAGGACATCCCCAAGAATCACACCACACGCCTGATGCTGTTCAAATGCTTCTTGAACTCAGTCAGGCCTGGTGCTGTGATCCCTGGGGAACCTGTTCCAGTACCTGCCCACCCTCTGGGTGAAGAACCTCTTCCTAATACCCAGCGTAACTCCTCCTGACACAGTTCCATGCTGTTCCCTCAGGTTCTGTCACTGAGCACAGAGAGCAGCGCTGCCCCTCCTGAGGGAGCTGAAGCCCATGATGATCTCTGCCCTCACTGTCCTCTTTTCTAGGCTGAACAAGCCGAGTGCCCTCACACACTCCTCACGTCGTTTCCCCTCTAGATCCTAATTCCAGTCACTTGTTTATTTACAAAACTATCCTATGACTTTCCTGCTGATTCATTCATGATTGTACTTGACTCCTCTTCCACCTTAAAGGTTTGGGTCTTTCAACCAGGCCAAATCCCTCCTCAGCACAGAGGACTGACTTTCTCTGTGGCCTTATTCTCCTGAGGAGCTCCTTCCCACGGAGCTGAGGCGCAGCCTTCTGCTTTGAAAGTTTCGCAGAGGTGAAGGGGCAGTTTTGGCTGAGCTGAAGAGGTCGGTTTTTGATAAGGAGCAGTTTTAGATGAGGTGAAGCGGGCAGTTTTGGCCGAAATGAAGGAGAACTGCCTGCCACTGTCCGTATCTCGGGGCAGCCCTAACACAGACCCTGCCCAGGCCGCCCCTCACACCGCCCCGCCGGCCGCGCG
>VWZU01010417.1:61781-78415 GCA_013397095.1 Sterrhoptilus dennistouni
GTGATGCAGAGGAGGAAACCGCACATGCTCTGTGTCCAAACGCTTTGCTGTTTGTTCTCTACATCAGCTTTAGATTTCTTTAGAATATATGTTCACACGGTATCGGATTTGGCCTTGTGTTAACCTTGTGAAATGACTTCGATAGAAGGGTTTTGTCGTGTGGTATGGTTCCTTCTCCGTTCAGTGTAATCCTTAGGTCTTGCCTGTTGGTGAGAATGAGCTCTCTTTCCTGTTTGTGACTTCCTATTTTTTTGCCGAGCCTTTCTTCCCTTAAGTACATGCATGGCCGTTCCTCATCTCTCACCAGTTACTGGTAATAAACTCCAGAGGTTTTTCTAACTCCATTCGAAGCATCTAAAACACTGTTTGCCACTTCCAGTGTACGTGCTTTTGTTTCAGTGCAGGAAGTGTGTAAATATCGTCTCAAATTCTCCAGTTTATTCATCTTGTGCAGAGCCTGTTGAATTTGTAGGAGCCCGTTGAGTATAAGAAATAATCCCGTGCAGTGTTCAAGCTGTTCTTAGTTAAACGATCCCCCTAACACTTTCCTTTAGTGTAGAAGACATCAGCAGAACCGAAGAAAGACACTATTTTAGTAATAAGGGCAAAGCTTGCTCCTTTTTTTTTTTCTTAGGTTGATGGGTTTTTACTTCCATTTTGTTTTTCTTCTGGATGTGTAGGGCTGGCGCAGTTTTAGCGTCATCCACTGTATATGGATGGTTATTGGGATGCCCAGAAAGGCTCAAGAAACTTTGTGGGGTATTTTTGATGAGTAATATCTGAGCAAAAGGTCCAAAAGTCGAGTTGCTGTAGCCTCCAGTGGCCCTGCAACTGAAATAATATAGCAAGGCTCGTCCATTTCAGACAGAGCTTGGAGAACTGTCACTACAGTGTTAAGTTTGCTGGTGACTCGTGCCTGCAGTTACTGAGGGAAGGAGCTATTTCAAGAGCTGTGTTCGTGTGAGCAGGCTGGATCTTGACTATGATCCGTAGCTAATTTGTGCATCCTCACCAGCTCCTGGGGCTGCGGGTTGGTACCCGCCTGCTGCACTCCCAGTGCTGTGCCTTGAAATGCCAGAAGCTGACCCGTGTTATTCTTGACTTTATTCAGTATTTACCTGAAAAATCTAATTATATAGGATTACTAGCTTGTTAAGGAATTTCTGTGCACAGCCTACTCCAGAATTTAATTTCTTCTCCTCCCCTTGGGACTTCATGTCCAAGAACTCATGCTTTTCTAGATTTTTGGAAGTTGGATGTTGAGTATTATTAGGCCTGTCTGTTCTTGGAGCAGAGCCAGCCTGTTCCTTTACTTATTTATCCCTCACACTTAAACAGGTTCCACTGACCTGTGGATAGCTCTCCCTGCTCCGTCCAAACGGTTTTTTGTACATTAGCTCTTTCAGCTACATTGTTGATTATATTTGCATAAAAAGTCCCTAATTCCCCATCCTGCCAACTTTGCCTTCTCTTAGCTCTTTACCAGAGAGGGAACGCTCGAGGGAGTAATAAGCATTAGGATCCCAAATGTGCTTGTACATGCTCTAAAAATCCGTGTAATAAGGAGCAGCCACTGCTTTACCTGAACACAGGGGCACACACTGACAAGAGCTGAAAGAAACCAAAGCTTTGACTGCTTGTTTTGTTTGTGTTAACTTACTGAACTGTACTGATTCATTTGCTTAACTGTAAACCCCTGTTCATCCATTTGGCTTTAGTTCAGATGCCCAGTTCACTCGTTGTTGTACTAAATCTTGAAATGTCAATACAGTATCAAGCGCTGCTACTCTGTAACCTTCATGGTCTTAAAGACACACACAAACCAGGAAGTTCCCTTTTATTGGTTATGTTTAGTGCTGATAACAATGGTTCAGATCATACGTGGCCCTCATTCTTTCAGTTTTTTTACTGAAACTTAGAATCTATCTGTCCTGACTGTAGCTGAAGATACTGCTTTTTTTTTTTTTTTTTTTTTTTTTTTTTTTTTTTTTTTTTTTTTTTTTTTTTTTTTTCTTCTTTCTCTCGCTGAACAATATTTGAATTTCATTTACAACACCCTGTTCTGGTCCTCCCACTTCTCCCCAATAATTCATCAGTTCTTAGGAATTAAGTGATGTGTGCTTATCCCAGACATATTTAATATGAAAGCTAAAGAGTTGCTGCTCAGCTGAGTGATCTGTTTTTCTCTGATTAACAAAAATAGCCTCAAAAAGAAGAGCAGAATAAACAGAAGGTGAGTAGGGAGTTTTATGTTTCAGATTATAGTAACATTCAAGTAACTGTACACAGAACAACTCAGTTTGGGTATCTAATGTAAATTAAAGCTAAAGTGAAGTTTTCCTCAGTATTATAAAAAACTTGGAAGCTATAAAATCTTAATTTCCTTCCAATGTGGTTCTTAACAGGTGGAAAGAGAAGTAGTGCAGAGCAGCTCTCAAGAATGGCGCAGTTAACGTGCGTTGACTTAGGGGACATCTCTCATAGGATGGACTCCCGAAGCATTATTCTCTAACTATCCCTACAGGTGAAGTTTTGAGTCATAGATAGAGTTGCATTTCTGATGTAAAGGTTTGTTTTTAGAGACCTCTCCTCAGTTCAAGCCCTCCCACAGTTACTGTCAGCTACCTGAGGATTTCAGTGTGCCGTGTGGTGCTCATATTAAGAGGTGATGCCAGAGGTGTTTGAAAGTATCTAAAAGCACAAGGGCAGTGGTCAGCGTTGAGATATGCTGACCAGTGACACCAGCAAGGGCTTCTGTAATGGGAGCAGTGCAGCAAGCTGAACTACAGGGTACTTTTTATTGTCCCTGTAGTGCAAGTAGTCTGCCCAAATATATATTGTTATGTCAGTTAGCAGCAGCATCTTATTTTTCTGCTATAGCTGCAAATTCATGAAATTTCTAAAGTTTCATGGGTTTCACTGGAAAGCTTTGCTCAAATGTAAAGACAGGGTTAAGTAAGTTCATCTTACAGCGAAAATCTTGTTTTGCCTATTTTTTTTCCCATACTGTAAAAGAAGTTCTGTTGACATCATTGAATTTGTCAAATTCTGGCAAAACAGAAGACAAATTGCAGTTTGTTTGGCATGTGAATTGCACCCCTGTCTGTATTAATAATGCATCACCATTAGAAGTTTGTACATGTCTTAAACATCTGCAGGTAAAGTATATTAAAAAAACAAACACAAGCCAAAAGTTAACAAGAAAACTATTTAAAACCACCCCCTGCTGGAGTCCATTGGGAGGTGAGAGAGACATTTACCTTGGCATATTGGTATATTTTTCCACCACTGGAATATTTTTAACTGCAGTATTGGAAGAGATATTTTATAGTCAATGCATTTTGGAACAGTAGTGAAATTCCAGGAGGTCAGAGAACTACTGATTTATCAGTACTAAAAGGAGGTGGAGTGGATGAACATGGCTGTGCAGGGAGGGTGGCAGGCCCTAAAACACCTTGAGCATTTGACTAGCTCAGCATGGTGTTAACACACATGTAGTTCACATTATTACCAGCTCTCCCATGTATTCTTAATACAGAATTTAGTTAACCTAGAGAAAAGTGTTAATCCTAGTAACTAAGGCTTTAAGTAAACAAGAGCTTGTTAAATTTATTACTTGATTTTGTTAAAGGACTTGATCTTGATGACCTTACTGTATATTAATATTGGTACTAAGTATCAGTAAATGCCATTTAGTTCAGGATTAGTCTGGGGGCGTGTGAGAGTGAATAGTTTCCATGGATATTCAGCAAAAACTAGTTATTGCTTGTCACAATTTGTTTTCATTAATGATTTTGTTGGTGAAAAATGTCTTTAAAAACTTGTTCGTCATAAACTTCTGGTTTATCTGGTTCATGGAAAATCACTGGGCACTGAGGCAGCCATTATGATTGTCAGGTGGAGAAGATCCAGTACAGTGTGTCTGCCAAGGCTGCTACATGTAAAGCTGTGCACCTGGGAACAAGGTATTCCAACTGAATTTAAATCAAGGCACATGGTATCCTAGAAAGCAGTGACTGAAGTGTTTTGGAGTCAGAGTGAACAAACAGCATAAACACGAGTTTCCAAGGTGATGCTGTTCCAAAGAGGCTGATGTAGTCATTAAATACATTAGTGGAATAAGCAAGGATAATGTTCTTGCCCGTCTTGTGGGATGGGATGAAGTCATTCCCAAAATCCAACATATGGTTTTGGCCTCAGCACTCAAAACCCTCCAAAAAATTGCTGTGTGAAAAAGGATTCATTTCCAATTTGATGGAAAACTAAGCTGTATTGCCATGCAGTAAAATGTTAAATGTGTGCTGTGCAGCTTCTCATCAAAACTGAGGTGACTTGATGAGAGTCCTCAGATATGTCCCTGACAAGATAATACTGGATATTGGTGAGCTTGCTCTAATCTTGCTGACAAACACAATATGAATTTGTAGCCCAGTAAGTTCAAATTAAAAGGCCTAAGTTTTGGCGATTAACTATTAGATTGGTATGAAGAGCAGTTGTGTATTTCTTAATTTCTTAACTTCTTTGAATCAAGATTGTGGGGGGAAAAAATCTGACAATTGCTTCAGTGAGCTGCATGGTTTCTTGTTTCTTATATATTTAGAGAAATGTCGTTCATGAGAGATCAGGCTCAGTGACAAACCCGGGGTGCTAAAGAAAAAGGATAGATAGCACCTTCTTTTCTCTTGAACCACCTTCCCTCTTTTTGAGCAGAGGGAGGTTTAGGACTTTTCCATTTCAATCAAGAATGTGATCAAACCAGTAAAATCTTCTGAATAGGGGAAAATAAGCAGATATTGATAAATATTGGAGGTGTGTCAAATAGTGTCCTGTATACTTGGTCCAGACTTGTGACTAATACATCCTGATCTGAGGCTGTGGCACTGGGGAGCTGTTGGAAAGATAAATGTTACTTCTCTGCTGCCAGGACAAGATGCTGGCTCGTGTCCAGCTCACTGCCTACCAAGCAGCCCAAGGACCTTGGCATGAGCACTGCTGCCCAGACAGTGCTTGTATCAGCAAAGGAGTTTTTCCTTCCTGGTTCTAAGCATGGAAAATGCTCAAGAGGGTGAAGCAAGGTGATTTTTATTGAATCCACTAAAGAAAGCACAGCTATATAAAATTTTGTGTTATATAAAATTATTTATTGACTCCCTTTATATATTGCATTTTTGTGTGTTGTGTGGAATTATATTATCTGCAGTGATCCTAGTTTTAAACTGGATGCTGAGTAAAATATTGACTTAATCAGGAATTAAACTATGAAGCATAAAGCTGTGGAAGAAGGAGTAAACAACACAGTAATTTTCAGCTATATTAATGCCTTGTGTGGAGACTTGACACAAGTGTTTGGCACTTTCTGAGCTCTCCAGGATGTTACAGTGAACAGCTTGATGGTGGCCTAAGCATCTCTGGGTGGAGATTGCTGGAAGCTAAGGGTTTTTTTTCATGTCTTACTTATGTTAAAAAGATGAGAAGGGGATATATAATCTTGGGAACTCAGAGCTACAGAGCAAACTTGCATATAATCCATGTGCTCCTCTGTGTGGTAATTTCAGCAGAAGCAGATGATGCTTGAGTTTGGCAATTCTGGTTTCTCCTGGTTGTTTGTAAGAAAGTGAGTGGTGTCACTCTCCTGCTGCCCCTTGAGTTCTTCACAGAGCTCACTCTGTGCCCAGTCTGGCTGCTGTGCTTCCCTGTGCTCACACAAGGCCAACATCTTGGGTAAATGCAATGAGTTCTGTGGTGAGCCTATAGCTTGTAGGAGTAAAAAATGAGGTAAATATACCACAATTGATGGAAAACCTGTTTTGGTCAGAGACTGTGGAGATACTGTAGGTTTGGAAGGGGATCCTCAGGTCCAGAGGCAAAGATCCCTAATCCCTTGACTGAGTGTTGGGATATGGGTGGTAAACCACAGACATGACTGATTGCTCTCCCTACACAGTGTTTCCTGCTAGAGTTTTTGGAGACAGAGTGCTGGATTAAATAGACAGGGATCTGTCCTTGTAGGGCTTTATTTTATGCTTATGTTGGATAAAGGAATTTTTTTCCTTTTTTCCCAACCTCTTGATAAAAGCTATACAAGGATGTTTTAAATTCTTGCTATTTTGGGAATAAACACCATAACATTTAGGGAGGTAAAAGTCAAGGCTTCCCTGGAAAATTAGGTTGGCTTGCATCGGTATTGTTGTGGCCCCATCTCCTTCCACATGTGTGCTAGCAATTGCATCCCCAAGTGATGAACTGGTGAGCAGAATTTGAGTCATGAGGGCAATAGCATGTAAGTGGATGTGGAAAGATGCAGCCTCAAGTTTGATTTGATCCTTCATAGAACCATGCCCCAAAATATTTTGGGCTAAGTAGAGGCTTTCTGCAAAGGAAGCCAAGAGCACAAGTAGTAATAGCAGCATTTGGCTATTTGTAAACATTTTTTACTCTTTTGAAATGGATCTCTAAACTTCCCTGTATGTTTAAAATTGTTGTCCAGGCAATTGAATTCTCCTATTGTTCAATGTTGAAAGAGTCACGGTTTCTCTGGACTGGCTCCTGGAAGGGCCTTTCACTACAGTAGAACCAGTAGTGATTTTTGGCTAATTACTTCAGCTTCTTGTATAGTTTTTCTGTCTCCTTGTATTTTATTTGCAAAGCTCTTCCCTTGAAACCACTTGTAACATCCAGAGATTTAAAATGAAAGCAGGAAATTCTACCGAATTGAAAATACCCCCTGGTTTTGGTTGTATAATTCAATGACATAAGTTAACGTTTTAACCAGTAGCTTTCTCCTGTGTGCTAAACCGTTTGCAGTGGAAGTGCAATCTAAAGTTCAGTTTTGCTTTCCCAGTATGTACTGAAAGAAAACCCCTTATAGAGGCATTTCAAGAGTTTCCAGATTACAGGTTGGAAAAAATTTACATTTTTGAAAGCTAGTAGTTTCAGTCAAAGCTTATCAGATTATTAAAACCTTTCTTCTTTTCTTTTCTTTTCGGAGGATGGAAGAAGTTAGTGTTATCCAGCATTCCTGCTGAGTATATAACTTACTGCCACCTCTGATCTTTGAAGAGAGATTTATCGCTTCCTGTGGCAATACTGAATACTCAAAAGGTACTCATTGATTACTTGATCCTTGCCTACCTTCCATATTTATTAATACACTTCTCTCCTTCTGAGAGTGACTGCTGTTGACTCCTGCCTGCTCTGAGCTACCTGGAGCATTATATGATCTCAGACTACCTTATGCTTTGCTCCTGTAATTTGTGTGGAAGTAATTTTGTCCTGTTAAGGAAGCTGTGTCCTCTCCTCGTCCTACCAGCGTTTTGACCTACAGGAAGAAGAATTTGTGAGCTTCCATGACAGTGTGATGGAGCCACCTGTCAAATATTTAGATTTCTCACTTCCCTGACATGACATCTGTAATGTTTTTGGAGACATCTGCTTTGAGTGGCTTGTGTAGACAAATCCTTAGGGATTTGTCCACCATGTCCACCAGACTCAAAGGAGGGAAATAGCACTGAATGTTTGTCCTGCTGTATTATTAGTCTGTCTCTTCCTGGTTAGAAGTGCTTGATGCAGTGCAGTTGTTGGTCAGTACGAAGTGCTCCCTCTTGAAACAGGCTGTCCAGTGCTGGCAGCCAAGGGAGAGTTTTCATCTGCCTTTTGGCACCTTTCCTATTGCCTATCTGACAAGATACAATTTCTTGTTAACATCTTGGAGAAAAGAGCATACAGTAGCCCTTACAACTTCAAAGATAAATTTTTCCTTTTTTAGTAGTTTAGATTTACTCATTGTGGTCTTGGATTTTCTCCTGCCAATTAAAAATAGTGGGGTCTCTGGTCAGTACTGCTTCTTCCTTTTCTTACTGAAGTTCCTGTAGGATCCTTGTCTGATGTGGATCTTCGTACTTCATAGCACATGTGATTCTCTGTCTCCCTAAACAGTGAAACACGATATTTGTGCTTTTCAAATGCTGTTCTCTTCAATACTGAGTGGATTTGGATATCTACCACTCTGAAAGTGCAGGTCCCTACTAGATTGCCAAGAGTAACTGTACATCTGTTCATTTGCTGAAGAACTGATGAGTGTATGAGAGCTTGCAGAAGTGTTCCAGGGCCTCTGGATCATGTGTGGAAGTGGGTGCTGAGACCTGTAAATCTCAGTCCTAGGAGCATCATAGTTATAACGGTGTAGATGGAAAAAGGTCTCAACGTTTGTGTTTGAAGTTTATCCTTCATTTTATGTAGTGCCAGAGAATGGTAAAATAGAAGGGACTTTGTGTACCCTGGTTCAACCCCTGATTCAGTGCAGGGCCAGCATTGATGCTAGATGAGGTCAATTAGGGTTGTATTTAGGAAATATTCCTGTTTCCACAGCATCTCTGAGCAACCTGCTCCACTGTTTGACCACTCGTTGTTGCAGCTGGTCTGTTGCACTTGTCCTTTGACTCTCTGCTTCCAAGAGTGTGGTTCCATCTTCTCTTTGCTTCCCTTTAAATTTAGCAGTAGGATCTCCCCATGGTCTTTTTGCACGATATCCCCTGGGTTTTTTCACAGCTGACTTTGTCATTCTGCTGTGTAGGTATTCTGTTCCAGCCACCTCATTGTTCTGGCAGCCTTCTGATGTATTTTTCCCCATATGTTCTAAGCTCAGCAATGGACATGTGAATGAAGCATTTTAAATTTTCAGTTTATGCCTGTTTTCCTTCAAGCTTATCAAACATTGCCCATATGTCAAAGATCTGATGGAATGTAAATTCATGCAAGGTATTTTATGCCAGAGAAATACAGCAGGTATTTAGCAGAAGTTTGGTATCATCTTTGCAGTGAAGGAGAGTAGAAGTGACTTACTCTCCCTTCAGGACATTCCCTTGGAGTGGATCAGAACAAGAATGCCTTGCATTTTTAGAGCTCCCTGGGTTGTACATTAGTAGGTTGATACTTGAGCTATGTCCAAACAGCTTCAAAACATCTCTTAAAAAAACTTGTCAAGGAACTTACTCTATTGATTAGAGCCAATACCTTGTAAACTGAGAGGGGCAATGGCTGTGCCTTTCATTAACTCCCCAGCAGTGCTAATCTACAGAGATCCCTGGGAAATATTCTCTATTTGTGTTGTCTCCAGTGTAGAAAAGAGCTGCAATTACTGGTTTGTTTTCTCTTCCTCCTCATAAGAGTTTGGGTACAATCTTTATTTAAAACAGCTTTCTTTACTATTAAATAATTTCCCAAGCAGAAGATTAGCTTTGAAAAATGGAAGAAAACTATTCCTTGATTCTAAATTTCAGGAAACCCAAAGTGGATAAAAAGATGCTTCCATTGAAATCAGTGTGTTCTGTTGTCTTCTTGTGTGTGTGACAAAACCTCTGAGGTGATAATAATCCACGTGAGAGGTGTTCGTTTTGTATCAAGTGTCATCTGAAGGGAGAAGTCTTCAGTCTTGAGACTTTCTGTGTTAATTGACAAATTTCAAGTAAAGTTCAGGAAATCTTTTCCCAGGGTTGCACAGCACAGAACCTGGCACAGATGCAGCTTGCATCAGGAGTCTTAATGTGCCCTTAGCAGTGGAGCACACCCTATGTATCCTCTGAGCATCCTCTTTCCTGGTCAGGGCTTGTGTGTAACATTCGTGATTTTTGCAGAGTGAGTGTTAAATAAAAAGATTTCCAGATTTTTTTAAAAGCTTATTATCACTGAGCATCCACAGCTCCAACAAACCTCTTATCAGTAATGCTCTTTGAAGCTGATAAACAATTAAAAATAGACTTGCCAAGTAAAAAATGCAGCCAGGACCCAGACTTGAGTGCCTTGTGCTAATTAAATGGCAGAAGAACGTGGAGGTGAAGCACTTAAATTCAAAGGGTGTGAAATCCAACACTGCTTGGCCCTCCCTCATCACCGAATGCAGCAAGAATACATGCCTCTCTTGAGAATTACTCCTCTGGACTTCCTTACCATTCCCAGGTTTTTTAGCATGTGTGCACAATGCAGACTGGCTAAGACAGGAAGAAGTAATGTGTTGTCTTGTAAATACTCTATTTCTGTAAACATGACTATTTTAAGCCCTTAATTGATAAGGGTAACGAGGCTTGCTTCAGTGAGCAAAGGCTGCTGTTTCTCAGGGTGGCAAGGTTAGAACTGTGGTAGAGCTGATTTTGTTATTTGATATAAACAGTATATCCACTGCTGTATTGACCGTGAGTAAGGAGTGATATTCACTCTAATTTGCACCTCTTCAGTGATAAAACCTCCTTCAGTGTGCAGTATGCTATTCCACAGCACAGGAGAAAAAGGCCATCTGAAGTAGGCAGAGCTGACTCTAAAATGTCACATTGCACTTGTAATCTGATGTGAGGCATCTGGAGCTTTAGGTTGTCAGAACTGTAAATGCTAAAGAGTTTGAGTACAGATAGGTAGAGAAGCTTCTAAAATGAGTTAAGTCATCCTAGTGAAAGTATTAAAGCTGATTAAAATATTCCTTTGGTTTTGCTTATGGCTCTTTAGGTAAGTGAAGGGGTCCTCAAGCAGTTATCAGTGCTGCTCTGTTAGGGGTGTGGGACTACACCTTTTGTTAAACAAGCATTAAATATTGAACACTGCTTTTATTTACTCCCTTTTCCCCCTGCCCCTTATCTTTCTCTTTTACGTAGTTTCACTAGTTCATCTGTTCTGTTCCAGAGTGAGTTCTGACCTCGAGCTGCATGAAGAATAGCCAGCATGAAGAGAACAAATCAGTCCAGGCAGAAGTGCAGAAGCGTCAAGAACATAAATGTAAATTGAGGGGGTTTAAAGTGTGGTATGTGTTCCATGCTGAGGCAGTAGTTTCCTGAACATAAAGCTTAACATTGTGCTGGTAGAAACCCTTTTGCCCTGCTTCTCTTTTGGCTGCCCTTAGTGTTGGGGCACATGAGAGACCTAGGGATGGAAATAAGTATCCTTGGCTTGCTGCGTTCTGGCCTGGATTGATTTCCTGAGCAGTAGCTGCAGTCTTGAAAGTGCTTGTGCTAACATGAGGAATAGCTGGGCTGATGAAGGGAATGAGTGGGCAGTTTAAAGGCAGGGATGGTTTCTTTGCAGAGTGGGTGTGTTTGGAAATGAGACCTTACTGCTTCCTGGGAGAAAGGTTTTGTTTCTTCCAAGGTCGAGTGCCTCTGTGGGATTTTGGGGGTTTTTTGCTTCATCTGCTTTGAAGGTTGATTGTAGCACTTTTAGGTCTTGGTGTATGAGAATATTTGGAATATGAGTCCAAATGAATTAGGGGTGTGTTTAAAACAATGAAGCTTCTTAACATTTCAGCCTGAGGGTCACTTTAAAGGACTCACCTGGATTTGATTCTGTTGGTCTACTCCAACACTTACTAATTCAGACTAACTTTTCTGTGATTCAAAAGCAAGGATGTCTTAATTTAGGCTCTGGGAGTTTGTCTTGTCCACCACCCTTCTGCCATAGGTACTTTCAAAACTCTACTGGAATTTCCTGTCCCTGCTGCAACAACAGTAAACTGCAGCTCTGTGTTTGACAGCCTGACATTAAGTTAACTAGCACTGACTTTAGTTTTCCTTATGTGCATCAGGGTGTGATTTGTGAGGTGACTAATAGTGCATGGGCAGCAATTGTTCACGGGGTAGGACCCAAGTTACCATCCCAGGGATAAGCACTTCCTGCTCCTCCAATTTGAAGCCTGAATTCCCTTGTCCTGGTAGAATATCACTACTTAATGAGTATTTGTGCAGAGATAAAAGAAGTAGCTGTTCCCCAAAAGTTTATTCTTGGATACTTGTTCATCTAGATGAAGCCTTAGAGGAAAACAAAATCCAGATACTTATTATGAAGTCTCTAGAATGCCATGAAACTTGTTGCACAGGTCTTTTTTTCAGGTGTGGGAGTGGCTGGTATTGCCATTTTGGTATGATGCAACACTGCATCAGATGGCCAAAGAATCCTGTTCTGCTCAGACTTATTTTGAAGAAATATCTTCCTTTGCTGTTAGCAGTTTGCCAGCAGCCTAAATGAAAGCCTAAATTAATGTCTGATGGGAGAAATGACCACAAATAATTGTTGATAAAACAAAGAATCTTTTCCAGTATCTTCCCATGGTATAAGGCTTCACTTTTTGTGGCAATGGATTTTACAGACTGTTTAACCTGAAATAATTTTTGATTCTCAATTTAATACCTATAAGTATTCTGATGGTCTTTCATCACTTTTACATTATGAAGACCTGTAAAAGTTAGTTTTATGGTCTAACATCAGCTAACAAGAAATTCCTTTGTGGCTGCTTCTTTTAAAGCATAAGGCTTCCTGTATTCTACACCTGATTATATTGTGTGTTTGTCCTTCTGAAATGGGCTGTCAGGTTAGCAAAACATGATGACTTCCTTACTAAATTAAGGAAGGAAACTTCTAAAAAATTATTGATGAGAGTATATTTCACTTGCATTTCTCAGCTTTCAGTAGAGAATTCTCTGAATTAATAAAGACCTGGTGTCATCTAGTGAGATGCGCTGGCAGTTATTGAAAGATATAGTGAAAAATTAAAACTAAGATTTGAAAGAATGTTAGATAGGAATGGAAGGAGAAATTAAGGAAGAATGGAATAAATTTTAAGAACATTAACTAATTTTGTCTCTATTACCTTTTCAATAGACCTTTAATTCTCCAAATCTAAAGGAAAAGCAAGGGAAAAGTTATTCTTCCGGAAATAAAGCTGAAATGCTTTCATCAGTCTGCTTTCGTCATCAAGGCTTTCCTTGTCAGATAACAGGACATCTCAAGTGACTTGAATATGTGTGGGAATTTGTTGTCAGTAACTGCAGTGATTTTTTAATCTTTTGTTCCACAGTGCAAGTTTCAAGCAGTTGATATTATTGTATCTGCTTTTCTCTCCATTGTAGGCTGCAGCTTATTACAGCAGAATTAGCAGTATTAGTTCTGGAAGAGCCATGATCTGGGGCTTTCTGCCACTGTCAGGTGCAAGGATTAAGAGGGAGCTTATTCAGCAAACAGCTGAGGAAAGATGTGGAATTGAGTTTCCTTCTGCCTGGCTGGGGGCCCTGGATATATTTGTTTCCATGTCTTGCATGAACTCCCCGAGTTTCTGATCCAAAGTGAAAGGTCAGCTTTATTCTGAGTAATTGCAGGAGATCACAGGTGTGTGCTACATGCTGAATGAAAAATAGGGGTCAGCGCTGAATGAAGCTTCTCATTGCTTTCCATCATTTCATGAGACACAATGAAATTGGAAAGAGCTCTGCTGGGATCCCTGAGCAAGAGTAGCAAGAAAATTTCTTCTGTAGGTTACAGGAGGAGCAGGGGGAAAAGAAAGTGGGGAAGTACAGAAATGGCACAAGATGCATTTTGATTTTAACTGCACCAAGCTGGCTGTGGGGAGTGTCCTGTAGCCAGGGACAGGCTTGGCTGTGCCCTTGGGAGTCTGTAGGGATTGAAGGTAAAGATCAGCTTTGATAATATCTGGGCCAAAGTGTGCTGCCTTCATGTGAGCGTAATAAAAGGTAACTTTGGTTCGCAGGTAACAACTCAGTGAATAAAGTACAAAAAGTACAATATAATGAAGTACAGAAGGGAACCTATATAATCTATATATAGATAAATACTATGAAATTCAGACTGTCTGCTTCCCCACAGACTCACTGTAACCCAGAGGGATGCAGTATGCTTAGAAAGCACTTTCACTGTGGTGTGCCCTGGGTGGATGTCACAGAGTGGAGAGACACAGCTCAGTGTAGCCACCTAGCTCACCAAATGCAAGGTTCCTTGTGCTGTGGTTTGCTGACAGCTTTATGCTGGTACTGCAGCTTGAAGTGGCCCTGGTGATCTCTTTCCTCTACCAAGCATTTGTGTGAGGAATTAGGTCAGGAACTGAACATGCTCTAACAGAATTGTTTTTCTCTGCATTAGTTTTCAGCTGGAATTAGTTCTCGATCAAACTGATTATGGTGAATTATTCTGTCACTGAAGGAGGAAGTTGAGAGCAGCTCTTTGGACAGTGAGTGCTGTGTCTGCCTGTCTTACAGGGACCATGAAACTATTACACAAGTTAAAAATCTGGTCTCCTGTCTTGTTAGTGAGGAAAAAGTGCGTTCCTCTAGGTGTCAGCTTAGTGTAGGGATCCGCTTGAAAGCTTTGAATCACTCCCTGGAACAATGTGCTCTTCTTGCCCTATTTAGACCAACCTCTCAGCACAGACACCTTGGTTAGGCAGTCACCACCAGCACTGACTGTCTTTGATCCCTTTACAGGGTCAGCACTTAAGGAAACCATCCTTCTACAACTCTGCATTTTCCAGTTGCAGCTCTCATTCCCATAGCTGGTTTATGTATTTCTTGGGGCTTAATCTTGACAGGGCCCTTTTCATGCAGAGAAAAAGCAAAACCATTTATTAACCTGTGGTGAAGTTTGCTCTTCTCTTCTAGGTTTCTTGCTTTTACTTACGCCCTCCAAGATGCTGAAGTATTTCTCAGAATAATCGCTTAATAGTGGGTTAATGAGATTGCCCCCTTTTTTTTTTTTTTTCCCATTTAAAGCTGCAATAAATGTTTGTCCATTTCGCTCTTGTTTGCTTTCAGTACCAGTGTTGTAAGTGACAAGGAGGAAATGAGAAAATAGCTGGAGATGGGTGTAGCAGTCATAACCAGTGGATATGGAATTGATTGCAGTAACCAAATAAAAGTCTTAAGTTTTTACTGTGAGAAAATTACTTAGTGAAAGAAACTTACCCAGTGTTTTAGTTTCTCCTGTTGGTTGTAGCCCTTTGAAGTTTTGTATATGAAAGGCTCAGCTGGCCTGTTTGGGTGCTTTAGCATAAGTTAAGCTCATGACATGTTCGTCTCTTATCAGGGTGGCTCTCCTGGAGGAAATGGAAAGGCTGCCTACCTGTTAAACTGCCTTATCTTTGGCTGTGCTTAGCTGGGAGACTTTTCAGGGAAAAGATACAGCTGTTTCATAGTGGGAAGGAGAATGGCCATGCACTCCTGCAGTTAATCTGCATCTGCTCATGCCCTTAAATGCTTAAACATGTGTGGACTGCAAACAGGCAAGAAAAAAGTCTGTTGTCTATAAACCCTGTTGGAGATATATACATATATATATATGTGTGTTTTTAATGCTTCTTCAGTTCCCTTCAAGTACCTAAAGGGGCTTCAAGAGAGCTGGAGAGGGTCTTTGGACAAGGGAGTGGAGGGACATGACAAGGAGAATGGCTTCCCACTGACACAGGACATGGTTAGATTGGATATTGGGAAGAAAGCGAGTGTATCTGGGCTGAGAGTCCCCTGTGCTGTAATCAGTAGGACAGTTGGCATTAAATTACTTTCTCTCAATCAACCTTTTGATTCCTTTCATTCAAATGGAGTGTCAGTTGTATGAAATGAACAGCACTTCTTATTTCTGCTTGTTCCAGCTTTTTAGATGCGCTGTCCATCAGTTGTCTGAGCAAGCTTAGGTCTGTTGTTTGGATGTCACAGCTCCTTACCTGGCTAATTGCATTGTGACAGTGCACTGAGCACTGGTGTCACGGTGTCTCTCAGTAGAGCCTGCTGAGTGAGCCCCTGTGCAAGGGCTGGCTTGATCTATTAGTGGGAATTGTGTTTTCAGATCTTCTTTGGTCTTTTTTTTAGTCGTTCTCCTTATTGTGGAATATTTTCTCTTTTGCTTTTTTTCAGTCTTGATTTACTGCATCTTTTAACCTGCTGCTTTGTTTTCCTTTTTAGATTCAGTCATTGTGGAACTGAGCTGTTGGTGTAAGGTAGCAGTGCCTGGTAGGAAGAGAGCTGGAGACAAAAGCCAGAAATAAAAAGTTGAGAGAAATTCTGCAGTTCTTATTCCTGATGTTATGCTATAATGATCTTAGTCGTAGCAAATGACACATGTCCTCCAGTAAATACAAAACTTGCCTGTGAGACTCAGTTTATGAAAAAGGAGAATTAGGGTATAGAAAAAAAAAGTAAAAAATTAGCAAATTGTTCAAGACAGAGTAAATGACAAATGGCATGGACAACTAGTGCAAAGCTTTACTGCAGCAGAGATGGAGTCTTTACAGAGAGCTTGCTTATTTAATAGGAAAGCACCCATACATTTTCCTCTCAAATTTAGGGTACATCCTGTGTACACCCTTCATTCTGTGTCACCCCAGATGAAGAAGTTTGAAATTTGTAAATCCACACTTATTCAGAGGAAATCTCAGCAGTTTCATGGGATTTTTGAGCTATCCAAAGCATCAAGTGAGACAACTCCTGTATGTTTCTGTAATTTTATATGTTGTTAATATGACATTTAGTATATTGTGACAAATTCCTGTGGCCAGAGTTTGGTTTAAAACCAGACATTTTCAGATGCACTAATTTTGATAGAAAGGAACAGACAATAGCAGATACTTTGGAATAGGCAGGAGTAAATGCTGGTCCATGTGCCTAGTGTTGGAGGCCGGGAGGTCTGGATCAGGATGCAGCAGCAGGCAGGAATAGAGAGATGCCTTGGAGGTGGCAGGGTCGGGGTGCAGTGGCAGGCAGGGATGGAGGTGGTAGGGTCGGGGTGCAGTGGCAGGCAGGGATGGAGGCGGCAGGGTCGGGGTGCAGTGACAGGCAGGGATGGAGGCGGCAGGGTCGGGGTGCAGTGACAGGCAGGGA
>VWZU01010417.1:78626-116448 GCA_013397095.1 Sterrhoptilus dennistouni
AGGGTTGGGGTGCAGTGACAGGCAGGGTTGGGGTGCAGTGACAGGCAGGGATGGAGGCGGCAGAGTTGGGGTGCAGTGGCAGGCAGGGATGGAGGCGGCGGCCCCAGCCCCGGTGCAGTGCAGCATCTCGCCGCTCGGGGGCAGCCGTGCCCCGCCGTGTAACCCGCGACAGGAAACGGGGTGAGAGGTGACAGAGGGACAGGGAGCAATAGCGGGGTCTGGGTTTCTTTACCGGACGGCTGTAAGAATCCATCCATTCCTTTCACACAAGTACACCCCTCACTGTGAGTGTCTTTAGCCTGAGTCTTGCTGCAGGCATTTCCTTGGTCTCCCTGTACACCTGCATTCCTAGGCTGGCAAACTTCCTGACAATGTGAGCCATATGCCAAAGTCTTCATGTATGCCAGTGGCTTGTTCCTTGGTGGACATAGGATTTTCTGCTTTACAAGTCAGAAGTGGTGCCTTTGTACTACTCCACTAAAGAATCATAGAGGACACTGGCAAATTTTGGCCAGTTGGCTTGCTTTCAGGTGACTTAGCAGTGTTGTTACCAGCTGATATTGACAGTGAATGTGAAGGTCTTTGTGAGGGCTCCACCTCTGCTCAGAGCTGCCTGTGCTTGTATCAAGGTTGTAGACCTCTGCTCAGCACCAGAGTTGCATGAGCTTTACAGATGGACTTCTGCCATTTTTCCCTCAGTCTTACATGTTTTATTGTTACCTCCTTGCCTGTTTATCATATTTTTGTGTTGTTTAGCTGTGTCCTTCCTTTATTTGTCCAGACACTTTTGGTCACCTAGAAAGTCTTCCCCCCTGCAAATACTTAAGATAATTGTGAAACACTTTTGCAATTGCTGTAAGCCAAAGACCTGCTCTGTTCTGGTTGCCTGCTGTCTGGTGTTAAGTACTTACATCATCTCGTGTACTTCAGCTGTTTGTCCATATGGGTTTGCTCTGACTTGAAAAGCTGACGGGTGGTAAAGGGAAGGAGAGGCGGGATCCCTGCAGAGAGTGCGCATGAAGCCATATGTCGGTATTCCTGGGTATCTGGTGCCCTCTGGAGACTGTGGCTGCCCACGACATCACGAGTGTCAAGACAGGACATTAATTTATGTCCCTAGCCTGGGCAGGCTGAAGAACAGCATTTCAACCTTTATTGTTAAGTGGAGGATACTAGAAAAGACAGTAGAGTAAAAGCAAGAACCGTCTAAAAATAATAGAAGTTACATGTTTTATAATTTTTAAAGCTAATGGAGACTTGTGCTTCATGTTTATGTCTTGTGTAAAATCAAAATTGAGTACGCAAGATTAAGCATTGATATTTGAAAATAGTATGGGGATTTTAAAGTGTCGAGTTAGTAAGGGAGATTAAATATTTATATTAATTCACTTAGCTGGTCTGAGAGGCCAGTCAGTCTAATGGGAAAATACAGAAGTCTCTTAGCAAATCTGGAACTGGATTCAGGAATTTTTCACAGACATAGTAAGGAGGCTGGCTTTTTTGTTACTTTCTTCTTAGCCAAAATTGACCTTGGTACCTTTTTAATGCTTAATGAGGGGTATAAGAAATGGTATCCTGATGCTGAGAAAGTGTTTGGCATGGTTAGGGACCTCCTTTTATTTTTATGAAGTGAACCACCTGGAACAGAGATGGACTTACAAAATGCTCCTTTACTGTAATCTTATTCCTTTCATTTGGGAAAAAGACAGCTGCAAAATGATAATTTCTACTAGCTCTTATTACTCTTGAAACAACCTTCCTGCATAATGAGAATAGAGGAGTTTAATATTTTTCCTCATGTGCAGTGAAGAGCACTGGGTGATCTGAGGAGGCACAGAATCTCAGTGTTGTTTGCAAGCAGCAATTGTCGATTACAGTTTAAGGCCCACTAAAATGCTGAGCTTCTGTATTGATTGTTTGTGACTGTATGGATGGATTTAACATAGGTATCATGAGATCCTTAGAGTCCAGCCAGCTCAGAGTCCACATCATTTACATTGAATTAAAATTTTACCTGAGCTGTGTCTCCTGCTATGGCTAATTCAGCCAAGGAGGGAGTGCACAGTGCATCTTTGGATCTGCTCAGGGCCCAGCAGTGCCAGAGGTAGGAGCAGGAATTGAGCTCCAGGCTGCTTACAAGAGACATACTTGCCTAACTCCTTTATGTCCTTACCCTGTTCGGAGGAGTTTAGACTTGAAGTAATAGTAGTTTGATATGAAATAAGTGCAATTTACGTTCTTGTGCTTAATTCTTAGTGCCTTCCTGGAAGAGTTCCGCAGTTCTCAAATGTAGTAATTTCTTTAAGGTTGGCTTTTTGATTTTAACGGTGTGGTAATTTTGTACCTTTAAAATTTGTAGCCACAGACTGCCTCTGGTACTGCTAAGCTATGTGAAATGATTAAACAAGCTCAGTAAGGAATAATACTGCTGGTGGGATTTGTGGTGTTTTAGAAATGGGAACATGCGTATTACTTAATATCTCTTCCTTGCATTCCTTCCTTTCCAAGAAGCTGACACCGTTGTCTCACTGCAGGCAGCATTCTGTGATTGTCTTGGTTTGCAGTGGTGATGGGCTTGTGGAGACCTACAGCTCTCAGCTCCTGTTTTCTGAATATGATCAGGATGGGTTGGGTGTTTCTAGTTGGGCGACTTGTTCTTCTGTGGGGTTTGTGCAGTTGTTAAATACATTGGATGGTATGCAGCATTCATTTTCTTGTTTTTACAGCAGGAAGGTGAAATGGAAGGTGAGGCAGTCGACGCTATTGTGGAGGAATCAGAAACTTTCATTAAGGGAAAAGAGAGGAAAACCTATCAAAGACGCCGTGAAGGAGGACAAGAGGATGATGCTTGTCATATACCACCAAACCAAGCAGATGGAAGTGAAGTGGTGCAGGATGTCAGCAGTGGGGTGCAGATGGTGATGATGGATCAGCTGGATCCAACTCTTCTTCAAATGAAGACCGAAGTAATGGAAGGTGCAGTGCCTCAAGAAACTGAGGCTACTGTGGATGACACACAGATCATAACACTTCAGGTTGTTAATATGGAAGAGCAGCCTATAAACCTTGGTGAGCTTCAGCTGGTCCAAGTACCTGTACCAGTGACTGTACCTGTTGCCACCACGTCTGTGGAAGAACTGCAGGGAGCTTATGAAAATGAGGTTTCCAAAGGAGGCCTGCAGGAGGGGGAGCCCATGATCTGTCACACCCTCCCTTTACCAGAAGGCTTCCAAGTTGTGAAAGTGGGTGCAAATGGTGAGGTGGAGACCCTAGAACAAGGTGAACTTCAGCCACAGGAAGATCCCAACTGGCAAAAAGATCCAGACTACCAGCCACCAGCCAAAAAAACAAAGAAAAACAAAAAGAGTAAGCTTCGCTACACTGAGGAAGGCAAAGATGTGGACGTCTCTGTATATGACTTTGAAGAGGAGCAGCAGGAGGGTTTGTTGTCCGAGGTTAATGCAGAAAAGGTGGTGGGCAATATGAAGCCACCAAAACCAACAAAAATTAAAAAGAAAGGTAAGTTCCCCATCTACAAATGGATTTTGAAAATGCTTTTGTTGTGGTGATTGCAGTGTGATTGAGGCAAATGAATACGTGCACGTGGGAGGAGATCAGACATGCCCAATGCTGCTTGCTCACAATGTAATAGTGCTTGACTGCAGTATTTCTTGGGCACACCTCCCTTCTCCTCTCTATAGGCTGACAGGGAGATCATTTTCCACAAGTATGATACTGTGGCATTAATATTCTTATACAGCTATGATTGAAAAGATTGTTCTCTTTGCTGTACTACACATGTAACAGTTCATGGGCATGTTTTACATCAGGAGCCAATGGTATAATTAATTCTGTGGGCTCTTTCCTAACCAATTGCTGGGTAAGGTAGATAGTGCAGAATACAGTAATAAGTGTGTTTGATTTTTGTTAGAACTAAATTAAGGAGCCCTTTTTAGAGTGCAGAAGGAACATTAAGTGCTGGCATACCAGCGAAAATTGAATCCAAACCAGCCACAGGCAATGCGGTTGGATTTAGTGGTGCATGGTGATTCCTTGCAGTAGTTACACCTCCAAGAATCTTTCCTCTTATATTAGACCACAGTACTGTCAAAGACTAAAGAAGATTTCCTTCATGACAGGTGTAAAGAAGACATTCCAGTGCGAACTGTGCAGTTACACTTGTCCGCGTCGTTCCAATTTGGACCGCCACATGAAAAGCCACACCGATGAAAGACCACACAAGTGCCATCTCTGTGGCAGGGCTTTCCGGACAGTCACATTGCTGAGGAACCACCTCAACACTCACACAGGTACTCTTGGTTTTGCATACATTGTTTTTGTAGAATCTGCTCTACCATCAGAACAAATAGATTGAAGACAGACCCTTCTTATTTTCCTAATTCCTCTTATGGAACAAGTTGTTTAAAGGAAGTTCCTTCCTCTAAAAAAGAGGAAATGGTGTAGTTGTTTTCTGCATGGCCAGGTCAGATGCAGAGCTTATGCTGTTCACAGGTACAAAATTGAGCTGAGGCTTGATCTCAAGTTACCTGAAGTTACAGAAATATTCTTTTTGCCTTGAGCATTAGCACTTGTGTTTTCAGCTTGTGCCCTACTGCCAAAAAAGGCTGTAATTCATAATCCCTCATTTTCTCTGCTTACTGAAGCTATGTCTAACTAGCTGGTTTCTGATGTGTAAACAAGCAAGTGGTACAAAAATAGAGGAGTCTATTTCCTCACTGAAAGGATATTAATTCTCTAAGATCTTAAATCTTATTAGTTATTTATACAAAACCTCTGACTTTTGTGCATTCTGTTGCTCTAATTTAATCTTTCAAAACATGAAAGCAGTGTTGCTAATTCACTTTAAAAACAAAAAATAAAAAAATTCACAACCAGCACTGTCTCATATTTTCTTTTGTCACTAAATCTCTGTGTCACTGCCTTCCTGTCTTGGTGCACACCATTAGGTACTCGCCCTCACAAGTGCCCAGACTGCGACATGGCCTTTGTGACCAGTGGAGAGTTGGTTCGGCATCGCCGCTACAAACACACCCACGAGAAACCATTCAAATGTTCCATGTGTGACTATGCCAGTGTGGAGGTATGGGACTTGTTACAGTGCTGAGTGCTTCCTTGTGTGCTTCAAAGCTTCTTCACCATCTGTTACAAGCTCTGTTCTTAGGCATTTCCTCTTTGGCCATTTGGTTGAAAGGCTCTGGGCAAAAGAAGTTGTATATCAGGGCTGCTCTGGGAAGCAAATGGTGGGGTTTCCTCAGTGAATCAGAAAGTAGTTTGAGATCACTTACAGAAATTCTAGGAGATACCTGTTTCCTCTTTGGAGACAATAGTAGTCACGGTTTCTTAAATTATTTGTCCTTTAAGCTGATTGCAGGAATTGTAGTGTGCTTCATGTTAAAGGAGACAGACGTTTCCTGCTGCAGTGGGATGTCCTTTCAGTCCACAGTGCCCTCCCATTTTAGAAACATGCATTCTGCACATCATCTGTTTATGTCATGAAGGTGTCTGTAGCTAGAACTAATGAGCCTTTGTCTCACTATTGGTAAAAAGCAGCTTTGCTAATGTTAGATGATAGCTTAACTTGCCTGAGCAGATTAGACATTCTTGAATGCCTTCCGTCCATGCAGTATTGTTAGATATTTTATAGGGCAGCTTTTATATTGTGAAAGGAAATTTGAGCCAGATGATGAGCAACAAAATTTTAAAAAATGGGATGTCTGCAATGGAAGAAGGCTACAGTGGGAGAGCTTGAATAGGGGCTTCAGGGTTTTTTTTCCCTGCCCACGCTGTGCCTGCAGTGCTGTCACTTCAGGTCCTGTGGTTTGAGTGCTGAATAAGTTATGCTGCAGAGGTTTTCATAGTATAAATTAGGAAAGAATAACCAAGTTGGTCCTTATGAGGTCATGCTGCTTTTTGTAGGCATAAGTTGGTGATTAAGCAGCGTGATCAGGCTGAAGTAGAAAATGCCATAACCGTTGGTGTTCTTGCTTTGAGCTGGGTTTGTACCTTGTAAATAAAAGCAGGAGAAGAAAAGAATTAAGCTTCCCCACACCACTTCCCTGTATCTCTCCAGGATATTTTAAAATGTAGGGTATCTTCAGATGCTGAGATGGTCAGTAACAGTAAGGTGAGCACAGAGTCTAAATCAGGCCTTGGTGAGTGTGGGAAAGCATCAGGCGAGACTGGGAGTGAAGCAGAGAGGTGACTGGGAGGTGAGGTAGAGTGGGCAGGAGCAAGTGTGTGCAATGGGAAAATGTCACTGAAATGTGCTTGTTTGGTTTTGTGCCTAAGTAAATATAAACTGCCTTAAACTCTTGACAGGTTTCTTGTAGTTTTGGCAATCTGGCCTGCTCATCTGTACTAAGTTCAGTCCTGCTCTTGGCTTCCAGGTTAGCAAATTGAAACGCCACATCCGTTCGCACACCGGGGAGCGCCCGTTCCAGTGCAGCCTGTGCAGCTACGCCAGCAGAGACACCTACAAACTGAAGAGGCACATGAGGACCCACTCCGGTACTGATGCCATGTTCTCTTTGTGTCAGAGTGCTGAGGCTACAGCGTCTGCTGATACGCAGCAAGCAAATATTATTGTGCAGTTTAATATAAAATCTTTATAAAGCGTGTAGCTGTTGAGAATGCACCATGTTTTGCAAGCACTTGCAGATTTATAACCTGATGAAATTACTGCACTGAGAAATGAGCTTGGAGGATTCTGATTTCTAGTTTGATTGTGAGGTGGTAAAATGCAGGCACCTCTAGTATGAACAGAAGAAACTTCTGTTGGCAGTGTTCTAGTTAGTTGCAGGGTAGAGCCATTTGCAGTTTCATGCTTCAGTGCATTTTTAAAAGCATCCCATGCATGTTGTTCATAAAGATGCTAATTTTTTCTTCAATATAAATAGGGATGATTTTAGCACAGAATGTGACTGCAGTGCCAAATTAATCATATTGCTAGAATTGAAGGGGGGAAAGATGCCCTTTTATGTATACATGAACATTCAGAACTTCCACCCCAAAAAAATCTCATGTCACTTACTCTCTTCTGGCAGCCTGCGTAGGGTATTGCCTGCATTTCTCAGAGTAAGAATAATTTAACTTCCTTAAGGATTCAACTTCAGTTTCTTTGTAGAAAGATGCTTACTGGAGCTACAACTTGCAGAGAAGGATGTTATTGAGAGCTTTGTAGAATTACAATTTCTGTTGTCTAGCTGCATGTTTCAAGTTTCTGGGAGGTTGTTTGGGACTTCTTAGTGAGATTTCTTCTTAATAAAAGTACTTGTTTTATTTTTTCCTGAAGGAGAGAAGCCATATGAATGTTACATCTGCCATGCTCGCTTCACCCAGAGCGGTACCATGAAGATGCACATTTTGCAGAAGCACACGGAGAATGTGGCCAAATTCCACTGTCCTCACTGTGATACTGTTATAGCAAGAAAGAGTGACCTGGGTACGTGTCTCCCAACTGTGGCCATGTGCTGAAGATGGTACAAAACTTCCCAGAATTAGAGTTCACAAAACCCAACCTCTGCCTCTTAACCCATTACCCAGTCTGGTAACTGCACAACATGAAGCACACCTTCACATCTGGGCCTGGTAACACACACCTTTAGCTTACCATGGCTGCTCCAAGTTAGAACAATTTTCAGTTTCTTCTCATTATTTGATTTTTTTTTTCCCAAGCGTACAAGGTAAATTACTGTTTGCCCATAGATACAAGGCATTTATTGAACTCGGACTGACATTTTGACAGCATAAGGATTGGGATCTGAAAAGCAAGATCACTTGGCTTAACCTCCTGCACATTGGAGGCCATTAAGTTTCATGCAGAGATACTTTCATCAAGTTAAAAGGTTTGAATTAGGCCAAGCATTTAACTTTTCAGGATTTGGAGCTGTGTGCTCAAAAAAGCCCTGAGTCCTTGCAGTAGGACATTGCTGATCTAGAGAGCAGTACCCAGTGTGATTCCAGCAGGCAAGCTCTTGCATTTCTAGAAGGTGACAAACAATATTGTGGCCAGAGCAGCTGAGGGGAAGGAAGGAGCCACGATTTGGCAGAACTTTCTGTCTTTAAGCAGAATTATCACCCAAGTAATGGGAAGGCAGGCTCCTTTCCAGTAAAGACAAGTGCTACAGTGAGAGGCAGTTTGAGAGGAAGGCAGTCAGTTGATGTCAGGAGCAAACAAGCTGATTTACAACAGAGGAAGACCAATGTTAGCTATGAAGAATTTTTCTTCTAATAATGCTTTAATCTACCCTAAGCTACCTCGTGCAGCTGTGGTATGCTCTTAGTTGGAGGATTTTAAAGAAGTGACTAAAACCTCTGTTGGGGATTATCTGTTGGTATCCCTATTGCCTTCTAGTCCTGTCACTCTGACTTCTAATCCTGCAGAAAATCCTGTTTCCTCCACTGAATTACCTGGCTTATGACTGTATCCAGGCAATTCAAGTTAGTCTTAAACATAACAGTCCACAAGACATTTTAGTTTGACAACCATGTGTCATCAAATTCAAATCCTTAATCAGCACAGATTGCAACTAATAACCAAATATGGAATCCTGTGGAAAATCTTAATAGTTTTTGCAAGCTCTTGCTCTGTTTAGAAATTGTTCTAGTTGGTTTTACTTGAAAGTTCTTCAGGTTTTTAGTTGAATCCTAAATTAACTATTCCACTGTTTCAGCTGAGCTTGGGAGGGGGGATCACTGAAGAGCCGTGGGATCATCTCTGATGCTTGGAAAGCCTTGGTGATGAAAGCTTTTGATTCTTTTTCCTGTAGGTGTCCACTTGAGGAAGCAGCATTCCTACATTGAGCAGGGCAAGAAGTGTCGCTACTGTGACGCTGTGTTCCATGAGAGGTATGCCCTCATCCAGCATCAAAAGTCCCACAAGAACGAGAAGCGCTTCAAGTGTGACCAGTGTGATTATGCCTGCAGACAGGTGAGCTATAGGAGTGTTAGAACAGCAGCTGAAAGTATGGGATGGAAATCTTAGCTGTTAGATTTGACCAGCTGTCAAGATCAAATTAGCTGTCTAAATTTTTTGAAGGGTGTAAAGGAGAGTACAAGTGGCCTTTTCTTGGTGCGATTCTGTCCTGTAGCGAAGAACCTTCTGATTCACAAACTTGCTGTACCCATTGACCAAGGGATAAGAGTCCGTTTAGGATGGAAGCAGCTAGGACTGAATATGCCATGAACAACAATCAAGATGTTCTTGCATTGCTGTGGAATCATGCTTTTCCTGATACTAACAATAAAATTTTGGCCTTGTTTTAGCTGAAAATTCACTTTTCTGTATCCATTTATGCAAATTTCCATTTTTCCTATCCATGCCAGGAGCGGCACATGGTCATGCACAAACGGACCCATACTGGAGAAAAGCCTTATGCCTGTACCCATTGTGACAAAACCTTCCGCCAGAAGCAGCTCCTCGACATGCACTTCAAGAGATACCATGATCCCAACTTTGTCCCTGCTGCCTTTGTCTGCTCCAAGTGTGGCAAAACATTCACTCGCAGGGTAAGGGAGTATCTTTGGACTGGGGAGGGTTGAGGTGGAATGAGGCTTTTTTAGCCAAGGGGAGAGAAATGTTTACCCAGAAGGAAAGATGGGTGAGGTACAGGTAAAGTATGAATTTTTTAATAGAGCCTTTCTCTCTGAGAAGAAGAGAGAATTCAGAGTTGGTGCCAACACACACTCGTGTTGACATCACGAGCAATGTGGAAATGCAACTTCATTCATAAAGTTAATAAGTGTATGCATTCCCCCTAAAGAATCTCTTTTCAAAAAATGCAAAAGACACAGTTACCAGAAATGTGTGTGAAAATACAGAGCCAGAATGTCTAATCTTGAATTTAATGCGTGTTTTAACTTTTCTTGTGTTTTTAATCTTTCACTGAGTAGAACACAATGGCCAGACATGCTGATAACTGCTCTGGCCTAGATGGTGGGGAAGGAGAGAATGGAGGAGAGACAAAGAAAGGCAAACGTGGCCGAAAGAGGAAGATGCGTTCTAAGAAAGAAGATTCTTCTGACAGTGGTAAGAATAGCTCAGTACCTTCTGAGAATTACAGGTCTGTGATTCACTGTGTGTGTTAGCTGCTGGTTTGCCAGTTCTGCAGGTCTCTTCTGGCACTTGAAAGAATCTTGTCTGGTTGGCAAACACAGAATATGGTGATACATGGCCAAGTACAGAAGGATGTACTGCCTGTGAGGGATAATACAGATTCTGCTGTCCCAAGCCTGTTCCAAGACAGTAGTTTAAAAAACACTGTCTCACACCCCTCGTGTCAGCTGTGCCATTCCTGTCCTGCCTCTGTGGGAAACTCTGTGGTATTTTTTTTTCAGAGTCACAGAAGCGGCTGTGTGGTTTCTGCAGCGCGTTGCTATTAAATGTTACTTGATCATTCTTCACCATTACTGGTGGCATGTCCAGGCGACTCCACCACTGAATAGTTTGGCTACTTCTGTGGGGGAAGGCTGGAGATTAATACTATATATGAAGGAAAAACTCAGTCCTAGTCCTGTCTCCTGATAGAGGAAAAACTTCATCATGTCTTCAACAGGAAGAGCCAAGTAGAATCTCAAGACCAACCAGTTCAAAGATGGTTTTGCAAAAGGAGTGTTGCTGATTAGTCTTTTATCTCGAGTGCTTTATGTAATTAATTAAGGGGTGTCGGTTGGGAGAACAGGGATATTTCTGGCTAGACCATGCATATCTGAAAATCTCACATGGCAAACAAGTTTTAGGATGAGTACGATCAAATGATTTGCAAATCTTGATTCAAAAACTGTAGAAATTGATGCTTAAACTCGTATTTGTATAGTTATTTGGAAAAAATGAACTCGGTGAATTGTCCATTTAAAACACGAAAAAGTAATGGAGGCAGGGTAAAATAACTGATGGATTCAAGATGTGGCATTCTGTGGTATTGCATTCGTAAAATCTGGGAGTTCAACCTGTTCTGAAACCTTTTTTTTTAAAATTTATTTAGTTGGTTTAGTCTGAGTTTAAAACAGTTTTTTGTGGGGGAAGCTGGTCAAAAGTCAGGCTTGGTAATGAGCTGATGATACACAGTAAATGATGGCTGTGATGTTCTGTGCTGAGAGAATCCCTTCAGCCTCAGTGGAAGTGCCAAGTGTGGGTTGAGCTCAGGAGTCATTTGGTAGATATGAAGAATTGACCAGTGAGAGCTGAGTAGCTGTAAGAAAGATGTGCTAATCACCTGCTTGAGGAATTGCCTTATTCACTGTTGTGTTTATTTGGTGATCTTCAGTTTCCTGAGGTTTGGCAACTACTAAATACCTAAAACTTACGAGCAAAGCTGGGATGAAATAAACCTGTTTGTGTTAATTTGAGGGTTGGGGGGGGGAAGACTAAATAGTGAATGATAGTTTTGTCTCCTGGCTGCCCAGCATTAGACAGAATGTTAATTGATAGTCGAGGGGAGATTGTAAAGAACCTCTAAAAAGGTGAGACCTGAGAAATACAGTAAATAAATTCCTCATGGGGGATATCCCTTGAGTGACTGCAAAATTGTGCAGCATCTACATGCTTTCCCTTTACTTAAGATAAAAAGAAGTATCCTTGTGGCCCATGTATTCTTGGGTGAAGCTACTCCTCTAGTGAGCAGCCTTACACATTAAAGGACAATCATTTTGCTGTCCAAACAATATTATCCTCTTTGACATCTCTCACTGCTTTTTGTCTGCTCTGGTTTTGCCCAGAGCGTTCTGAATGTGTCAATGGGTCCTCACCTATTAACTTTAAGGAGTGCTGTGAAGAATAAAGAGAGCTTGAGGGGTAGGAGACTGGATACCTGTTGGGGTTCTTGTATTTCACAGAGATCCTGGAATGGCTGCTACAGCAATTTATGTGGGATGTACCTCTTTTATCCTCTTGCCCCTCTATTTTCCCCAGACTTCTTAAAATCACCTCATCCCCTCCCCCAAACCCTGTAAATAGTCCTGTGCTATCCAAAGTAGCCTTCCTCCTGCCTGCCATTGTGTCCCATCCATGAATTCCCCAACACCCCATGGTATCAAAGGTGATCTCAAGAGCTGCTTCCCATGACTCACTGGGATGAGTTTCACACCTTGGTGGCTCTCCTTGAGTGTCCTGGACAAGAAGTTTGTTCCTCAGAAGCTGTGAATTCTCACCTTCCGTTGTGCAATGCTGTGCTTCTCTGTGTTGTGTGGGTGGGACTTGGATGGGCTGTTGGACCCTCTGATGGGCTTGGGAGTAGCCCAGAGATGTTATTTCGTCTCTTGTGCTGTTGTCTCTGAGCTCCTTTGTGCATGTACAGAGTAGCTTTTACTACATAATCTAATATAATTAAATTGCCTTTTGCTTTCTGAAGGACAGCTTGTTCCTTCTAAGTGAGGGTAACAGATTAACAACCTGTGGCAACAGTTTCTGAACAAAGGCCTTACTTGCCTTCTTTCTCGGCTGAGTTGACTCCTTTAAATTTATCCCTTCTGGGTGGGATTTGATGGTGTTCTCTGTAGATTAATGTGTTTTATTCCTGTTTAAACTGAAGATTTATCTGACATCCTTTCTTACAGAGGAAAATGCTGAACCAGATTTGGATGATAATGAAGATGAGGAGGAGACAGCAGTAGAAATTGAGGCTGAACCAGAAGTTGAGCAAGAGGCTCCTGCACCACCTCCCAGTAAGAAAAGAAGAGGACGACCACCAGGCAAAGCTGCTGCGCAACCAAAACAATCCCAGCGTAAGTCACTAATTGAAGCTTACCTTACCCTGCTTGCTTGAGCACCCTTTTCCTTGGATTTCCTTGGTTCTTGTAGATGTGATCCCTTCAAATGAGATTCTTTTAGAAGTAGGTAACTGTACTTGTCTCTACGTTGCTAAGAACTTACCTTGAAATTTGTTGCAAGGGTCATGAGGGAACATGGCCACTTCAGGCCATGCTAAAAAAGATAGGACATTATTTTTTGTTTAATATTGTTTCATTGCATTGTTGGGGAAACTGCTCACTTCTTTTTGTACCAGTTTTGTTGTCTCTGCTGACATACAGTCCTTGGGAAAACAGCTATCAGTAAAAACATCATGGTATTCTTATCTGGCTAGCTTTTGCAGGTGTTGCCACAAATGAACTTGGCTTCAGGCCATTAGTTTTGAGCAAGGACTGGTGTAGATGTTGTTTCAACTCTGCAGGGATGTCCTTAAGAAGAGACATTGTAACTGTGCGAAGTCCAAGTAAATAAATTTGGGGCTCAAAGTAGGACAGGAAGTTAGATTCCTTAAGGAGATGGTGGCTTCCTCAGTGGCTTGGCTGTCTGCTCAGTGCTACAAAGTATGGCCTGTTTTCTCTCTGGAATTATTCTATGGAAACATTTAATGCTGAATTTTTCATCACTAAATTCCCATGAAATTTAAGTTTTGCCTTAGGCCCATGTATTGATATGGGGTTTGGTTTCATTCATTATTCTACGAAGTCCATTGTTTGAAAAATGTTTTAGTATGAAAATGCACACTGGAACTGTTGTCCTGGGAGTCCATCTTCATAAAGGGGCAAGAAAATAGATGCTTGATGCTTGGGTGAGTGAGGTGGGGTGGATTGCTCCCCACTGATGTGGTAGTGCTTGCTGTGGGCCTCACCTTTCTTTGCCATGGAAGAATCTTAAGGATCTACCCAAGAGCTGCTTGAGGCATGCAGGCTGGCTCTGGAAACAGTAAAATAATCTGTTTCTCCCCCCTTCCTCCTTTGTTTTTGCCCTTCCAGCTGCAGCAATCATTCAGGTTGAAGACCAGAACACTGGTGAAATTGAAAATATTATAGTTGAAGTGAAGAAAGAGCCTGACGCAGAAGCAGCAGAGGAAGAGGAGGAAGCTCAGCCTGCTGTAGTGGAAGCTCCCAATGGAGACCTCACCCCTGAGATGATTCTCAGCATGATGGACCGGTGATGGAGGAAGACCACGTTGGCTGACTGAACTGGCCTGGGCTGTGTTTAAGCGGCTCAAATCTATTTTTTTTCCTTTAATCTTTTTTCTTGGCTTTGGGAAATGCATCATTTTAGACCATTTTACCAAACATACTGGGAAATAAAACGATGTTAGAATGTGATTTAACTAGAACTTGCTGTTTTATGTTAGCATTACAGGATCATGGAACATTAGGAAATATTTTGGAGTCCTTGAGGGTTTCCTCTGAGATGCTTGATTTAGTTTTGCTCTGAACTGCATTGTAAAGCTGGTCCAAGGGCCGTGTTTACATGCACCAAGTTTTAATATACGAAAGTGGAAGCCTTGACTAGAGTATGTGGAAAACCACTCCGGACTTGCCCTTCCAGTTCCCAGAGTCCTTGAGCCTCTTCTCTCAGTAGTGTTTTTAACTGTAAATGCAGACTTGGGAGGGTTCTAGACTTTTGAAATGTTTTTTTGGTTGGTTTTTTGGTTTTTTTCTTTTTTGTTTTCTCCCACTGAGTAGCTCCGGTTCTCCAGGTCAGCTGCACATGGTAGTTTTGGCATGCTCCAACTGGTTTCTGTCCTTAATATGCTTTGCTTTCTGCAAAGCATTTCTGTAATGGTCAAGCTTGTAAATAACTTTTTTTTTTTTACATTTTAATCTTTTTCCATTAATTAAGAGGTATGCAAAAATGCAGTTTAAAAAACCCCTGTATTCTAATTCCTTTCAAACTAAGTGACAAGAGAATTGATAGAGTGTAAATGTTGGAAAAGCTGTTGATAAGGTAGAGAAAAAATGTACCCAGACTATTGTTTGCAGAACAAGAGAAACTCACATGTGAAATCTGGTTTTGAAGCACAAAAAAAATGTATTTTATAGAAATTTAGACTGGCTTGGGTTAGAAGGCACTGACAGACCATCTAATTCTACCCCCTGCCATGGGCAGGCACACCTTTCAGTAGAGCCGCTTGCTCTTGAGCTCTGTCCAACCTGGCCTTGAACACTTCCAGGGATGCGGCAGCCACAGTTTCTCTGGACAACCTGTGCCAGGGCCTCACCACCCTCACAGGGAAGAATTTCTTCCTAAGAGCCCATCTAACCCTGCCCTCTGTCAGTTTGAAGCCATTCCCTGTTGTCCTGTCTCTCCAATCCCTTGCCAAAGGTCCCTCTCCAGCTCTCTTGTAGGCTGCCTGCAAGTTCTGTAAGGCCACAATTATGTCATTCCCAAACCTTCTCTTCTCCAGGCTGAATACCTCCAGCTCTCTGTCTTTCCTCATAGGAATGGTGCTCCATCCCTCAAATCGTGTTTGTGACCTCCTCTGGACTCGCTGTGATAGTCTGATGTCCTTGTCCTAGGGATCCCAGAGCTGGATGCAGCTGCAGGTGGGGTCTCACCTGAGTGGAGCAGAGGGGCAGAATTCCCCCTTCCTGCTGCTCACAGGGCTTTGTATGCAGCCCAGCACACATGGCTGGGGCATATCCAGTCTCCCTCACCAGCTCCCCCAAGTCCCTCTTCCCCAGGGCTGCACTGGATCTGTTCTTTCCCAGCCTGGACTGATCCCAAGGGTTGCCCCAACACAGGTGCACCACTGTGCCCTGGGTCTTGTTAAGCCTCCTGAGATTTCCATGGGCCACTTCTTGAGCTTGTCCAGGTGTGGCCCTGGATGGCCTTGTCCTTACAGGTGTGTCACTGCACCCTAAGCTTGGTGTTGCCAAACCTGCTGAGGGTGCACTCGATCCTTTCATCTATACCATTAATGGTGATACTAAACACTGGTCCCAGTATGGATCCCTGAGGGGCAGCAGTCACTGCTGTCCATCTGGAGTCTGACTATTGACCACTGCCCTCTGGATGTGACCATCCAACCAATTTGAAACATACAATTAACCTTTTTGAGTTATAATTTCACAAATACATTTTCTTTGCTCTATCTTGTAGTTGTATTTTGTGTTTATGAATCCTATGTTAAGACAAAAGTGGTGATTTATAAGTGGGTCACTGCAGCCCTCAACCTGGGCCAGGAAATTTTATTAATAGGTCAGTAATTCTACAATTTTTGAATCTCTGATAAAGACAAAAAAAGGAATAATGTGAAATACAAATGATGCCTGTATATGAAAATGTCACATGTTAAAATATGTAAGCTTTTTATAGAGCCTCAGTCTTGCTGATTTCAAACAAATTTTTCTTCTATGTATCGCTTTTAAGAGAGCTATCAGTTTAGCTATCAGACTCTAGGTTGATGCATTTTTGTACTTAGCTGTACTGTGTGATATTTTTCATTATTTTAGGAAGCCAACATGGGAAAAAATACTGTTATAAAATATGTAATGGGGTTTGAAAGCTGGGAAGGAGAATATACTGCTGTACAGCTAATAAATAATAACGGATTAACACGTGTGCTCACTGGCTGCTTTCTTTGTGTACATCAACGGTGCGACCTGGCAGCCATCTCCAGATGGAAGAGCTGCTCTTCCCAGAAGGATGCTGTCAACAGGGCCAGCTCTTTTCTCGCTGCAGGTGTTCCCTCTGCCCCATGCCAAATGCAAGGTACCTGTCCATGACCTTAAAGCGGGGTGTGCTGCCCTGTGTGTAGAGGAGGGAGGATGTGAAATGCAAATGTTGGCATTCACAGCTTGAGCTTGGAGTAACATGGGAGTAGTTGTGACTTCTGTTTGTTTTGACTGTGATTTGATTTTAAATGGTTATAGCTGATGGTTTTGTTAACAGGAATATTGTTTCCGTTTCATTCTGGAAAATGGGACTGGTACTTGGGTGAAATTTTTGGTTTGTTTTTTTTTTTGTTGTTTTTTTTTTTTTTTTTTGTTTGTTTTTTTTTTTTTTTTTTTTTTTTTTTTTTTTTTTTTTTTTTTTTTTTTTTTTTTTTTTTTTTTTTTTTTTTTTTTTGTTTTGTTTTGTTTTTGTTTTTGTTTTTTTTTAATTGCCTATGACAGCAGCTTAGGGTGCCAGCTGTGGGCAGTCACTGCAGGTTCAGGATAGTACCTCCTACTGCTGGTAAAGAAGTCACTGCAAATGACACTACTTAGGAGATTGTAACCAAGCACAAGAGCTGCTAGTTCTGGTTTTCACTAGGTTTTTGGTGACTTGTTACCCTTGGTCTTTAGAGATGGTCCTTCTATGACTTGCCAAGGAAAGCCTGTCTGGAGGTGGAAGCTTGGAGTCCTGAGCAGGCTGGAGGTTTCCTGCAGCAGGTGGGAGAGATATAAGGGCTGCTTCTGTGAGAAGTCAGGTTTGGCTGAGAAATTGGTAAATCCTAAAGTGCTTTCCCAGCTGGGCTTCTGTATTCAGAAGCCAAAAATGTTTCAGTCTGAGGCATGCTGAGATGGTTTTACATAAGCCTGGAGCTAGGGAGGCTTTGTGGTGAGCAGGAAAACCAAAGGTGTCCTTGGGATCTGTAAGGGGAACCACCATTATCTCTTAAACCCTGTGGCTCAACCCAGTGGTGACAAGTGGGGTGTGAAGGATGGTGCAATGGCTTTGTTTTAGGTGATGGCCCAAGGAGGTGCCACACATGCCCCAGCAGAGACCTCCCTTGGTCGGTGTGAGTGTTCCATGTGCAGTAGCTCGTGCTGTTGTACCCAGGCCTTGGTGACACCAAACCAGGTGCTGCAGCTCTCATGGAATTCAGAAGAGCTGGGGGGAAAGGTGGCTGTGTGTGAACAGCTTAATGGGAGGCTGAAAGGAAGGGAGCCTGAGAGGTGTATTTGTCTGAAGACCCCAGGTGTGGTTGGTCCCCAGTGGCCTCTGTAGTGTTCATCTGAGGAAACACCACTCCATGAAGGGTTATGGGCTGTCACCATGTGCTGACCTCATGCTCCGTCCTTTAAGCCCGACAGCCTTCAAGTGCCTGCCCCTGAGGGGGCCCTGCCAGTGGCTTGGTGAGTCAGGGCCCAGGTGAGCACTGCCACCCCAAGAGTCCATGACTGGGAGCTCAGCCAGGGTATGGGTGGCTCTGGGGGGAGCAGGGCACAGCCCCACCTTTAGCCAAGCCTGGCCAACCCTTCCCACCAGACACACAGGCACTGGCAATCCAAGAGGTTGTGAGACATGCAACATCCAGTCTCTGGCAGGTACCTGCCACAGGTGCCATCACGCTGCCTGATGCCCTTGCAATTGCCTCTTCCACTGCCAGTGTCCCTGGAGCTGTAGGCTAGACAGCTCTCTGAAGCCTTAGCCTAAGGCACAGGGCAGCTTGCTGCTGGGGCTGAGGTGCCCATTCCTAGGGGGCAGTTTCCAGATCAGAAAGGTGTAGGAGCAGCAATGCTGGGGCCTTGGCAGGCCTTTTCCAGCACCAGTGTTCCTGGAGCTCTGGGCTCTTTGGCTCTCTCACCCCTAAGCCTAGCCCTTAACCCCGATCTGAGGAGCGATTACTGAGCAACTTTTTTATTATGATCTCATTCTAGAACTTTCTTCACAGAGCCCAGTAGAGGTTTAGTGAGGATGGAAGCTGTCACCCTGTGGCTGTCCTCCTTTGTTCCCCAGCCTCGCATGTTACCTTGCGATCTGCTCAGTTGACCTGGTTTCTCTGTGCTTGCTCAGTCAATGGTCCTGTTACACAGACTGGGTTTTATTTGATTTGAGCTTGGGCTCCTGCCTTGGGCAGGGATCTCTGCTTGTGCCTCTTGCAGCCTTCTGGTTTGCCCTCAGAGGAGCTATTCATGAGAGATGCAGAGCATTATCCCAGCCAGGTGCCAAGGACACGCATCCAAGGGCAGCATCCAAAGCCTGAATATGGACAGAACAATTCTGCTCAACCCAAGAGCTGTTACCAGTGCTGGAAAAGCTGGGCCTTGGGCTCTGAGTGGAAAGCCAGGGCTAGGATGGATCCAATGAGCATTTCTGCCTCTGCCAGTGGCTTGGCCTGGCTGCCATCCCTGGTGCTTGGGCTGCTGTTCTCTGCTGGACACAGAGGAAGTGGGTTGCTCTGGACATCCTGATGTGCCTGGGCTTGCACAGAGGCAGGGAACACTTGTGCACATGGATGTCTGGCCCACTCCTGGAGTATATGTCCTGCTGCACTGGTGCTCAGAATGTTCTGGCACATGGGAACCAGTATTTTGGGGAATGAGCTTTGGATGCAGCTTGCCTGGAGCTCCTCTGTGCTTCAAGTCTTCCAGAGAGGCCATTCTGATGTGTGAAAGGGGACAGCTGCTCCCTCTGTGTCCTGAATATCATGAATATGACAAAGCTGGGACATGGTGCCCTTTTGAGAAGTTCAGATACCAATAGCCTGGACTTCTCTCATCCTGGAAAAAACATGGATCCAGCCAGGACTGCTGCTGGTGGCCCCTGACTCCACTGGGTGGTGAACACCCTGTGCCCTTCATCCTCCTGGTGTTCATCCATCTGCTGACGTAGCTCAGGAGGCTTGAGGAGGTGCCTTGACGGAAACTGGTCTGTGCCCTGAGCCATGTTCTCCCCCGTCACCTCCTTGAGATGAGTTTTGTGCTGTGGTTGGGCTCTGTGAAGATGACGTCCCTGCAGGGAGATACTTCCTGCCTTTGCCTTCACACAGAAGGTGGTTTCAGAAGCTCTGTGGTCACAAGTGCATGTGGCAGGAGGGCAAAGTCACCCATCCCTTCCAGGGACCACCTTCTCCTGAGTAATTCGACCTCTGGGAAAGCTCAGTGAGCTCCTGGTTGGCAGATTGGAGCCTGGAGCTTGGAAGTTGGTCAGAAAGGAGCAATTTAGGAGAAGAATCCTGATGGATGCTGGCCACAGGGACCCAGGCTGCCAGCTGAGAGCAGCTCTGCCTCTCCCTCAGCACCTTTCCTGAGACTCTAATGGGGCCAAGCTGAGCCAACAGTGGGAAATCTTGAGTCCAGGGAAGCTGTGCAGCATGTCATTGGACACGGTAGCTCTTCCTGGTCCAACAGCTTCCTGGATGAGTGCAGTGGTTGATGTGCTCAGTCCTGTTGCTCCAAAGAGATCACCTGGCTTCTGCCTCTTGCCCTTGCTTTGGGACAGCAGTTTTGTCACTTCAGCAGAACACCTGGGGCATTTCTGTTCTGGAAAAGCTCTTCTTCCATCATCCTGCCGTGGGTACCTGCATCCATCCTCCAGAGAGCAGCCTGCAGTGGGCATTAGCATCCATCTCCATCAGCTCCCCCTGCAGATTCCCAGTGCAAAGTGATGGAGGTGGGCTGACTGCCCAGTGCTGGGAAGGGTAGACTTTCCCATACCCCACTCACCGGCCATCTTCAGGCTGAAATATGGCCCCATGAAGCGCCTCGGGAGATAGGGAGAGGTCATGGATCCTCAACCTTGGAAGGCTGGAGCTATGGGGAGATGCTCCGTGCCGGGAGGGATGTCCTGCTCACGCAGGGGAAGCCACCCGGGAGAAGAACGGTGCTGTGCAGCGACGCCCTCTCCTCCCGGCGGGGCCGGTGGGCCGTGGGCACCGTCGCTTTCATTTCGCTTCTCTTGCTCAGGCGGTAAATCTCGCCTGACGGGGCAGGAAGAGGCACGGGGAGGGGGAGGAGGCACCGAGGCGGCGGCGCTGCCGGTTGATAACCTCAGCGCTTCCTCCCGGCAGGGTGCCTCTCCCGCGGCGCCCAAGGATGCTGCCCTGACACCCTGACACCGCATCCCCGGGCAGGTGACCCCGCGGTGCCAAGCATGGCTGCGTCCCCCGGAGGGATCCCCAGCGAGCTGCAAGGTAAGCATCGCCCGCCGCCGCGCTGCCGGGGCATCGCTGTCACATGGAACCTGCCCTACGGGGCCTGCTCGCCTCGCCGGGGCTGCCAGGGTCACTTTTGGGTCCCTCAGCTGCCACAGATGAGGTTCGGGGGGCCGTGCAGTATTTGAGGGTTCCTCTTGTCCGCAAAACTCGTTTACCTGAGGATGGACCTTGGACCAAGAGCATCCCCAGATAACCTGGCTCCTCAAGGATGGGATTCTGCGCAGCTCAAGCTGCCAGATTTGTGGGTGCAGCTTGGTGCTGCTCAGTCCCACGGGCTTGGGCTCCTCTGGCTGATTGGGAATCTCCAGCAGCTCCCCAGGAAGGCACAGCCTGCAGCTCAGTGTGAGGGCGTGTGAGGTACCACCGCTCACAGCCTTCCCTTGGCTGATGGAAAAAGCAAAAGGCCACAGAGATCTTGGGGTCCTTCAGCCTCATCAGCCCCACCAAGGCTTGCAGTGAGGTGGGAAGGAGCTGGGTCACCGTGTCCCCACAGCCTCAGGTCGTGGCTCTACCAGGGTGGGCCCCTGGAGATGTGTGGCTGAAGCCACTGGGCCCATGGGGCTTGGTGTCATTGTGAAAGCTTGATTTGCTCTGCACAGTGATGGACAGCTGTGGTTTTGGTCCTGTTTCTCCCAGTGAGAGGCATGAATCAGAAGGCATGGAGGTGGTGCTCAGGGCAGGAGCAATGCCTGCACTGGCCCACTGACTGTGGGAGTGACCAGTGTGTGAACTTGGGGAGGTTGGCACATGTGACCACCCTGGCTGCTCTGTGGAAAGGAAGGACTTGGGTGACCAGTTGCTCCCAAGTGGTAAATTTGGAAAGGAAGAGAAATCAGGACCTTCTTATCACTCAGTGCCAGCTCCCAATGGGTGAGGCAGCAGGGACAGTGTGAACCAGCAACCCCAAAGCCCTGTGCCTGTGGCAGAAGATGGGGAGGTGGGTGCATTACCTGAGAAGTGAAGGAGGCCCACAGGTGGTTTAGTGTGAACCTTGTCTGAGAGCAGCCAGGGTCTGACTGTCAGGTGTGGAGGGAGAGAAGATGATTCAGTTCAGGACAATATCCCCAAGAGCAGCAGGGTGCATGGGAGAGGACCAAGGTGACTTCAGCCACCTAATTTCATGTGGACATTGGTTTTTTCAGAGGGCATCACCACCTTCCTGGGGACAAAGAAGGTGCTCCTGGTGCTGAGCATCCAGTTGCAGGTGAAATCCAAGTATGATGACTTTATCTTGGTATGTGCAGAGTCTGTCCTGGTTCCTGCTTTCCTGGTTTCCCCAGGAAGGTGTTTTATGGCTGCAGTGAGGGACAGGGGTGGCTGCCATGTCACCACGGTCCCTTGTCACACCTTGCCTAGGTCCTGACACCCTGGCGAGCCTATGTGCTGCCTGTGATGCTGCCTGTGAGAGTAAGTGTGGGGACCCTGTGCCATGGTACAATCCTGGGGTTACTGGGGGTCTTGGGGCTCTGAGGGGAGTGACCCATGAGTCACCTGTGCCACTGGGTCTGGGAAGCTCTCAAGAGCAGGATGAGGAGAGAGATGGGGGGAAGGGGAGGAGGTCTTGTTTGGGGACTGGTGAAGGGTGAGGCCAAGGACTATTTGAGGCATGAGAAAGTGTGGGAGCTGGGGAGGAACCCTTGGGTTTCCTTTCTCCATCAGCACTGGCATTGATCCTGCTCCTCTCACCCACAGGTTCACAGCAGCTTCAGCTTCCTGGAGGTGAGGGAGATGATGGTCCAAGAGCCCAGTGTGGTGAGTGCCACCAACAACTGGGACAAACCCAACCTGGGCATTATCCCCCCCTCTGCCCACTCCCCTGTCTGGAGCCCACCGTAGGATCTGGGGGTGTTCTGGTCCCCACTGCACATTGAGGATCACCAGTGTTGATCCTCATCAGGGTATTACCCTGGAGCTGGAGGTGCAGGGAGGCACCCAGGGGTGCTGGGTAGGTGCCTACATTTCTTCCCCTCTGGCGTCCACAGACAGTGCCTGGCCACAGCACCTCCTGCTCAGCAGGGACAAGGTGACAAATGGCTGCAGGCTTACCAAGGTGAAGACAAATTTAGCAGGAGGGTGTTTTAAACCCTGTTAATCCTCTTAGAGAGGGGCGGGCACATAGGGCAGATGTGGTAGTGGGAGGAACCATGGAAGAGAGGAACTGGATATCAAGGCTTGGATGTATTGGCCGAAATAGGGCAGTGGTCCTGGTCAACCTCCTGTCTGGTCCTTTCTAACATCCTGTCTGGCTTTTTCCTGTTAAAGCATCATCAGCAACCATGGCCTCAGCCTCCACCCAGGGTTTCTGCTGCTCAGCAGGCTGCGTGGCTGAGCGCTGGGGGAGAGAACTGAAGGAGATGGGCAGAGACTGAGGAGTGCAGGGAGTTGAAACCTCAGGGTGGAGGGGGGCGAGACATCTAACTGGGATATGGAAAACCCAGGGATTGTTAATGTGCAGGCAGTCCCACGCTCTCCTGCCTCCACAGCCCTGGGCACTGGCGGAAGCGCCGTCCTCGCGCGATGCCAGCAGATAATTGTCATCCTGCTCCCACGCCTCAATCAGCGTGTAATTAAATCAGGGAGCATGTTGCCATGGGATTTTTTTTTTTTTTCGGTAGGAACTATAAGCTAAAAAAGCCCTAAACCTGGATTAAATAAATTCAGGGAGGAAACCTCCATCCTCCAGCTGCAGCTGCTGCAGGCAGAGACAAGGCTGTTCTCACCTCACTGCATCGAGCTGCCTCTGCATCAGCTTAAGTTGAATTTTCAGGAGGTTTATTCCTTATTTCTGCACACTAGTGTATTTTATCTCAAATTCCTGGTGCTCACATCATTCCCTGCGCTTATGGTGCCCTGGCTGGGTTGGCAGTGAGGAGCTGATGGCTGTCACCATTGTGTCTGGGGGCTTGGGGACACTGTGTGCTGCCAGCTCACTCAGGCATCTCTCATCCTTTGGACCCTGCAGGTTGTCATAGAAACAGATGCAGCGTCTTATGCCTTCCGGTTCATGTCCTTGGATGATTTGGAGCAAGTTGTTATCCATGTCACCATGTCTCTTAAGAAGGTCTTTCCAGACTCATCCCTTGGGTAAGAGTCTTCTGCTCTTGAGAGATGGTTGTGTAGGAACCAGAGCAACCCCTTTGCCCAGAAAAGCCCCTGATTGTAGAATCCTGGAATGGTTTGGTTTGGAAGGAACCTTAAAGATCATCTAGTTCCAACCCACCTGCCATGAACCCGCAACTAGAAAATCCCAAATATAGGATGGGTCTACAACAGTGCTTTTAGCAGGAGAAAAACTCATGGATGGAGGCAAGACCCTGTTCCCTCACTGAGTATTTCTGGCCACTCTACACACAAGGGCTGTAGCTAAGCCCTTGAAAGGGTGGGGATGCTCTTCTCCTGGCCCACCCTGACACACCCCTCTGCTCCATCCCCAGGACACTGCTCAAGAACTGCCCCCCCAGCCTGTATGAGAGGATCCAGCAGATCACAGACTCACTGGAGGAAATGCTGCAGAGCAACCCTGGGCCTTGTGGTAAGTCCTGCCATAACCTTCCTCAGGCAGGACCAGGAGGGCTGGAGCACCCTAGGGACCATTCCAACCCTGCATCCATCAACAGCACCTCTGCTGACAACCCCCGCCTCTGCCAGCAGGGCACCTGTGATGGATTTGGTCAGATGGAACCCTGCTACTGGGGTCTGCTGTCAATCAGCCCACCCCATCCCATGGGGCAGCAGCAGGTTAGAGGGAATGTAGTTCCCCAGGAAGAAGCAGGACAGTAGACAATATAGCTCAGAATCTACCTGCAAGGACCTGTAGCTCTGCATGCTTCTATTCACCTCATATGGCACCACTGCACAGCCAGGAGCTTTTCCTGTAACCTGGTCTGGAGCAGGATACCTCCATTATCACCACAGCAATGTGCCCTGCCTGGTATCCACATGGATCAAGCAAAGCAAGCCACAGCCCCTGTTTGTGGGCTGACAGTAGATCTCTCTCCCCTTTGATAAAGGAAGGGGGAGCCCTCAGCAACTCTTCTGAGTCCCTGTCATCCCTCTCCTGCTTCCCACTCTCCCCAAAGTTCCCCTCCAATGTCACTGTCCCCAAAACTGCCTTCTCTTTGCAGGGGGCTTTTCAGAGACCTACGCTGCTCTGTGTGATTACAACGGCTTTGCCTTCCGTGAGGAGATCCAGTGGGTAAGCTGGCCCATCCCATGGATGTGACACTTGGTAGGCAGGGAAGCAGGATGCTTGTGGGTGCCTTGTGGAGCTGCTGGGGCTGGGACAGTCTGGGAACTGCAGCTTTGCCTGGCTTGAGTGCTCCCTGCTCCTTGGTGGGTTGGAATCAAAGTACAGGTAGGAGTGGGGTGCCTTGGACCATGTTGTTTCCCAGACTGTGATCGAAGGGGAGCCTCTGGAAAATCTGGGACCTTGCTGCGTGTCCTAGTAGAGGAGAATCCTGCTGAGACCCAGCCACAGCAGGACGCACTGTCTCCCCTTCCTCTGGACACTGATCCCAGATCACATCTCCCCACTCCCTCATTCCCACCAGCCTGGGGTGTGTTTCCTTCTGACCATTCCCTACACAAGTTGTCCAAGGCTCACCAATCTGTCCTACCAAGCCAGGACGTGTTCTCTGCCAGCCAGAGCATGAGGGAAGGTTTTAGGCTTTGGGCTTAAGCAAGGGACTCCCCAGAAGAGGCTCCCCAAGGGCTCAGCTCCCTCCAGCAGCACCAGGCATCTGAGCCCTCCTCAGAACCCCGTGCTGAGCCTGATCCATGTGTCCATCCTTCTGGGAAGGATGTGGACAACATTTACCACAGCCAGGACTGCCGGGAATTCAACCTGCTGGACTTCAGCCACTTGGAGAGCAGGTGAGTCCCCCAGACATGTTGCCTGCAGTGTTCCATGTACCAGCACTCATCCTCATTCTCCCTGTCCCTACTGGGGGGCCCAGCATGCTCTTCTGCCCACATTAGAAGCTTTTATAGCTTTACACGCCCCAGGGATGCCACATCTGCAGCCTGACACTTCCTGTCACTAAACACTGAGGCCTGTCCCATGGGGCAGCAGCTGAGAGTCCAGACAGCCTCTCTGTTCATTTTTAACTCTTAGATCAGCCTGGGAGCTGTTTATGGGGCTGAAAACCCAATGTCACGTCAGCTTCTTGCAGCTTGTGGCTGTCAGGTGTTTCCCTATGCAAAGCAGCTGGTGCAGCTTGCCACCCTGAAACTTGCACTGCTCCCTACCAGCCCCCCAGATATCTGTTATGGCCTTGTTATCATCTCATATCATCCCCTGACAGTGGGGCTGTGAGCTCCAGCTCTGCCTGGAGTTCTCCATGTGGGGCTCAGCCATGTCTCCATCCCAGAAAGATGGAGCAAGGTCTCAGCTCTCAGGGAAGGCAACTGCCAGGCTGGCCTGCAGGGAGTCAAAGTTCTGGGTTGAGTGTTTTGGGGAACAGAGGATTTGTGTTCAGCTGACTGAAAAGGAGACCGTTTTAGAGATTTCTTTGGATGAGGAAGTAAAAAACAAACTTGTTTCCACTCAAGCAAAAAACTGTGATGTTGTTCACATGAGAGCTCAGAGTTAAAAAGAATTCAAAACCCCGAGGCTTAGATAGAAGCATGCAAATATTTTGATTAATTTTATTTTCCCCAAGGGAATAATCTGGAGAAGATGATCTGTACCTGTGGGTTGCTTTAAACCCACAATCCCCAGTCCTGTTCTGTTGAATGTTGTATTGGGGTGCATTGAGGTTGGGTGTCTTGGAGCATCCCAGGGTTGGGTCAGTTGGAGCACCTTGGTTTCGGATGTGTTGGGGCACCATGGAATGGGTGTGTTCTGGCATCCTGGGTGTCTTGGGGCACCCTGGGGCTGGATGTCTTGGGACACACCTCAGTTGGGTGTTTGGGTCACCCATTTGGAACTGGCCTTGGTTCATCCTGGCCCTTGACTACCTCATCCCTGTCACCCTGCAGGGATGTGGCACTGAGTGTTGCTGCTTTGTCCTTCAACCTGTGGTTCACCAAGCTCTCCTGCAAGGATTTCAGGCTGGTGAGTGCCAGTGCTGTGGCTCTGGGTGCACTGGAGGTGGCCAGGTTCCTCAGAAAGGCTTTCTTCTTCCAGAATCAGGAAATTTCAGAGCAGCTGCTCTACATGCTCAGCAAATCAGTGACACTGGAGGAGCTGGTGCTGGAGAACAGTGGGTTGAAAGCGTAAGTGAAGATGTTGCAAGGCAATGATGAGCAGGATCTTGGCAGCCTGGTGGTTCTTCCCTCAGTGCATGGAGCAGGGAGGTCCGTGCATGGACCCTTGTGCCAGGGGTTGGTGGCTCCATCCCCTCCATACTGAAAAGCTCACTGGGAGCAGAGGCACACATAGCCTGGAAGGCCAGTGAATACCACCCACCCCTGGAGATGCTCTGCTTCCTTCTGGCTGCTCAAATGGAGCCAGGTCTGCCACAGAGACAGGAACTGGTAGCATGTCCCTGTAAGACTACAGGGTTGGTGGCTGTGTGTTCCCTGGAGGTATCCAAGCATTACTCAGATGGGTGACCCTTCTCCCTACAGTGATTTCATGCAGAGGATGGCCCAGGCACTCAGCAGCCATCCCAACTCCATCCTGCACACCATCAACCTCACTGGCAACCAGCTGGAAGACAGAGGTACTCAAATTCTGGGATGGGATGAGTTTACACCCACAAAAACTGATGTTCAACTCCAGATCTCACCAGCAGCTGCCTCCTGTCCTGAAGGTTGCAGCTCAGGGTGAGATGGACACCCAGCTGTGCTGGCACAGCCATTCAGGACTCTCTCCTCCCATCAGGGGTCACTGCCTTCAGCCGGTACGTGGAGAAGAATTCCAAGGGTCTGCAGAGCCTCAGCTTGGCCAGGACAATGCTCACAGCCAAAGGTAGAGCCCAGATGCCCTTGCCCCACTCCACAAATGGAGTGACCAGAGGGGCTGCAGGGACACCCTGGAAAGGGCACCTTCATGGATGAGATGTCCTGCTGCCCAGCTGGAGGGAAGTTCCTTTGCTCTGCTCCATGGCTCTCCCCAGTGCAGGGAGCCTATAGCCATCCATCTCCCCCACTCTCTTCGAGCAGGGATGAGCACATTATGCAAGGCCCTCACAGATAACAAAGCCATTGGATTCTCACTCCGGCACTTGGACCTCTCTGGAAACCCCAGCACCCTGGCTGGGGATGACATCAGTGTGAGTATGCATGCTGTGATGGGGTAGGGTGACATCACTCAGACCCTGTCCCCAGTGTGGTTTGGATGGCTTTGATCTCCTCTGGTCTGTGCCCTGCCCTGCAGCACCCCAGGGATGGGGATGTCATGGCTGCAACACCCCATGCCTGCCTGGGAGCAGCTGGGGACACCCTGGGGACATCCCCCTGCATGTCCCTGTGGGAGCGTGTGAGATGCCATCTGCAGCAAGGATGTATCCCATGAGAGAGTGGGTTCCTGTGTGCACGATTCACCCCTGTGCTCAGCAGGAGGGAGGGGACAGGCTGGAACTGGGATTCCAGGGCTGCAGGGTTCTGGATGGGGGGTGGGATGGAGGGGCAAAACTGCTGAGCCCTCTCTGCTCACAGAACCTGCAGAGCCTCCTCCGCCATTGCCACTCGCTCTCCCACCTTAGCCTGGCTGGCACAGACTGTCCTTTGGATTCTGTGAGTACCATGAGGGGATCCTGGCAGTGAGCCCTGCCCTCAGTCCCCCTCCATCCCCGGGCTGTGTGAGGGGCTGCAGTGCCTCTGAGTCCTCCTCCACATGGCTCACATCCCCACCCTGGCAGCTCTTTGGAGCCCTGGTCCATGGATGCCACACCAGCCTCATCCACCTGGATCTCTCCAAAAATGTGTACTCCCACAAGTAAGCCCTGAGATGGTGTGAGGGGGGTGTGGCACCCAGGGAGGGTGAGGTACCCAAGGGGTGGCTGGTGCTGGGTTGCAGTTGTTGCCATGTTGTGCCCATCCTTTTCAGGAGGCTGAAAACCATCTCCCCTGACATCAAGGAGTTTTTCAGCCAGGCCTGCTCCCTCAGACATGTCTCCCTGGCAGGTACCAAGCTGCCAGCCGATGTTGTAAGGTGCGATTGGGCTGTGGGGAATGGGTCTGGGGTGAGCATAGCCTGGGGAGACCTTGGTCAGGGCTGATGGGGAGGAGGGATGGAAGGGGCTGTGAGAGGCAGAGCTCTGGGAAGGATGCCTTCTCCAGCATCCCACTGCCTGGACTGTTGGGAGTGCCCCATGGCAGGTGCTGGTGCCCATTTCTTGCACTGATGGGAGGGGCTTTGGTGACTTTTCCAGGGCATTGTTGCAAGGGCTGGCAGACAACAGTCACATCAGTGACCTCCACCTGGATCTTAGCAGCTGTGAGGTGAGGGCCCAGCAGCCATGGGCACCACCCCTCTGCCCAGGGGGTCCCACTGTGGCAGTGTGGGGAGGCCTGTGCCCTGTCTGACCTCCCCGACAGAAGGATCTCGTTTGCAGGGCTCACTGCCCCCCCTTGTACTGACGTCTTGCTGTTTCTTCCAAGCTGAGATCAGCGGGGGCCCAAGTCATCCAGGATCTCATCCCTGATGCCAGCTCCATCAGTCACCTGGATTTGTCTGACAATGGTAGGTTGCTTTTTCCCAGCCTGGGAGAAAATCTTCTCCATCTCCTGGACCTTCACCTCCAGTCACCCAGCAAAGGGAGGGGGGTGATTTCTTTATGCCCTCCTGCCTGAAGACTTGCCAAAATTTCTCATTTCACATATTTCTTGGTACAGTCCTCTTCAGTTCACTGAATCTGAAGTGGCCTTGTGTTGCTGGTTCAGGGTTTGAAGCACTGAAAGGGTTTCCCTGGGCAGAAACTCTTCCCGCCTCTCTGCAGGTGTTTGTAGCCTCTGCTGCCAGCCTTGTCCTGCTGTGGCCTTGGAAGCCACGGGCAAGTGATCATAATCATCACAAACATCACTTCTGCCAGTTGTTAATTTCATCTAGAAGGTCTCAAACGGCCTTGCCAAGGTCTCACAGCAGACCGTGCAACTCCTCAGTACCAAATGGCTAAGGGAAAGCTGATGTGATTTGGAGTCCTTCAGGACACTAGTGCTCCAGAAGTTCACACTCTCACCCAAAATCTCTGGTCAACTTTTGCCAAAATATGCTTCTATTTTGGGCTTTCCCAGTAGAGTATCTCTGTGCAGGAAGGACATAGGTGGGTGTTGGTGCCTCATGCCCTTGGCTGGGTGTCTTCTGGTTGAGAGATCCCTACTCATGTCTCTGGCCAGTTTCCCTGGTGATGGTTCAGCCAGGAGGATGGGAGTGCAGGCAGCTGCCTGAAAGCTGAACTTGCCCCATGCTGTCCAGGGTGGTAGGTGGGTGATGGGGGGCACATCCCTGAGGAGTGGCAGAAAGCAAGTGCCATCTCCAGCTCCCTTAGTCCCCCCATGGCTCAGCACAGCCTTGGCACTCCAATATCAGCAGCCCACAGTGGCTGCTCCTTCCCTGAGGTCGTTTCTCAGGGATCCCAGCTCTGCACAGGCCTTCAGTCTCCTTGGGGAAGTCAGGAAGGGAGGAAGATGCTCAGGAACTTCTCTGGGCATCTCCAGCATCCCAGTGTGGCAGCTTGGTGGCTCTGCAGGTCTCCTGTGAGGGACCACCTTGGTGCCACCTCCATGGATTTGTTGGAGCATCTTGTTGGGTGTCTCCCATCTCCCGCAGGCTTTGACCCTGACATGGTGACTCTGGTGCTCTCCATCGGCAGAAGCAAATCCATTAGGCACGTCTCCCTGGGGAAAAACTTCAACATCAAATCCAAGTGAGTGCAAAGCAGCAGCACCCAGGCTTGGAGCCATCCTCTAATGGTGCACCCACCTTGACTCTCTCTCTTACATCAAAAGCCCATGGGCTGGTAGGAATTGCCTGTCCATCCTGACTGCTCCAGTGGGGAGGGTCACCACTGCCAGCACCTGGTGCAGTGTCAGAGATGACTCACGTAGCCCAGGCAAGAGTGGGAGCTAAGACAGAGCTCTGCCAGCTGCCTCTGTGGCCCCAGGGCATGTACAAGTGACCCCCCCACACACATCTCTCCTGCAGGGAAGGCCTGTTGGATGTCCTGCACCGCATTGTCCAGCTCACCCAGGAGGAGGATTGTGTAAGTCCAGCTTGCCCTCAGCCACCACAACCATCCCATCCATGCTCCTGGTCACCCTCAGCCACATTGTGCAGTCCCCATGCCAGGGTGCCATCCAGATCCCTCCCACACAGGCTGGGAGCAATCCTCCCTCTCTCCCACTGCCATTCATATCCTTCTGCTTTTATTTTTCCTCAGTCTGAAGCAGAAGCTCAGACAGAGAAGTGGGAGCTCTTCCCGTCCATCTGGGAAAATGGGAGCTTGTGTCTGGCTAAAGGCATGGAGGAGACACTTGATGTAGCCTGGATTCAGCACAGCTTTCCCAAAAAACCTCTCTTTTCTCCCCACTGCCTGCCAGGCATCTGAGCTAAATCCAGCCTGTTGCCTAAGCACTCATTGTCCTCCTGTTTCTTGGGGTTCAGCATCACTTGTTCTCTCCAAAACCAGCACCAACCCAGAGGCTGCTGGACAGGGATGGAGGCTGAGTCTGAGGGGTAACACAGACCTTGACATGTCCTGGCCACCTGTCCCCCTCCTTGTTCCTTTTCCAGCCTCTCCAGTCACTGTCCGTGGCTGAATCGCGCCTCAAACTGGGAACCAACGTCCTGCTGAGTGCCCTGGGCAGTAACACCAGCCTCGTCTCCCTGGACATCAGTGGCAATGCCATGGGGGACACAGGGGCCAAGATGCTCGCCAAGGCCCTGCAGATCAACACCAAGCTCAGGTAGCAGCAGCTCTGTAGCACCCTGTGGGTGACCCTGTGCTGGGTGGCCCTGATGTGATGGTTGTGATGCTGATGCCATCGGAGGAGGCTTGTCATGGCTCCTGATGGCCATGGATGCAGTCCTGGACCACTGCTGGTACATGGTCAGATACTATGACTGCATTTTGCACCCATGGCAGTCATCTGGCAGTGCTGACTAGGGACATGTGAAGGACAAGAGAGCAGCTCAATCCCTGCCCTGGCACTTTCCACCTCTTTTCCAGGCTCCTGCACAGCTCAGCATACTGCAGACAGACCTTTATAGTCACTGCCCTTGCCTCATGCTCTGCCATCAGTTCCTAAAACACCATTTTTGACCACATTGTGTACACAAAGCCAAAGCAGGGGTGTCTGCAGAGGACAGGGAATGGTGTTCAGCCAGGGCTGTTCCTCTGGAAGACATCTGCCCACAGGATGGTGCCTGAATATGTCCTCCTGGCCATTCACTCCCTCCAGGCACCTACCTAATTTATAGCTCCTTGCAAAGTCCAAGTTCAGGGTTTGGATACTGAAAATTGTAATTTTTAATCCCACTTTTAGGCTCTCTGATGCTTGGGGTCAGCCTTGGGCTGACTCTTGCTGAAGCCCAATTCAGGGTGGTGTGGATGTGGGCAGGGCTCACCCAGGTCCTTCTTTTTGCAGGACTGTGATTTGGGACAGGAACAACACAACTGCCCATGGGCTCCTAGAGGTGGCTCAAGCTTTGGAGAGGTAAGGAAGGAGGGTCTTGGTCCTCCTGGCTTGTTAGCACTGAGCAAAAGAGCCTCTGTCACCAGCATGTCACTGTCCCCAGAGCCTTTTTTCCCCTTAAATGGCAAGGCCATCACACAGTTTCATACGTGAACCATGGGAGTTGGTCCACAGCTCTGGCCTTGCAGCCAGAAAAGCAACCTGACACCCATTTGGTGATGACACCCCCATTTCCAACCTCAGAGACTCCCCAGGGCTCTGCATATCAACCGGCACAGCCTCATGTCACCCAAGGAGCCCCGAGTGAGCACGGGGGGATCTGGTGGTGGTGGTGGTGATGTGATGCTCCTCTCCTCCCTGCCCGTGACAGATGGGTAGAGTTTGTTCACCCACCACCCTGTCTGGTGTTTGGCTGTGCAGATCTCTGGAGGCCTGAAGAAGGAAAGGTGCATGGAGAGCCTGGGCAGGTGGTCACTGCCACCCCATCAGGGTCTGCCAAGGGCCAGAGTTTGGTCATCCCTGCCTGTAGGGCTGGAACTCAGGACAATGTCCAGTCTGCTGTTGGGTGGGCTCTGGGCCTGTGTCATGTCTGTGGTGACATGAACAGGGGGGATGAGCCCTGGGTGCAGCAGCACCTGCTCACCCCACTCTGCCTCACAGGAATTACACGCTCAAGTCGATGCCGCTGCCGATGAGCGACGTGGCACAGGCCTATCGCAGCAACCCCGAGAGGACGGAGGAGGCCGTGCACAAGGTGGGGGGATGTGGGCTGGGGAATGCAGGGCCAGGTGTCACCATCACTGCTCATGGTCTCTTGCCTTTGCAGCTCCAGTCCTGCCTGACAAGAAACCAGCTGCGGCAAACGCTGCCGGCACAGACCTTCCGGCTGCAGCAGGGCATCCTCACCACCTCTTCTGAACAGGTTTGATGGACAAATTTCTGCATGGGGCTGCTCCTCCCCTGCCCCAAACGACCCTGGCTTGCTCATGTGAGCTCTTGCAAGCAGCAAAACACCCTTTTAACCTTTTCTGAGTGGAAGGCAGAGCAAATTGGAGGGATGGAACAGGTTGCTCAGAGAAATTGTGGATGCCAAATCTCTGGAATTGTTCAAGCCCAGGCTGGGCTTGAAAGTGTCCCTGACCATGGCAGGGGTGTTGGAATGAGAGGACCTTTAAAATCTCTTCCAACCCAAACCATTTCATGGTTCTCTGGTGAGGGTGGGGGCGGATGGAAAGCAGATCTGGAATCCTGCTGATTACATCCATGCATTTCATGCATATGCACTGCTGAGATAACTTGCTGCTACACTAACCTATGCAGTGTGTTCCTGCCTCCTGTGCACTCTTGCCAGCAAATCCCTGCTGTGTGGCATCCCTGGTTATTAGGCATGGATGCTCTGAGGCTGTAGCCTGCCCGTGCCCCCTCCAAGCACATTCTTCTCTGGGAAAGTCACAGCAAGGAGGAGAACTGGCAGTGCTGCTCCACATGACACAGCCTCTCTGCGCTCCAGATGGTGAATGAGATCTGCCTGAGTGTGCAGAAACACGTCGATATCCTCAGCACCTGCACGGGCAGGGAGGTAGAGACAGACATCCTCCGTGCTGAGGAGGCCATCAGGAACGCCAACCTCTCTGTCAGTGTGAGTATAGGGTGTGGGAAACCCCCTCAGCTCAGCCGGAATCCATTTGGGATCGAAGCAGGGCATTGATTTGTTAATGACATCATTAAACAGCAGTCAGGGAATTCCAGAATATCGATGCAACAGACACCACCCAGCACTTGCAAACATTGAAGTACAGCTGAGAATTTCTGAATTCTCTTCTAGAACAAAGATCAAAATGTTCTTAGTCCCCTTGCCCCAGAGACACACACCTCTATGCGCATTCCCCACAGGGTTACAACCCCTCTTCCTCTGGTATCTCATGCTCACATGTCCCTCCTTGGGAGAGATGAGTGTTCCAGCTCTGAGAACACCCTGCAACCCACTGATGCCCACAGGGGTCCCTCCCCGGGGCACCTTCATCCCACCCCAGCAATGAGAATTGTGGGCCATCAGCCCATGACAAAATCCATCATGTTGACTTGGCAACTCCTGGCTCTGTCAGACCTAGTTTGATCCTCTTGCTCTTGGTTCTCTCTCCCAATTGCACCTTTTTCTCCTCCTCTACTTCTCTTCAAACCTCCTCCTTTCCCTTTTTCCCCAGCTCTCTGGCACCCCCCTGGTTACTTAATCTGGCAGAGACAGGATTTAAGAAGGCAGTACTGATGTTGGAAAGGTGGTGAAAGTGTTGGTTAAGGGGTTCCCTGATGCAGGTAGCAGTGGAGTGGGGTGCCAGAAGAGAAGTAGAGTCAGTGGGTGGTGGGAGGAACTTGAGGGGACACAGGGATTTGCATCCTCATCTTGTGAGGGTTGAGGACACCCAAACCTGGCCCAGCAAAGCCAGAAGATCACTGTGTCTCCCCAGCTGATGTGGGTGATGCTCTTCCATGGGGCAGCCATGGGTGCAGGCTGTGCATGGAAATACGGGAAGAGGAGGTGACATGGGATGATTCACACAATCTCCCTTCCCATGACAGATCCTGCCCCTCTTGTATGAGGCAGGAAACACCCCCTACCAGAATGGCAAGCTGCAGCACAAACTGGAGTGTCTCACGGAGGAAGCATCACAGACCTGCAGCCGGGAGATCCAGGTGGGCACCCATGGGCAGCCTGGGAGGTTTGTCAGCCTTGGCCCAAGGATAAGAGGGATGGTGTCTACTGAAAACCGTGTGAATCCTGATAGAAAGGAAACTGAAAGCTTTCTTTCCTCCCCAAACCTCAGGCAATCATGCAGGCAGTGCTGGATACAGCCCACGGCCTGTGCCCAGCTGTGGTGCAGAAGAGCGGGGTCAGGGATCAGCTGGTCAATGCCATGTCGGAGCAGATCTGCCTCCAGGACCACCTCAGCCTCAGCACTGTCCTGGACCAGATGGTCACTGATGTCTTCAGCAAGCTGAAGTGGGTGATGTGCTGTTCTTCCTTCTCGCTCAGTCACTGGCACTGACCCATGGGGCCAGAGGAGTGTTCTGGGGGCTCTCTACCAACTTGTCCTCTGCCCACATTGTGGTAGAGTTGTGCCGGATCCTGCTTCTGTGTTTTTCCAGCTGTAGTTTTGCTTCCTGCTTGGATCCACTTTGGATGAGTCCCTAGGGTGCTGGGGAAACCCATGGGTTGATGTTGCTGCATGCACATCCCCTTGGCTGGCCTTAACCATCAACAATGGGATGCAATGGGCATTCTCCATCTCAGCCTGTGCCTATTCCCATTCCTGCTCTGGCAGCACAGACCCAGCAAGCCACAGCACATGGACATGTCTTGGGAGCCCTTCTGTGAGCCACAGCCAAGCATCCATCTCCTCAGCAAAGCCCTCCTGGGGAGGTGGCCCCATGGCTTGTAGGGTTGGTGGATGCTGGCCCTGAGAGCCCTCTTTCTGCTCCCAGTGAAATCAAGCTGTCCATCACAGCCACTGTAGCCGACTGCATCGTGGATGCCGTGGTGGGAGACCTGACCATCGCCCAGTGCAAACTGGTGAGTGCCAGGGGCTGCCAGCACCTGTGGGATGGGGTTGGGATGCATGTGGGGCTGAGATGGAGAATGGGGGGCTGGGTACCCCAGCATTGTCCAAGTATCTGGACAGCAATGCTGTGACCATGAATTTGCAGTCTGGGAAGCAGGACAATTCCCAGCCGGGCTGGTTTTCCTCACAGGTAATCCTCTCCCAGTGTGGTCACAGCAACATTAACACCCTAAGCAAAGTTCCAGTGCTGCTGCCGTGAGGTGGGGGGTGCTGGGGTGGCGCCGGGCACCGGCCACTCCTGCAGCAAGGCAGCTGTGCTGGGCTGGACACCGGCTAATCAGGCCTAAATCCGCTCACAAATCCCAGCCGTGGGTAGAGAGCAGAGCAGCACGGAGCACACAGGGCAGCCGAGCACGCTTCAGCCCCTGGGATAATTTAAGCGCTTCCTAATGGTTTTAGGCAGAGAGCCTCTCCAAGCAGGGGCTCGACCTCCTGGTGCTGCTGCCGGAGTCGGCTGAGGACGATGCCACAGCACTGGCACGGGGCAGGAATCCTCCGGACCTGGCTGCAGAGGAGGTAGGGTCTGGACCCGCCGCCGCCGCCGCCGCGTGATGCCCGCGGTATATCCGCCCTTTATCCGCCTTACCGGATGATGCCGGGCTTAAAGCCACAGCCTCTCTGGGTGCACCCCCCGGCACCCTCCCAGGGCAGTGCTAAGGCAATTAGTGCCGAGAAATGGGACCATTAACCTGCCAGGCCATGCTGCTGGCACTGGGAATGTGTCCTTGTGGCGGCCTGGCTGCTTGTACCTTGTCCTGCTGTTGGTGCTTTGGGGCCTGGGATCTAGTGTAGCGCATGGTTCTGGGTGGGGAAGTATCCAGTCCAGGAGCGTGGGTAGTTTTGGAGCTGGGACAAGATGGGGAGATGCAGCCCTGACAGCCTAGGGGTGATGGAAGGATTACACCCATCACTGGGCAAAGCCTGGCTGGCTCCGGCTGCCCTGGGATGCCTCTTGGCACAGCCAGCTTGTCCCTGCCAGAGCTGCCACCATCTCTCTCTCCCTGCAGTACAAGATGGCCCTGCGGAGGAGAAACAAGCATTTCAGGAGCATTCGGCCCACACCGACTGTGAGAAGTAAGGTCACTGTGTAACTGTCCCCCTGCTGCAGCCGTGGGTGTCACGCTGCCTCCACGGGGCATGGCAGGGGTGGGGGACTCACAGCAGCAACCTGGGAGCCTCATGGTAAGAGCCCTCCATGGTCATGGGCTGAGGGCATGTCTTGGGTTGCAAAAAAGACAGGGCAGCAGGATCTGGACTCTTCAGAGAGCCTCTCCCAGTGCTGTGGTCAGGGGAAGCTCACCCTTACCTTGCTCTTGTGCTGGTTTTGGGCCTCAGCTGGCTCAGTGTCCTTGGGCAGTGGAGTAAATGCCCTGAACTCCCTCCCCACATAGCCAGCCAGGGGTAGGAGGTTTGTCTGTGATTGTGGGTGCCACGGTATCTCCCACAGCCATCCCAGGGTCCACCCTGGAGATAGACATCACCCAGTCACCCAACAACCTTGGGGAGAAAACATTGCCCATGGGTTTTCCTTGCTGCTGGTGTTGCCCCCAGAGTCCTGCATGTCTGGGAGGGGAGTGAATGTCAGGGGGGCACAGACAATGTGCCATCAGCCGATGGGTGACTCCGCTTTGGCTAAAGCAGAGCTCATGCAGACTCCAGCACCCCTGTGTCCCCAGGGGAACCCTGAGCCCCGCAGCACCCTGCCAAGTACCCATTCAGAAGGTACTTGAGGGGCTGAGAAGCCTGCAAAGCAAAACCGGGTGTGTTTGTGAGTGCTGCTCACCGGGCCAGCGCTGGCAAAATTCGTGCCGCACCGTTGCTGCTTGCCGCAGGTCTCAGGGCTGGCTGCGGGGCTCGGCCCGGCCCGTTGCCTGAGCATCCCCTCACAATCCCCCCACAGCATCATCCCCTGCACGCAAACCTCCAGCGGCGGTGGCAGGATCCCTCCCGGGCCGCGCCGCAAAGCCCCACGCACGCCCCTGG
>VWZU01010417.1:116587-129930 GCA_013397095.1 Sterrhoptilus dennistouni
AGACGCCAGCGGGCTCCGAGCTCACCGGGCGCCGCCGTCACTCAGCCCCGCCGCGCCGCCGGCACGCCCTGCCTCCACAAAGGATGCTGAGCCTGCGAGCGGCTCGCTCCCCGCCACGCAGCCTGCCACCGCCACCGGATTCCTTATGGACCTGCCGACCGCCGGCGAGAAGCTGGAGCATTGCACCAAAGCCAGGCCCCGGCCCAACCGCCGGCACAAGCAGCCGCCCAGCAAGCCGAATGTAAGGGGGAGCATGGCTGGCAAGGGAGGTGGGGTGTATTCGGTGTGTTTTTCCCATTTTCTTTTCCGCTTGGGTGAATTAATGCGGTCAGTATTTGTTGCAAGGCAGGAAAATGAGATGCGCAAAGACGCGGTGGGTTTATTATTCTGCATTTCAGCTGCTGCCGGAGCCTCCTCCTCGGAGGGGGGCAGCCTGAAAGGATGGGCAAGGGGGCTGGGGAGGGCGAGGGGAATCATCCATCCTCTTTCCTGCTCCCCACCGGGAGATGCTGAGCGGTGGGAGCCAGGAGAGGAAAGAAAAAACCTGCAGAGTTTGGGTGCAGAGGGCCAGCGATGTGTTTGGCAATGGCTCCAGCTGCCTCCCTCCTGAGCTCCATTTACTCCCCCTTATCCAAAATCCATCATCCCTGAAGAACTGGTGGTCACCACGGCTCCCGGTGATGCTGGTGGGGCTCTGCCAGCTGTGATGGGGTGGGTTGTGCTCCCCCCATCCAACAGGCGACTGGATGGGGATCCTGCCTTTGCACCCCCCCTTCCCAAAGGAAAAGTAACTTTTGGGTGCAGTCAGTGGTGAGTGCAGCTCTGCCACTGTCCCCGGGGCCGGATCCTGCTGGCATCACCTCACCCCCATGCTGTGATGCAGCTGGATCCTTTCACTTGCTGGAAAGCCCAGGCTTGCACGGCTGTGGTGATGCTTGCCCTTGGATCATGGTGGGATCAGGGCTGGCACGAGGCCGGAGGGGAGGCAGGAGCTGTGTCCCACGGGCAGGGTGGGTGCTGGAGGTTGGCAGGGCCAGAGGGCCATCACCCTGCAGTGGGACAGGCATGCCTGGAACCCAGGGTGGGCCAAGGCTTGAGCAAGGACGGGCTTTGATGGATATGATGTGACAGGGAGAGCAGATCTCAGATGGCTGGAACAGCTCCTGAGCAGCATCAATCCAGCCGTAATGAAAAGTCATTATGGATTGAAATGCCACCGATGGGGAAGCGCCTCCCTCTCATCAATAGGAAGCCACTGATGCAGTGCCACATGCCAGGGAGAGGAAGGTGCCACGGAGAAAGGCTTGCCCATGGCATGGACCACTTTGTTATGGGGATGGAGCAGGTGGCTCTCATGCAGGCTGTGGTGGAACTCTAAGGTTGGACTTGAAACATCTGAAGGATGCAGATATGGGTCCTTGCAGGTCACCTGCTCCATCACCCTCCAGCAGCTCAGGGGTCCCTTTCTTGGAGCTCAGACAGAGGAAGCACCCCTGCCAAAGGCTTCTCCCACAGTTTGAGTGCCATACCTCAGCCACTGTGCTGGGCAAGGGGTTGTGAGGAGGCTGGGGCTGCCTGGAGCTCCCAGTGCTCAAGGGAGGGAGCAGGATTAGAACTCAGATGCAGCTGATAACATCATGGTTTGGTGTTAATGCTGGGTACAACATGGAGCATGCCAGCCTCCATCCTGCAGGGGCATATATTTTTTCATGCCCAGTGCTGGGTGACACACCTTCATGCCTGGGGGCACCTTTGCCCTGTGCTGGGCTGACAGCAACTCTCACTCACAGGTGCAGCCCGTGGCCTGTGAGAACAGCGAGGACAGGAGCATCACCCGTGTGGACGAGGGGCTGGAGGACTTCTTTGCCAAGAGGCTCATCACAGAAACACTGCCGTAAGCCTCAGGGTGCTCAGGGCCCCTCACCTGCCCAGCACACACCCATCCCCAGGGTTTCACTGCTGGTCCCAGTGCAAAAGGGATGCTGGGGAAAGCAGCTCACCCAGGGATATTGCCAAGGGCAAGGTTGGGGGAAGAGGAATGAGATGGCAGCCATGGTGTGCAGGATGTGGAGTCTGTTCCACAGTGGGAGGCAATGAGGCAGCACCCATGGGAACCATGCTGGGAATGGGTGCCCTTGCCAGAACACTGCTATCTCAGGTGGAGTGTCCAGGGTCTGGATCCATCTCTTTAGGGTGGGCAGGGAGAAAAGAACTGATCCCTTACCTCTTGGCAGCCTGGAGCTCACCTTTTCCAATGCTTCATTTCTCCTCAGCCCCACGACTCCGGAGACCTGCCTGGGATCAGCCCCTCTGGCTCCCTCTGGTTCCCGCACCCTCAAGAAGAAAATTGGGAATTTTTTTGCCTTCAAGAAACCCAAATCCAGCCGGGGCTCGAGATGTGAGAAGGAGCCCGAGGGTGGTCCCACTGCCCCTAGGAGCAGGCGCTTGATGCTCAGTGACATTTTACGAGCCCCCAGCAAGGCGGGCGAGTCAGGGAAGCCCCTGAGTAAGTCAGAGGAGGGGGGGCTCTCTGCTGAGCCCCACGCAGAGCCTGAGCACTGCCAGACCCCTGACTCTGCCCGGAGGATCCGGCCCAAATACTCTCGGGAGGGCAAATCCCAGTCACTCATCTTGCTGTCCGGGGAGGACGAGGATGCACTGGGGGTCAGGCATGACAAGGTAAGCACTGTCACAGTCACCAAGCTACCACCACTGTTCAGCTCACCTGGTGGATGCTGCTCCCACCCATGGGTGTCTGTGGGGTTACCAGGGGATGTGGGGACACTGGAGTGATGGCTGGGGATATCCCCACTGGGTCTTGTCCGTGTCACCATCTCCTGGCAGCATGGGGTTGGGAATGTGGGTGCCCCGCAGGCAGGAGTATGGGTGCCATAGGTGCTGTGGTGGGTCCATGTTCCTGGCAGGGTTGTGTCTCTCCTGCAGAAGAGGCACCTGGAGAAGAGCGAGGGGGAGTTGTCCAGCTCCTTCGAGCAGCGCATGCAGGTCATGCTCCATCGCATCGGCGTCACCAAGGGCCCGGCTGCTGAGAGCAAGAAGCAGCAGGTGGGGACTGGTTCCATTTTTGGGATGGACCCTGCCCCTCCAGGGTGGTAGGAGATAGTGGTGCATAGAGTGGTGGACATCTCCCCTCTGGGACTGGCAGCACCCAGCTCTGTGCTGCCACTGCCCACAGCCTCTGCTCTATCACCTAACCCCCTGCAAGGGGTGAATTCCTAAACCCTGCATGGTGTCTGCCAGTCTGTCCCTTCTTGCCTGGCATGCACCCATTCCCTGCAGTCACATCAGAGCCTGGCAGCAGCACTCTACCCTCTGCACCCATTGTCTCTGTGGGCACTGCCTGGCACCTCCCTTACCAGATTTTTTCCCCTTGCAGAGCAAAGACAACGAGATCAAGAAAGCTGGCTCAGATGGTGAGAGGCTACACCCTCCCCACCCTGACCCCCATCCAGCTGGGCACCCATGGGTTGCCATGGGCAGACCCCCTTGGACTCCCAGCTGTGGGTCCCACTACATTTTCCCCCTGTGGGCTGCTGGTGGCAATGGGCAGACCCCAGCTCACTAATGCTTGTGCTTGCAGGGGACATCGTGGACAGTTCTGCAGACTCCCCTCCATCCCTGAAGGCCCGCACACACTCTGTGTCCACAGGTGGGTCAGCAGTGGGTGCTGGGGGGTCACACCAGCCCTTAGGGCAGAGGGCTTTATCCCCTCTCTCTCACCAAGCATTGGGACTGGAGCCAACAGGGACTGGTGGGCACAGGCATGTGGGCAGAATTCCACCCTCGGGAGGGTGCCCTACACCCATGGGTGCCCATCCCTGGTGACAGCGGATGGACACCCAGCCCATTGCCCAGTCCCTGGGCTGGCTGCAGGCTGGTTCCCAGCACCAAGAACTGCCCCTGGGGCTGTCACTTCTGGGCGCCCACAGCTCCATCCTGCCTGCCCCACAGACGCACCCTTCCGCAGCCCAGCTGCCAGGACGGAGCCCAGCGCCGAGCCCCGGCCAGCCTGGAAAGCCCTGGGAAGGCAGCTGCCCGCTGAGCCACCGGCCACCAGCTCCGACCAGCCCCGGCGCTCCTTCACCCTGGCAGAGCCCAGCGGGCTGCCGGAGCCCGGGAGCCGGGAGGGCTGGAGCAGCAGCCTGCCACGGCTGGGCAGGAACGTGCCGGTGGCGCTGCCACGGAGGGTCAGCCATGGTGGGGAGGTGGGTGCTGGCACCCTGCCCGCACTGCCCACACCACCCAATACTGAAGGTAGGGATGTATGAGGCACCCATGGGTGCTTCATTCCACTGCTGGCCTGTTCTTGGAGCCCTTGGGGATGGAGGGCAGCAGGGAGCCAAGCACACAGTGGATGCTGGGTGATGATGGGGCCTGCCAAGCGGGGGGCTGTGGGCTATGCTCCACCAGCACCTCCCCATTGCTTACACAGACAACCGGCTGATGGCACGGCTGGCAGCACCACGGGGGACCAGCCGCCGAGCACTGTCTGTCCATGAGGAGCAGCTCAGGGAGCCCGAGGGCCCGGCAGAGCTGGGAAGTAAGTTGGGTCTGGAGTGGGACCCCAAGCCCCCCTTGCACCTAACACCAATGGAGGTGGGTGGTGGTGTTACGTGTGCATGCTGGTGCTGCCTCTCCCAGCTGGTGGGTGATAGACAATGGCACTGCCACACTGGGAAGTTCCCAAGGGGAATTCAGCACTGGGGTCAGTTCCAGCAGGAGCCAGGTCACAGTCCCCTTCTTTAATATGAGGCTGGGTTGCGTTTCCTCCAGTGGGCACCGTTCCCCTGCGCCTGCGGCGTTCACCTGTGCTCAGGCACAGGACCAAGCACGAGTCCCTCTCAGAGATGGAGGCTGAGCCTGGACCAACCTCGGATGCTGAAGGTGAGATGTTCCCCTCCCTGCTAAAGCAGGTGTTGGGGTTCCAAGGATCCCCCCATGCTTACCCCAGCTCCTGTGACCCTTGTAGGTGCCACGCTGCAGGACTGGCCCCGTGCCGGGCTGGAGGAGCCGCAGGCTGGCACAGGCACTGAGGGTGAGCAGCCACAAGCCCTGGCACAAACTGTTGGGAATGCACAAGACTCAGCTGCCGTAGACCAAAGACGCCCAGTGGCGGGCCAGGAGGAGCCGGCCCCGGGACAGTGAAGCCCCTGCATGTCACCACGCTGCTCCCAATAAAACCCTGCAAGCAAGTGCACCGTGCCGGGGTGCTTGGCAGCTGGGGTGCAGAGAGGATAGACGGGGCACCAGGCTGGCGTGGATGTGCCAATGATGGCATCGCCCAATTTTCGCCACGGGGACAGCTGGGCCACCAGCATTGCCCAGGATGCCCAGGGACTGTCAGAGCCTGCAGAACACACCCAGTGGTGTTGCAGTCCCCAGAGCCCTCTGTCGCTGTGGGCTGCAGCGGGGGAGCCAGTGATTTTAGGCAGCCAGCTATTTTTAGGAAGCGTTCCCAAGGCACTTTCACCACTCCAGCTCCTGACCCCATGGGGTACTGCTCTCTCCAGCCCCCGCCAGACACAGGCTTCCATCAGCAGGACCACCACCCACTGCCTTCCAGCACGCAGCTCCATCCCCACAGCTCCCTGACGGCACCAGCGTGATCCTGACACCCCAGTGGCTTTCTCCTGTGTTGCCCTCTGCTCCGGACCAAACGCATTCCTTACACGGATGTTTACGACAAAGCAAGATGCTTGTTTGTTTGGTTTTTTTGTTTGTTTGTTTGTTTGTTTTTTTTAATACAAGAGCTGTGTATTTAAAAAATATACAATTTTTAATTTCTACAGCATAACCCTGCGGGATATTTTTTGTAATAAACAGTGCAGGACCCTACCTAAACTTATTCAATAAACTATCCAAACTCCTGAGGTACCTTCGGAGCACGATCAGGTTGTGCGGCTTCTGCCACTGCTGCTATGGTGGCACTAGGTCACCTTTTGTCCCCACTTGTTGGGACAAGGCATTTGGAAAAGATGAAGAGGTGGGAGAGGGATGCTGGCTCACATATAGGCACTCCTGAATGAATGCTTTACACTCCTCTTAGCAGTGAGGGTATTGGCTTTCAACAGGTCATGTGCCAGCAGCCCTGGAGCCAGCCCACTCATCAGTCCTCTGGGGCACAGAGCTTCTGGTGTCCCCACATCCCTCCTCCAACTACTCTTCCCAGTGTTTTGACAGACCCATTGAAGAAATAAAAGAATGAAAGATGGGCTGGGCTCAGGAATCCTCCTCCTCAGCCAGTATCCAGCATGCCCACTTCAGCATTGCCTTTGAGATCCTGAGAAAGCAGACAGGAGGAGCCAGGGTGAGAAGAAACCCAGCTGTGGACACACCACTGGGGCAGCTGGTGACAAGGGGTAAGGCAGAGGTTGGGGACTCACTATAGGGATATGAGTCCCACTGCAGGAACAAGGGACAGCCACAAGTCCATGGCTGATATGGCACTGACCTGATGGATTGTACCTGCTGGCAGAGCTCAGGGCTGGGTGCCTCGTATTGGTACTGGGGTGGTCTCTCCACGAACTAGAAAAACAAAGGGAGGGTGAGATGGGTCTGCTCCAGCCACAGCATCCAGAGTGTTCCCCATGCAGCCTGAGAGCTCAATAACCCCAGGGAAACACCTAGGATTGAGGTATCTTTCCCTCTGCTCTTTCGATCTTCTTTTACCCAGATAGCTAGGAAGATGCTCCAGCAATTGTTTGTTCCCACCCAATTGTTTAGCTCAGGATAAACCACATCTCCACTATCCCTGGAGGGATTTAAAGGCCTGTGGATGTGGCAGTTGGGACTATGGTTCAGTGGTGGGCTTGGCAGAGCTGGGGAACCGTTGGACTTCCATCTCATGGGCTCTTTTCCACCATAAGTAATTATGATTCCCTCATGATACCCTCAGTGTTCCCAGATCCTCTGTCCCACACTGACACCTGCACTCAAGTTCCCATCCCCACCAGCCTGGTGAGGAAAGATCCTGGGGATGGACACCAGTGGTGTGAGCACAGAGAGCCTCCCCAGGCACCCCCAGCCCTCAGGGCTGCTTTACATTTACCGGCTCTGGAACTCTGCACTGCTCTGGCCTGGAGCTGGGCCCAGCTCTTGCAGAGGATGCTTGCTCTTCCTCCTCTTCCTTGTCCTCCTCAAGCACCTTTCTATGCTGCAACAGCGTCTCCTTTCTGCTCTTCTTTGCACCCTGTTGGCTCATGAGCTCTGATCTCTTGCCTGTGCCTCTCCCCTTGCCCTTCGAGGTGCCTGGGGGATGCTGCTGCCCACTGGGGGATGCTGCTGCCTGTTCATCTTCCCCCAGCAGCTTCCTCTTCGCACCTACAGTCTCTCCTCCCTTTGTGCTGGCATGAGCCAGTCCAGGCTTCAACACATCTGGAGAGGAAGCAGTGCCACTGGAGCAGGCCTGCTTCCTGTGAGGAATCCTGCTGGGCGTGGATTGCAAGCTGCTGCTCGGGTAGACTGGAAAAACTGGAGAAAGAGTGGGCAGGGTGGCCTGAGAGCCCCTGGATCCCTGCAGGCCTTGATCAGCACACAGGGCATCCCTGGCTGCCTCCGCAGCTGGTGCTGCCTCACTGGTGTTGATCTCCAGCAGACTGGCCCTGCTGTAGGAGTGGAGCAGGGAGGGTGAGGAGGCCTGTACTGGCTCTCCCTGGGGCAAGCCCTCAGGAGAGCCCTGGCTACACACTTCCAACAGGTCCGTGGTGTTGCTGTCAGCAGCCACATCCTTTTGGGTGTTCAGGGGAGGGTCAAGTTGAAAGCTCTTCTCTAGTAAGAGGAAAAGCATCATCAGTTTGAACAGGGGGCTGGTGGTGGGACCTGCCCCAACACGAGAACAATGTCAGGGCTGGAATGATGCAGGGCCAGGGCTATGGGAACACCACAGCACTGCTTTATGGCCAAGGGAAATCAAGCCAGCATCCAGGGTGAGCTACACCCATTGAGAACAGAGGAGCTGTCTCCTGCCAGGAATGCAGGCTGGATGTCCTGGGACATGGGGGACTCACCATCTGAAGAGCTTGGGGTCAAAGACAACGAGGGCATCCTGTTCCAAGGGTTGTCCAGGGATCCATCCAAGCTCTCTGATGAGGTTGGTGATGCGACATCTGCAATGAAGAAGCTGGAGGGTTGATTTTGGCAAAGAAAGCAGCTGCCCATTCCCTGTGGGTCCCCTGTGTACAAGGTCTCAGAGAGACATAATCCTTGAGGGGAGCTCTGCAGCCCTTTCCAGCCCAAAATGTGGTGTATTCCAGTGAGACCCTTTCCAAGACCTCATACAGCAGGCAGTGGAGAGGCAGACACTGCCCAGAGAGCAGGCAGGTATGAAGAAGGCCTTCTCCTACACCCTGCACTATTCAGGACAGTTCCTCCCTTCAGCTCCTCCTCTACTTGGAGCTTCTGCAGGTAATTCTGCAGCAAAGCTTGCTGACACCAAGCCAAGTAAGGTGACACAAACCCATTCTGCTGCTGAGCCAGAGCCAGTGAGGAGCCCATACCAGGGCAGGAGACTCATGCTCAGTGATGGCACCAACATGACTTCTTCTGCTCCCAGTAAAATCAACCAAAGCTGCAGCTTCAAGAAGCTGGAGGATTGGGACCATTCCCTACTTGTTCAAGGTCTTCCAAAGACCTGGCCACACCAGTACCTCCTCCACTCAATCCAAGGAGATGGGCTGAGCCAACTGTAGAGGAAACTAAAGGCTGGATGGGATCTGGAGCATTCATAGAAGGCCATGAGGACGATCCAAGGGCTGGAGCACCTCTGCTATGGAGACAGGCTGAGAGAGTTGGGGTTATTCAGCTTGGAAAATAGAAAGCTCCAGGGAGACCTTAGAGAACCTTCCAGTATCTAAACAGGCTAAAAAGGGCTGGAGAAGGACTTCAGACAAGGCCACGGAGCACCAGGACAAAGGGGAATGGCTTCACACTGACACAGGGCAGGGTGAGATTAGATATTTGTAAGAAATTCTTCCCTGTGAGGGTGGGGAGGCCCTGGCACTGGTTGCGCAGTGAAGCTGTGGCTGCCCCAGCCCTGGAAGTGTTCAAGGCTAAGTTGGACAGGGCTTGAAGCAACCTGGTGTAGTGGAATGTGTCCCTGCTCATGGCAGGGATTGGGGCTAGCTAGTCTTTAAGGTGCCTTCCAACACAAATCATTCTAGGACCTGGAGATCCTACTACTTACAGCTGGTTTGGGATACAACACTCGGGTCTCCTGGCACTGTCCTGTCATCACTACTCTTTTCAGGACCTGCTTGGCTTGTATCTGCAATGAAAGGGGCACTGTTGGTCATATCTCCAGCATGAGGCACAACCAGAGCAAAGGAAGTCTTCCCCCCACCCTAGGAAGCCCCTCATTTCATATGCCCACGTGCTGCACTGCCTACCTGTGTACCCTGCAGATGCTGCCTCAGAAGAATCACAAACAACTGCCTCCTCCTCAGGAGGGATCACCAGGGCGCTGACTGGGACCATGAAAATGTCCTCACCCTGCTGAAATGAGACACATGACAGGGTTTTTTCTGGGCAATCCCTCTCCAGATGCAAGGACCCAACCGTACCTGTCAACCCAACACCATCTCCCTCCCCAGCAAACCTCCAGCTCTGCCCAGTCCTTCCCCTTCCTCCTCCCACTCACCAGAGCACCCCAAGCTGTCACAGCCCCATCTCAGCCAGTCCCAGCAGACAGACTGACTGACTGACCTCCTTCTTGCGCTCTGCCTCCCACTGGGTGATGGGAACCTCGTCCTCCACTGTCACTGGCTTATCCTTTGGTTTCCATAAATCCAAGCACTCCTCAACACTTTCCTTCAAAATCTCCAGCTGGTTCTGTCCTATGGCATCAATCAGCTGAGAGACAGAGGGCTCTGGTGCAAGAACACACAGACATCAGTGGAGGAGACAGCTGAACTCAGGCAAGCCTCACTTGCAAACAATTTTACCCTGCTGCACGACTTGGTGACTGCCATGACACTGAAACCTGTGGGAACACCTAAAATTCTGCATTTCCTTTGCTTCTAGAAACCATCTTTCCTTTCTTCACACATCCTGGACCAGCAGCATGAGCACAGGCATGCGATGTCCCACTCTGCTTCAGCTGTCAGCATTATCCCTTCCTGCTTTGGGCTTAGCAACATATGCTTTTGAGATCTGACCAGGTTTGTGCTACCTCTGCCTAATATGGACCAAGCTGAGGAAACCCAGGGCTCCCTCAGGCAGTCAGAGCATTGTATGCCTCCCACAACCCTTTACCTGAGCAGGGAGCGTTCTTCACAGCAAGATTCCTCCTGTAATAACCAAGAATACAAAGCCAGGTTAGGGCTGGGACACATGCAGCTCTTGGTCACAGATCAAGCACCCTGGATTGGAAGCAGCAGCTTGTGAAAGTAGTGGATCCCCCACTGGGTGCTGATCTGGCCACTGGCCACATGCTCAGTATGCTAGGAATAGCCATCAGGGAGCCTCACCCCTGGAGATGGACTGATGGAAGGCCCTGAGGATCTCCAGTATTGGATCTCCAAGGATGAAGAATGAGCTGTGCAGGGCTCACCCACGCAGCTGTGCTGCCCACCACTGGCAGGAACAAGCTCCCCACAGGTGTTTCCTCCTAGCTCAGAGGAAGAGGCTGGCAATGTGCCACCACAATTTCATTTTTCATGGTCTACTCAAATCTGTCATGTTCCAGGGCAAGGAGTCACACAGGTTAACCAGGAGCTGCCATAACCTAGGCCAGCCCTTGCCAGTCTGCTGTAACCCCAGTCTGAGGTTGCACATTCTCATCAGGGTGTCTGGATACATCCCTCAGCCCCATACTTACTGCCAGAGCTCCTTTATCTTCTTCACCACAGAGGGGTCCTGGTTCCTGCAGCAAGAGAGAAGGCAGTTACCGATTCCCTCCAAATTCCCATCTCTCTTCTCCCTCACCTTGGAGACAATCCCTTTTCCAAAAGGGATTGCCACAAGCAGGGCACATCAGAACACCCAGGGTCAGTGCTGCTGTGGGGAAGATGAAGTCCCCCTGAGCACAGCCCTCACCCACCCATCCCATGGGCCATACCCATCAGATGATTCCATCCTCTGCCTCTGCATGGGCAGCACGATGAACTGCTGGGCCGTGAGGTAGAACTCGCAGTCCTCCTGTGGGAAGGACAGAGCCTGTAAGGCACCCCTGAGTCCCACCTCTGCCCCTGCTTCCCCTGGGACCAGCCAGCACTCCTACACCCACCCCAGCTCTGCCACCAACCCTCCAGTCTAACAGAAGGTCCCCTCAAGAAGGACAACCCCCTTGCAAAGGGGAGTTTGTATCTTCCTGCATCAGCTGATGGCTCTGCAAGAGCCACACACCAGGGGGGGCAGCCCAGGGCACTCTGTGGGGACACCTCTGAACCCCTGCAAGGGGACAGTGGGCTGCTCTGCCACCAGCTCATGCAGCTCCTCTGCAGCTGCCCAACAGCCAGGTGACCCTGGGAAAGATGTACTCCACCCCTAGCCAGAGCTCATCTCTGCCCAGGTCAGCTGCCACAGACCCCACAGGAGCTGCAGACGAAAATGGAAGGCCACCCATCACCTGCCTTCAGCTCCTGAGAGCAGCTGGAAGCAGGCAAGAGTGCAGGAGGCACAGCAAGGTAAGGGAACAGGCTGCTTCCAGTCCTCAGAACACTTACCAGCCTGGCCTCATCCTGAAAACACACCGTGTACTTCTGGAGGACGATAATTCTGCAATTAAGGCTGGAAAGCCTGAGCTGCAGGTGGGCACTGGAAAAGGAGCAGAGCAGGAATGCCTTGAAGAATGGAGCCAGACTCCCTCTGACACACAGTGGGGCTCCCACAAGAGCTCTGCCAACCACACCAGGGCATTCTGGAACATGTCTCAGCATGAGCAGCAGGCACCAGAGGCTCTTTATTCCTTACTAATTTCTGCCTAAAAGGAGCTTCTTCCTGCTGCTTATCCATGGCTCTGCTACCAGCACCCCAATAGTTGAAGGATGTCCAAACAGGGAAATGGAGGAAAGCACTGAAGGAGCAGCCCAGGCTACCATGGTTAATGCTCTGGCTCCTTCCACAAAACCCAAAGGCTCTACAGTTCTTTTTAATGGCTTCACAGCTTCTGCCATGGATCCCTGCCCAGCCCAACCAGAAGACACCAGAGCAGGGGCATTCCAGCTCTCTTAGGAGCTCTTTCACACCAACTTCCCACTCTGAGGTTGCTATAGCTTAACACAACCTGAAACAAGACCAGGCAGGAGCCCCAGCTCCTCACAGCAGCTGTCGAGAACTGCTGTCCCAGCCATGCCAAGTCACGGTGGAACCCACTTTTCCTCTGCCTGCAGAGCTTCGGATGTAATGACCACACGGATGTAGCAGGATCCATCAGAGACCTGCACCACGGCATCCTGGAGGACCCCAGGCTGGCCAGGAGCAGCTGAGTCACTCAAGACCTGTCAGGAGATTGGAGAGGAGTAAAAAAAGAACTCTTATTCATAGACCTGGAATAAGTTTCACAGGAAGGTGGTCAGGACACCAAACCTTTCCTGCTCAAAAAAAAAATTAAAATCAGAGACATTGATGAAGAGTTGCACATCCACAGCCACCAAAGTGGGAATCACTGTGCACTTCCCAGAATTTAGATTTCAAAGGCTGTTGGAGCCCTTTGGGACAGTCCCTCTGGGTACCTACCCGCACCACCTGCCCAGCCAGGAAATTCTCACGCTCTTCCACTTGCTCATAATTCACCAAGAGGTCAGCAATCCATGGCTCCAGGACGTAGAGTTTGGGAGAAGCCACATTCTTGTCCACACACACAAGACTACATGAGAAGAGACAAGATGCTAAGTCATAAGCAGTGCTCCATCACCCTGGGAAGGGTTTTGCACCCCAAGCACAGCCACAAACCCAGGAGATTGCTCAAATCCACCCAAGTGCACCCACTTCTCTGCAAGGACCCATCCCAAGGGCATTGTGCTGAGGAAGCCACGCTGCTGGGGGCACACAGGTCGTGCTGCATCCTGCTCGGACAGTGGAGGGGTACACTCGTAGCTCTGGAGTATGCCCGGCCTTCTGCAGGACAGGACATTTATTTCTACCTCTTTCCATATCGTTTATTATCACCCAATAACTATTTTCCTGGGACCAACTCTTAACTATAACTGTCTGAAACGTGAAAGGGAGAATAACTGGGGACAGGCACAGGCTGGGTACAGGCTGGGCTGGGACAGATGCGGTTGGGGACAGGAAGGGGCTGAGGGCAGGCGGGAGATGAGGGCAGGCAGGGGAAGATGAGGGCAGGTGGAGGATGAGGGCAGGCGGAGCCTGGACCAGGCAGGGGCTGA
>VWZU01010419.1:41231-73382 GCA_013397095.1 Sterrhoptilus dennistouni
ACGAAATGTGAAACCTGGCGCTGCCCCAGCGGCCCCGGCCGGTGAGAACCGCGCTCGGCGCTGCCCCAGCGGCACTCCCAGGTAAATAAATACGCGCTCGCCAGCGCCTCGGGCCCGCGGCCAGCCAGGGAAAAGACTTTTTTTATTTTCTTTTTAATTATTTTTTTTTAAATTTTATTTTTTTTTTTTGTGCCAGAACTTTCTAGGCTGCTATTTCTGGCGTATAATTAGGGCGATTCAGGCTGCAAAGCCCTTCCTGCCCTCAACCCTGCTCAGCTTCCAAGGTTGAAAAAGGGGGTTGGGAAGATGTGAGGGCCTCGTTGTCTCCCAGACATCTGTTCTCCTGCTTCGCTTCCCGGAGCCTGGCCCTGCCTGTGTCTGCACTTCCCGCCCACCATCCCGGGGGAAAACAGGGGAATGGGGGCAAGCTCAGCGCAGGGAGGGTTTGGAGGAGCTGGGATGTGCATCTTTTGGGATCTTGAAATAGAGGTGCTGACATGGAGGTTTTGGGAGCTGCTGATCCGGGTCAGGGATGGATGGATGGATGGATGGATGGATGGATGGATGGATGGATGGAGGTGTGTGTGTGCCCATGGCAGGGCCACCACAGGCTCCTCCTGCAGCCTTGGGGTGTCCCATGGGTGACAAGGGACGTGGAGGTGGCTGATCCTCCTCAGGGTGGGTGACAAGGGATGTGGCTGATCCTCCTCGGGGTGTCCCGTGGGTGACAAGGGACGTGGAGGTGGCTGATCCTGTCCGAGCCTCCCTCCTGCTGGGATCCTCTCCTCCTTTGGTGCAGCTGGGTTCCATCAGAGCTCCTTCTCCCCCCTGAAGCTTCCCTTCCCGAGCAGCCCAGCCGTTTCCGATGGGAACGCTCCTGACCACGAGCCCAAGGAGTGCAGTAATTCCTGGACTCGACATTTATCCTGATTTAAATCCGGCCCAGCAGCCAGCACACGGTGACGTGACCTCCAGCCGTGTCTCCCATGGCCCATCCCAGGAGTGTCCCTGCCCCTGGGTGACACCAGCCCTGCTGGGGACACCCTGGTGGCTTGTTCAGCCTCAGCAGGCTCTGCTCTGCTCTGTTCCCAGATTGCCTCTTCAAGGTGTGTCCCATGAACCGCTACTCAGCCCAGAAGCAGTACTGGAAGGCCAAGCAGACCAAGCAGGACAAGGACAAGATCGCGGACGTGGTGCTGCTGCAGAAGCTCCAGGTGAGCAGCAGCCAGGGACCCCAGTGCCCACCAGCCCCGTGGGTGATGGCTCCACACCTCTGGTGATGTGGTTTGGGGTGAGAAGGGAGTTCCAGCCGTGTTTTCCCCCTTGTCCCCTGCCCAGCCATTGCTGTGTCACCCTCCTGATGTGCAGAGGTGCTGTGGTAGAGGAGCTCTGTGAGCACAGCCCTGCACCCTGGGGTGCCCCAGGGCACTCCTCAGCACCCCAGAGCAGCCCACATCACCCCAGGGCACTCCAGAACACCCTTCAGCATTTTAGGACACCCCAGGACACCCCAGGTCACCCCAGGGCACTCCAGGACATCCTTCAGCATTTCAGGACACCCCAGGGCACTCATCAGCACTCCAGGGCACCCCAGGACACCCCAGGATATTCCTGGGCACCCCAGGGCACTCCAGGACATCCCTCAGCACCCCAGGGCACTCCAGGACACCCTTGAGCATTTCAGGACACTCCTCAGCACCCTAGGGCACTCATCAGCACTCCAGGGCACCCCAGGACACTCCAGAGCACCTTTCAGTACACCAGGACACCCCTCAGCACCCCAGGACACCCCTCAGCACCTCAGGACACTCCTGCAGGAGGGAGCCCTGCTTCTAGGACACGCTCCAAAGGGCTGGGGAAGGGAAAGGCTCCCGTTGGCTTCCCCGAGCTTTGGCCAGGGCCCACATCAAACATTGCACAACGGCCTGAGGCAGCTGGCGAGGCCCCGCCGATGATTCATAAAACCAGAGCTGGGGAGAGATTTCACTAAATCATCTCATCGGGCCTGGAGCCCGGCCCCGGCCCCACCATCCCCAAGTTTGCCTGGGGCAGGGGGGGCTGGGCAGTGCCAGGACAGCGTGTCCTGCCCTGGAGGTGCCAGGACGGGGTCAGTGCCCACTGCCATGGCCAGCCCCTCGCTGACACACAGAATCCTCGTTTTCCTGCTCCCGTTAGCCGGGCTTGGAACGTCCCAGCTGTCCTGGCCACGAGCAGAGCAGCCCAGCAGAGGCTCATTGCTGAGCCTGATTGATTGTACCTCGGTTAGGGCTTGTCTTAAAGAGGCTTGTCCCTCTCCCTTCCAGGGAGGGGTCTCTGGCCCCCAAAAGTGACCCTTTGTCCCCCAAAAGGAGCCCCTCAGACCCTAAATGGGACCTTTTGAGGGAGGGGTCTCTGGCCCCTGAAAGGGACCCCCTCAGACCCCAAAATAGACCTTTTGTCCCCCAAAAGGGATCCCTCAGACCCCAAATGAGATCCCTCAGACCTCAAAACAGAATCTTCCTCACTCCTTCCTCCTGCTCCTGGTGTTGTTGTGGCCGCATGGGGAGCTCAGCCCTGCCAAGCTCTGCAGGCACCAGGCTCCTGCCTGCCCCTCGGCAGGGAGGCTGATAACCAGGCTGAGAACATCTCCCAGCCCACAGAGATGATTTCCTGGGGCAGGAGCAGCCAGGTCTGCAGGGGACAAGCCCTGCCTGCCGTGCCCATGGTTCCCTCTCCAAGGTCATGCCCCTCACTGCTGTCTCAGTGGGTTTAAGCTCTGTGTTTTCTCGGCCCAAAGCAGCTCAGACAGGCTCTCTGCTGATGTCCCCCAGTCCTCCCTGACCCCCTGTGGGCATCCTTGGGCTTGGGGACTGTCCCCAGCCCAGCCATGGGACAGTGTGGGAACATCAGCTCCGGGAACTCGCGTGCTTGGGGCAGCCACAGCTCCCAGTGCCAGCCCCAGTGGCTGCTGGCGAGGGAGGTGCTCAGATCTGCAGGGAGATTTGGGGCTGCTGGATCTCCCATCAGGGCCCTGTTGCTCCATGGGGTTGTTGTTCCACTCCCAGAGCGGCGTCAGTGCGGGATTTCTTGGCAGCAGGTTTGTCCTGGTGGCAGCAGCCACCACTGCAGGGGGGTGAGGGTGGCTCCAGGGGACACCCAGAGCTCTGTGGGGACAGAGGAGTCACTTTGAGTGGCACCCAGAGCTCTGTGGGCATGGAGAGGTCACCCCAGGGGACACCCAAAGCTCTGTGAGGATGGAGGGTGACTCCAGGTGGCACCCAGAGCTCTGTGGGGACAGAAAGGTCACTCCAGGTGGCACCCAGAGCTATGTGGGGACAGAAGGATCACCTTGGGTGGCACCCAGAGCTCTGTGAGGATGGAAAAGTCACTGCAGGTGGCACCCAGAGCTCTGTGGATGTGGAGAGGTCGCCCCTGATGGCACCCAGAGCTCTGTGGGCAGTAAGGGGTCACCCCTGATGGCACCCAGAGCTCTGTGGGGCAGGTACCAGGCACGTTCACAGCCCTCACCTGTTCAGGCACTCAGGACCTGCTGCCCCATCCTCCCTCCCAGTGCCAAACCATCATTCCAGATGTTTCCCAATTCCTTTGCCCTCAGGTGAAAGGGCTGAGAGCAGGATGGGAAGGGGCAGAGGCTCTCCCAGCTCCATCCCTGGCTGTTTTCTGTCACAATTTTGGGGGAGCCCTGGGCTGGGGCTGTGCCCAGCCTGGCACCAGGGCTGTGGGTGCTCCTCTGCCCTTCCCAGATTTGCTGTGGGAGCAAGTTCCTGCCTCACTCTAAATGTGTCAGCATCCCATCACTGCTCCCACTGCGAGAGCCAGCACATGGAAAATCCCTGTGGTTTTGGAGAGGGGCTGCTGAGCCTTCCCTCCTGGGGACCCATCCTGCTGCAGCAGGTCCAGGCCTGCTCCATCTCTGGGCATGGTGCCTTTGGCTCCTTGGTTTTGGTGCTGCCAACAGCCCCCAGTCCCCACAGCCCTTTTTTTGGGGGGTGTTTTACCCCCATCCCCAGCCTGAGCCCAGCATCCCCGTTTGGTGTCACCCCAAAACCTGCTGTCCTGGGGGAATTTTGGTGCCCTTTTGTCCCTGTCCTAATTTGTAAAGTCCTCAATTTAAAGCCCTGAAAGGCTCCCTAGGGCTGGTCAGGGCCACACCGTGTCCCTTGGGTGCTCCCTGCTGTGGCCCTGGGGAACAGAGAGACACTGACCCTGATCCCAGCCCAAAGCCAAGGCTGTGAGTGAGTGACCTGGTGGGATTTGGGGAGGGAGGAGGGAGCTGCCCCACACTCAGCTCTTCCCCTTTGGGAGCAGCACGCGGCCCAGATGGAGCAGAAGCAGAACGAGACGGAGAACAAGAAGGTGCACGGGGACGTGGTGAAGTACGGCAGCGTCATCCAGGTACGGATCCAGCAGGTCTGGGAAGGGGCTGGGGTTGTCTGGGGGGAGCCTTGGGGGCTGCACTTATCTCTGCCTGAAACGTCGCGGAAAGAGCTCCACAACTAATAATAGTTGTTAGGGCGGTGTGTGTTTATCAATGTTGATTTGTGTGGGGAATAATTTCACCAAAGACATGCAGATTTACTAGGGAACTTGCCTTCTTTATTGTTCTTTGAGGTCTTAAATGACATTCTATAGTCTCCATTTATACATATTAATTCCCTGACCCCGCCCATCCTTGGTTGGTATGGTAATTACTCCACACCCATTTGGGCATGCTTGGTCTTTGGTGCTGGTGGTCTTCAGGTCGTGGTGGTGGTCTTCAGGTCGTGGTGGTGGTCTTCAGGTGGTGATGGTGGTGGTCTTCTGGTGTTCACCTTTTTACTTTCATCTTTCCCATATGTGGTTTGGCTTTCCTGGCACGTTTTAAAGGGAACATATCATCTTAGAGTCCGTGTTCTTTTTTTTTAATCTTTTCTCTTAGCCCTGTTATTTTGCTGTTTAGGCTAGTTCTTTTAGTTCTTTTTTTTGAGTATGCTGAAGGTTCCCCATACTTGTGGTGCTTAAATATATGCAAAAGGGCAACAGACACAGCGTTCGGTGTTCACTAAATGCCATCTCATACATTCTAAAATGCTACTTGGAATATATGTTCTTTAATCTACTATCAAAGATCAGCTGAGATTTCTCAAATCTGTGTCCCTCTCCCACCCTCGGCCCCTCCAGCTGCTGCACATGAAGAGCAACAAGTACCTGACGGTGAACAAGCGGCTGCCGGCGCTGCTGGAGAAGAACGCCATGCGCGTCACCCTGGACGCCACCGGCAACGAGGGCTCCTGGCTCTTCATCCAGCCCTTCTGGAAGCTCAGGAGCAACGGGGACAACGTGAGCACGGGGGCACAGCAGTGCCTGGAGGGGTGTGCGAAGAGCTCCGTGTCTGGGCTGGGCTCCTCAGTGGATGCTCTGTCTCATCCTCGCTCCCCTTTTCCCATTTTGCTCCCCAGGTAGTCGTGGGAGACAAAGTCATCCTGAACCCCGTGAATGCCGGGCAGCCGCTGCATGCCAGCAACTATGAGCTGGCTGACAATGCTGGCTGCAAGGAGGTACAGGAGGGTCTGGGGGTTTCCCTTCCTTCTCCTTCCTTCCCCTTCCTTCTCCTTCCTTTTTTTCCCCTTCTTTTTTTTTCCCCTTCTTTTTTTTTCCCCTTCTTTTTTTTTCCCCTTCTTTTTTTTTCCCCTTCTTTTTTTTCCCCCTTCTTTTTTTTCCCCCTTCTTTTTTTTCCCCCTTCTTTTTTTTCCCCCTTCTTTTTTTTCCCCCTTCTTTTTTTTCCCCCTTCTTTTTTTTCCCCCTTCTTTTTTTTCCCCCTTCTTTTTTTTCCCCCTTCTTTTTTTTCCCCCTTCTTTTTTTTCCCCCTTCTTTTTTTTCCCCCTTCTTTTTTTTCCCCCTTCTTTTTTTTCCCCCTTCTTTTTTTTCCCCCTTCTTTTTTTTCCCCCTTCTTTTTTTTCCCCCTTCTTTTTTTTCCCCCTTCTTTTTTTTCCCCCTTCTTTTTTTTCCCCCTTCTTTTTTTTCCCCCTTCTTTTTTTTCCCCCTTCTTTTTTTTCCCCCTTCTTTTTTTTCCCCCTTCTTTTTTTTCCCCCTTCTTTTTTTTCCCCCTTCTTTTTTTTCCCCCTTCTTTTTTTTCCCCCTTCTTTTTTTTCCCCCTTCTTTTTTTTCCCCCTTCTTTTTTTTCCCCCTTCTTTTTTTTCCCCCTTCTTTTTTTTCCCCCTTCTTCTTTTTTTCCCCCTTCTTCTTTTTTTCCCCCTTCTTCTTTTTTTCCCCCTTCTTCTTTTTTTCCCCCTTCTTCTTTTTTTCCCCCTTCTTCTTTTTTTCCCCCTTCTTCTTTTTTTCCCCCTTCTTCTTTTTTTCCCCCTTCTTCTTTTTTTCCCCCTTCTTCTTTTTTTCCCCCTTCTTTTTCCTTCTTTTCCCTCTGTCCTGGGGTCATGACCACACTCTCTTGCTCTGCAGGTGAACTCAGTCAATTGTAACACCAGCTGGAAAATCAACCTGTTCATGCAGTTCTGCGACCACATGGAGGAAGTGCTGAAGGGGGTAAGGAAGGAGGTCTGGGGGGACAGGACGTGGCCACCTGGCTCTGTGACAAGGACAGAGAAGAGGTCCAGCCTTGAGGGCTGTAATTCCAGGGAGAATTCATCACCCAGAGAGCAGCACAGTGAGGCAGAGCAGGATATTTTAGGATCTGCTGGCAGCAGGGAGCTGAGGGCACAAATTACAGACCTCAGGGCGTTAAATCTGACTTTTGGGGACAACCCCAGGGCCACGCAGTGCCAGCAGTGGCTTCTTGTGACAATTCCAGCTGCCCAGCCCTGCTGTTGCCTGGGAAAGGAACTTTCCCTGCTGAGCCATTGTTTGGGGCCGAGGTCCTCCAGGAAGCAGCTGGCTGGATGCGGATTGTTAGGATCTTACAGCCCTTCATCCCCCAGGTGCAGTGCTTAGCCCAGCTTCCCACATCCTCCTTCCCGGGGTGTTAATGCCTTAAACAGGTCAGGGAGTGGAGCCTCTGCCTGCTCCAGGGGTGGAAAGGGATGGATTCACATCCATTCATCCCCTGGGGGTGGAAGCAGAGGGGTCACTGCAGGGATAATGGGAGTGGTGGCAGTGCAGGATGCCTGTGCCCCATCCCCTGGGCTCAGAGGAGCGTTTGTGCTGCCTGGGGCAGGTTTTGGCAGAGCTCAGGGAGGTTGGATGGGAAGAAGTGACAGTGCCCTGTGGTCCCCAGGGTCCCACAGTCCTGCCATGCAGTTGGAAGCTGTGTCCAGGAGGAATCCTGTCCCCTTTGCAGCATCAGGGGGCACAAGAGGAGATGCACATCAGGAGAGCCATGGAGAAATTTCTCCACTGGCTGAGTGGTTAAACATGAGAACAGGCTCCCCAGGGCAGTCACCATCCCTGGAAGTGTTCAAAAACGAGCAGACAGACACTTCAGGATGTGGTTTAGTGGGCAGGGTGGTGAAAGTTTGAACTTTATGACTTTGGAGGTATTTTCTAACCTGAAAGACTCCAGGATCCTTTGAGCCTGACCCTCACCCCTGTGTGTCCTGGTGCAGGGGGACGTGGTGAGGCTGTTCCACGCCGAGCAGGAGAAGTTCCTCACCTGTGACGAGTACAAGGGCAAGCTGCACGTGTTCCTGCGCACCACCCTGCGCCAGTCGGCCACCTCGGCCACCAGCTCCAACGCCCTGTGGGAGGTGGAGGTGAGCAGGGAGGGCAGGGATGGGGGGTGTTTGGAGACCTCCCAGTCCCTCCTGTGCTCTGGCTGAGCTGTCCCCTGCCTCTCCCAGGTGGTTCACCACGACCCGTGCCGAGGAGGGGCCGGCCACTGGAATGGCTTGTACCGCTTCAAGCACCTCGCCACGGGCAACTACCTGGCAGCAGAGGTAAGGGGGTGGCAGAGGGGTGCAGGGAGGTGATGCTGCACCCCTTGCAAAGGCAGTGCCCACCTCGGGCAGGGAGTGATGCCCAGAGTTTCCTCTGGTCCCCTCCAGTTTGCTCCCCGCGACTCCTCCTTGCTCGCAGGAGATGTTGGCACCTGACTGCTGTTACCATTTACCTGGTTCAGGACCAAACTTTCCCACCCTGAAATCCCCCAGTGAAGGGGTTCACTTGCTCAGATCTGGGGTTTGGCTCCTTTTCTGGCCCAGGGGGACAGGAGGGGGTGGCTGGGGCGTTTCTGTGCTCACCCCATGCCAAAGGGAGCGACTGGCACATCCCAGTGCGTTGGAAGTGGGATGTGACTCATCCTGGCAGAGGGTGGGGGCAAAACCTGGGTCTGGAAGCACCATCTGCCAGGTTTTTCTGCTCCCATTTAAGGCCAGCTCAAGGCCTCTTGAAGGAGTTGCTGCCCTTGGATAATGGGGTGTGTTTGGCACTGCCAGGACTGAGGGCTGTGCTCTGCTGTCAGGGCAGAAGGGACATCCTGGGGATGCTCCCCAGCTGGAGAAGACACCCCAGGGCCTTTCCATCACTGCAGGGTGGAAAACAGCAAACTCTGGGGCTCTCAAATGGATGCTTTAAACCCAAAGACACTCAGTTAACACCTGAAGAGGGAAGAAGATCTCGGACTGAGCCCATCCTGGGCTGGTGCTGCTCACTGGGAGCTCAGCCTGGAGCCTCCAGGGAGTTCTTGCTGCCACACAGAGCTGGGGTCTGCTCCCTTGGGCTCCCCCATCCTGCTCCCAGGGCTGGGACACTGCACTGGACACAGGTCACATCCTCCAGCCCCACCTGGGCAGGTTTCCTCTCCGTGCTGTGTTCAGGGAAGGCAGGAATAGGGACCACACACCACCCCCAGGGGTTTGGAGGGACTTGACCGACTGACAGCTGCTTTTCATCTCCCTCTTTAACTTTTCAGGAAAACCCAAGTTATAAAGGAGACGTGGCTGAGCCCAAAGCAGCGCCCACGGTGAGCAGAACCGCTGCTGCCGCTGCCCCAACCACGCCAGCTCTCAGCCAGGGCCTGAAATCAGGGAAATGCCCCAAATTGAGCCCTCTGAGGGGACTGCAGCCCAGTTTGTCCCACATCATCCCACTTAGAGCAGTGTCCCTGTGTCCCACCTGTGAGAGGACCCTGCCAAAACCTCTCAGAGGTGTCCCAGTGCATGTTGGCTCACCAGGCCACGGGGAGATGCTTGATAAATGAGAGAGTTGGATGTTCAGGGGGGGTTTTCTGTGCTGTTGGTGAGGCTTGCACAGGGGGAGGCCTCGTAGCTCAGGTGCATCCACACTGCTTGTGCTCTGCTCGTGTGAGGTCAGCCCTGGCAAAGCTTCTGCTGCATCCCCCCGATGCTGAGGGTGCAGGACACCCCCCGAGCCGGGCTCAGACACCCCGTCCCCACCGTGCAGGGGGGCAGCAGCCGTGCCAGCCGCAGGAACACTGGGGAGAAGATCAAGTACCGGCTGGTGGCCGTGCCCCACGGCAACGACATCGCCTCGCTCTTCGAGCTGGACCCCACCACGCTGCAGAAGACGGATTCCTTTGTCCCACGGTAGGGCAGGAGGAGGGGAGGCTGAGTGCTGGGGGAAGGGCGGGGCTGGCGTGTCCCCAGAGGGGGACATCACTTGCCAGGACACTGTGGGGGTCACTCAGCAGGACGTTGTGCTGTTGGCAGGAACTCCTACGTGAGGCTGCGCCACCTCTGCACCAACACCTGGATCCAGAGCACCAATGTGCCCATCGACATCAATGAGGAGAGGCCCATCCGCCTCATGGTAGGGCTCTGCTCCCTCCTCTGTCCTGGGATTTATTCCCTGTTCCCCAGGAGCTCTTAGGGTGCTCCTTCCCTCCCAGCACCCAGGGACTGAAACACCCTGGGTGATTCAAAGGGGTGGGTGGACACCAGCCTGGAGCCCACCCCAGCCCCTCTGGTGGGGACAAACTGTCACTGATGTCAGCAGGAGTGGTGGCACCTGGTGGGGACACACCTGGCATGGTCCTGTCTGTGTGACACTGCTTCTCCATCGATTCCCAGCTGGGCACATGCCCCACCAAAGAGGACAAAGAAGCTTTTGCCATCGTCTCCGTGCCCGTGTCCGAAATCCGGGACCTGGACTTTGCCAATGACGCCAGCTCCATGCTGGCCAACGTGGTGGAGAAGATGAACGAGGGTTTCCTCAGCCAGAACGACCGGAGGTAAAAGACCCCTGAGGATGGGGCTGTGCTGGGCTCCTCCATGGGCTCCCCAGCAGGATGAGGCCCCTGCCTGGTGTTGGTGCCAGTGCTGCCTTTGCTTCCCTGCCCACAACCCCAATCCACGCCTGCTTCTCCCAGGAGCCTGGCGAGGAAACCAGATAACGGCACAGCCCCGCTCCGGCCCCTCCTAGAAAAATATCCTAGAAAAATATCCTAGGAAAATATCCGAGGGGCTGGGAGATGGCTCCATGATAGGGGCAGCTGCCTTAGTCACTGTGTTATTTTATGTGGGTGGGTTCTTGGTGCTTCCTGAGCAGACACAGATCCCTGTGGGACAGAGCAAGCAGCTGCCAGCCTGGCCCACGGGGGTGACCACAGGGGTGACCATAGGGGCAGAGGTGTTAAATGAAGAATCCCTGGTGTAAGCCACAAGCAAAGCCCCCCCAGACATTCACCCTGGCACATACAGGAACCACAGGGGCTGCAGATCCAGCCATTGACCTCCATCAAGGAGTGCAGGATCAGCCAGCAGCTCCCCTGGCAGGTTTCTGAGGCTCTTTGGTCCCCAAAACCCACCAGCATCACTGCAGGGACCTGAGTCTGGGCAGGTGAGCAGCCCCCAGCCCCCTCACCCGTGTCCCTTCACAGGTTTGTGATCCAGCTGCTGGAGGACTTGGTGTTCTTTGTCAGTGATGTCCCCAACAATGGCCAGAACGTGCTGGACATCGTGGTGACCAAGCCCAACCGGGAGCGGCAGAAGCTGATGCGGGAGCAGAACATCCTGAAGCAGGTGAGTGGCCCTGGGGCCCTGCATCCCAGCAAGGCTGGGACATGTCCTGTGGAGATGTCCTGTCCTGCTAAGGGCTGCTCTGGGGGCCAGAGGGATGGAAAACCCCACGGAGGAGGGTCTGGCCTCCAGCTCATGCACAGGGGGCTGGTGTGGAGCAGGACACAGCCCTGATGTCTTGTTTTGGGCAGATCTTTGGAATCCTGAAGGCCCCTTTCAAGGACAAGGGCGGGGAAGGGCCCCTGGTGAGGCTGGAAGAGCTGTCGGACCAGAAGAACGCTCCCTACCAATACATGTTCCGCCTGTGCTACCGCGTGCTCCGGCACTCCCAGGAGGATTACCGCAAGAACCAGGTGCTGGCCAGGGTGACCCTCCATCCCCATCCCTATGGAGCCAGAAGGGGACAGGGGGACATCACTGACAGCCCCCTCTGTGCCTGCTGCAGGAGCACATCGCCAAGCAGTTCGGCATGATGCAGTCCCAGATCGGCTACGACATCCTGGCCGAGGACACCATCACGGCCCTGCTGCACAACAACCGCAAGCTGCTGGAGAAGCACATCACCAAGACCGAGGTGGAGACTTTTGTCAGCCTGGTGCGCAAGAACCGCGAGCCACGGTGTGTGCGGGGTCCCTGCAGGGTGGGGAGGGGAAAGGGGGAGCCACAGGGATCCCCCCTCTCACGGCAGAGCTGCCTCTCCCCACCCGGCAGGTTCCTGGATTATCTCTCGGATCTCTGCGTGTCCAACCACATCGCCATCCCCGTCACGCAGGAGCTGATCTGCAAGTGCGTGCTGGACTCGAAGAATAGTGACATCCTCATCAAAACCGAGTGAGTGGCTGAGGGGAGGGGGTTTCCACCTCAGGGGTTTGTGGTGGGTTGGATGTCAGGCGCTCACCAAAGCTGCTCGCTCTGCAGCTGGAGAGAGGAGAGAAAGGTTATTGAAAGGTTCATGGGTTGGAATAAGAACCAGGAGAAATTGCTCATCAAATGCTATCACAGGTGAAACAGGCTCAGGGATATGAAAAAAGTTTGTTCTTAACTAAATCAGAGCAGGATAATGAGAAGTTAAACCCTTAAAAACACCTTCTCCCCACCCCACAAAGAACCCACTACAGGGTGAGCCTGGTTCCACTGAAGCTCTGTCACCCCTTGAGGTGCAGCCCCTCCATCTGTGGGAGCATGTCCAGATTTCCCCTTTCTTGTCCCAGGCTGAGGCCAGTGAAGGAGATGTCCCAGACCCACGAGTATCTGAGCATCGAGTACTCAGAGGAGGAGGTCTGGCTCACCTGGACGGACAAGAACAACGACCACCACGAGAAAAGCATCCGGCAGCTGGCACAGGAGGCCCGGGCTGGCAATGCCCACGACGAGAACGTCCTCAGCTATTACAGGTGACACGCCCGTGGCACCTCCTCTCCAGGTGAGGGTGTGAGGGTTGCACAGCCTCACTCCCTCTCCCCCTCACCCCCGGGCAGGTACCAGCTGAAGCTCTTTGCCCGCATGTGCCTGGACCGCCAGTACCTGGCCATCAAGGAGATCTCCCAGCAGCTGGGCGTGGACCTGATCTTCCTGTGCATGGCAGATGAGATGCTGCCCTTCGACCTGCGCGCCTCCTTCTGCCACCTCATGCTGCACGTGCACGTGGACAGGGACCCCCAGGAGCTGGTGATGCCCGTGAAGTTTGCAAGGCTCTGGACGGAGATCCCCACAGCCATCACCATCAAAGAGTGAGACATGCTGGGGCTCAGGGTGGATTTGAGGGGCAGGGGGTGGCAGGTGCAGTGATAGGGGAGTCTTTGTGGAGTGACTTGGGTAGGTCTGAGTCCTCAGAAGGAAGTGGGGTCCATCTGTCACAGCATTCACTGCTGGTCATGGTGGCTCAGGAGCCACCTGGGCAGTGCTGCTGCCAGCTGGGTGTGAGGACACCTGGTGTCCCCAGCTCACCCCAATGTGAGGACACCCACTGTCCCCAGCTCACCCCGATGTGTCCCCCTGCAGCTACGACTCCAATCTCAATGTCTCGCGTGACGACAAGAAGAACAAGTTTGCCAGCACCATGGAGTTCGTGGAGGATTACCTCAACAACGTGGTGAGCGAGGCCGTGCCCTTCGCCAACGAGGAGAAGAACAAGCTCACCTTCGAGGTGAGAGCACTGCCGGTGTCACTGGCACCGTGCAGGGTGTGACACTGCCTGGCTGCTGCTGCCCCTGCACTGTCCCTGTGCCCCACCATGGATTCTCCTGCTCAGCCCCCTCCACAGAGAGGTCTGGAGCTGCCTTGTCCTTCCCCAGGTCGTCAGCCTTGCCCACAACCTCATCTACTTCGGCTTCTACAGCTTCAGCGAGCTGCTGCGCCTGACACGGACCCTGCTGGGCATCATCGACTGTGTCCAGAACCCTCAGCTGATGATGCAGGCGGTCTACAATGATGAAGTGGCAGGTGAGACCCTGTTCATGGCCAGGGAGGTGTTTCCTGTAGTCTGCCCAGTGTTTTTTCCATGGTCTGCCCAGTGCTTTCCTATTTTGGTGGCAAGAAAACCAGACACTGGCTCTCTGATGTGGCTGGGTGCAGCAGCACATGGGGTGGTGAGCCCTTGCACGTGCCAAAATAAATACTCTGTTCCTTCTGCTTGATCTCTGATTAAGTCTAGAGTATTTTCCAGTCCAAATGGGTCCTTCCTTGGTCCTCTGCCGCCTCCCTCTCCACCCACACTAACTGTGGCTGCCTCTGCAGGGAAGAACGTGCGGAGGTCGATCCAGGGCGTGGGGCAGATGATGTCCACCATGGTGCTGAGCAGGAAACAGTCCATCTTCAGCACCCCCAGCCTCAGCACCGGCTCTGCCCCGGAGCAAGTGGACAGAGGGAGGAGCATTGAGAGCGAGAACATCGTGGTGATGGAGACCAAGCTGAAGATTCTGGAGATCTTGCAGGTTGGAGCCAGTGGGGTGGTGGGATCTGTGGGATGGTGGTGTGGGATGGGGTTTTCTCTAGCAGGGGCACAGTTGAAGTGAAGAGGGCACTCAGTCACTTCTGGTTTCTCCTTCCCTGCTGCTTCCAGTTCATCCTGAATGTGCGGCTGGACTACAGGATCTCCTACCTGCTCTCTGTCTTCAAGAAGGAGTTTGTGGAGGTTTACCCCATGCAGGACAGCGCGGCCGACGGGACAGCTCCAGCCTTTGACTCCACAAGTAACTCTCCCACTTTGCTCCTGGCACTCCCCCAGCTCAGCAAACCCCGGGGGCTGGGAGGACACGGGTGTCAGAGGTGACATCTCCAGTAAAAGTGACATCTCCAGCAGCTGCTGCTGGCAGGGGGCAGGGAGGGATGGAGTTTGTGTTTTGGTGGGACCAGGATCAGGGAGCTGGGTTGGTTCCTGTGAGTTCCTGCCAAGACACAAGGGCTGGCATTGTCCACCCTTGTCACTCCCTGCCTCTCCCTGCAGCCGCAGCCATGAACCTGGACCGGATCGGGGAACACGCCGAGGCCATGTTCGGTGTGGGGTGAGTCCCTGCCCCCCATAGCTCCCCTGGCCATGGGGCCCTTCCCCTTCTGTCCATCCTGCCCAGGCTGGGAGCTGCAGGTGATGAGGAGGATGAGGCTCTAAGGGCCCTAAAGCTGTCCCCATCAGCCCCTGAGCTCCATGTTAACACCCAGTGCCTCCATCCCACTCCAGGAAGTCAAGCAGCATGTTGGAGGTGGATGATGAGGGAGGGAGGATGTTCCTGCGGGTGCTGATCCACCTGACCATGCACGACTACCCCCCGCTCATCTCGGGCTCCCTGCAGCTCCTCTTCAAGCACTTCAGCCAGAGGCAGGAGGTCCTGCACACCTTCAAACAGGTAATGCTGAGGGGACCTGGAGCACCCCACACCTGTCTGATGGTGGGGGATGTGGGGTGGATCCTGATCCTTTCCTTGGGAGGGAGATCTGGGAGTGGGGTCTGTGCCCCAAACTGGAAACCCCTGGGAATGTCGCTGCAGGTCCAGCTCCTGATCTCAGCCCAGGACGTGGAGAACTACAAGGTGATCAAGTCGGAGCTGGACAAACTCCGCACGATGGTGGAGAAATCGGAGCTCTGGGTGGACAAGAAGGGCAGCACCAAAGGGGACAGCACAGGGGACGGGAACAAGAAGGAGAAGAAGGAGGTGAGAGCCATGAGCAAGACGCTGGGATCCAGGCTGGGAGAGGAGTGGGAGGCAGGGGGGCAGCTCACCTTAATCCAACACCTGATGCCTCTCGATGGGGAGGGTCCAGGAGGGTCCTGTGGGGTGTGGCTGGAGGGGCACAGTGTGACCCCAGTGCTGTTGTGTGCCCTGCAGCACGGTGCTGACGAGGAGGTCATTGCTCCAGGAGAGAAGAGCAGCGAGAACTACCAGATAGTGAAGGGGGTGAGTGAGACCAAACCCTGGTGCACTGGCAGGAAGGAAAGGGGTGAAATCCTGGGGGGATTACCAAGTTCTCTTGTGCTTCAGTCGATACAAGTCCAAGCCTGGCTTGCTCCTGCCAGCTCAGCACAGGGAAAAACTGTCACATCCTTGCACTGGGGGGACTGGAGGGGACTGGGTGGGTGACAGCTACGAGGGCTCTGCGTGGTGCTGCAGGGAGGATCCCTGAGGGCAATGCAGGGAATACTGGGATTATGGAGGGAACATCTGGAATGCAAACCAGCCCCAGTGCTGGTGACCATCCTGGGTGGCTCCAGGCTCAGCCCCTGCCCTCTGTGGTCCCTCTGTCCCCAGATCCTGGAGCGGCTCAACAAGATGTGCGGGGTGGGGGAGCAGGTGCGCAAGAAGCAGCAGCGCCTGCTGAAGAACATGGACGCCCACAAAGTGATGCTGGACCTGCTGCAGATCCCCTATGAGAAGGTGGGTGGGCAGAAACCAACTGGTCCTGAGAGCCCAGGGCAAAAGGGGCGCACAGGGAACCCTCTGAGTGGCCTTTTGCCACTCCCATCTCTCTCAGCTCCATGTGTTTCTCCTCTGTCCCCTCCTCAGGGGGATGCCAAGATGATGGAGATCCTCAAGTTCACCCACCAGTTCCTGCAGAAGTTTTGTGCTGGCAACCAGGAGAACCAGGCCCTGCTGCACAAACACCTCAACCTGTTCCTGACCCCAGGGGTGAGGAGAGGACACGGAGGGCCAACAGCACAGGGAGGGAATTCAGCACCACTCCTGGGGCTGAAAGCAGGGGATGGAAAAGCCAGGAGGAGACACCAGGCAGGGCAGGAGTTGGGGACAGTTCCTGCAGCCCCCTGACCTCACTCTGCCTCTTGTCCCCAGCTGCTGGAGGCGGAGACAATGCAGCACATCTTCCTCAACAACTACCAGCTGTGCTCGGAGATCAACGAGACGGTGCCGCAGCACTTCATCCACTGCGTGGCCACCCACGGCCGCCACGTCCAGTACCTCGACTTCCTGCACACCATCATCAAGGCCGAGGGCAAGTACGTCAAGAAGTGCCAGGACATGATCATGACTGAGGTGAGGACCTCTCCTACAGGGCATGAGTGGGGGGAAAGCAGGACAAGGCTCTTGGGACCTGCACCATTGGCTTCTTCCTTGAGAAGAGCCTTCCAGCCATGCTGGGTCCTCCCTGGAACCAGCCAGCCCCAGTGGCCGTCTTGAGTGGCCATCAACCATCTCCAGGGGTTCAGTGCAAGGTCCAGGAGCCAGTTTGGGGCTCCCACAATTTCTGATTGCACTGCAAATGCCTGGTTTTCCCTGTTAACACAAATCCCTGTCCCCCTTCCCAGCTGCTCATCCGCCACTGCAGAGGGGACACCATTGGCCTTGGAGGTTTCTGACCTTCCTTTTTCAGTGTGATGACCACTGACCACTGAGTACTGACCCTTCTCTGCAGCTCACCAACGCCGGGGACGATGTGGTGGTTTTCTACAACGACAAGGCTTCCCTGGCCACCCTGCTGGAGATGATGACAGCAGCCAGGGATGGGGTGGAGGAGAACAGCCCCCTGATGTACCACATCTCCCTGGTGGACCTGCTGGCTGCCCGTGCCGAGGGCAAGAACGTCTACACCGAGATCAAGTGCACATCCCTGCTGCCCCTGGAGGATGTGGTGAGGGTGGTGACACATGAGGACTGCATCACTGAGGTACGGGGTGGCAGCCAGGAGGAGGACACTGGGGCTCTGCACTGATTGTCCCCTGACAGTGTCCCTGCCCCTTTCCCCCATCCCTGGCAGGTGAAGATGGCTTATGTGAACTTTGTCAACCACTGCTATGTGGACACGGAGGTGGAGATGAAGGAGATCTACACCAGCAACCACATCTGGACCCTCTTTGAGAACTTCACCCTGGACATGGCCCAGGTGTGTGGGGAGGGTTGGGTGGGAGGGACACAGCAGTGGTGGCTTGGATGGGGACAGGGTGGTGTCACCAAGGCTCCATTGAAGCCTTCTGCAGAGCATGGATACACATGTGGGACCTCATGTAGCTGCCACACTTGGGGCTGGGGAGTGGTCAGGGCTCTCTGGTGTGACCCCAGGAGCTGTGTCACCGGCCATGTCCCTCAGCTCAGTGTGGTCCCAGCAACCTCTGGGCACACATGAGCTTTCCCTGGTGCCATCAGCGTCCTCCCTGTCCTCAACAGATGTGCAAGAAGCGGGAGAAGCGCCTGCCAGATGCCACACTGGAGAAATATGTCCTGACAGTGGTGCTGGACACCATCAATGCCTTCTTCAGCTCGCCCTTCTCGGAGAACAGCACCTCACTGCAGGTGACAGGGGGTGGGCAGGGTGGCAGGGGGAGGACAGCAGCTCAGCCAGTCCCCCAAAACACACGATTTGGATGCGTGTTCTGACACTCTTGTCTCCCCCAGACCCACCAGACCATCGTGGTGCAGCTTCTCCAGTCCACCACGAGGCTGCTGGAGTGTCCGTGGCTGCAGCAGCAGCACAAGAGCTCGGTGGAGTCCTGCATCCGCACGCTGGCCATGGTTGGTAAGGAGCCACTGCTGGGGACAGGGGACAGGGCCACCCTGGGCTGTCCCTGCCCAGCAGAGCAGGACACCCTGTCCCTCCTGGGGGGGTGGCAGGACACCACGGTGAGGGGCTGCCAGCTGGGGATGGGACATTCCGCTCCGGGATGTATCGTTGTAGGACATGAAAGAAAAGTGAGAGACTCCAAATATTTCAGAAGGCAAAGAGCATAAAAAAAGGCTTTATTGTCTAATTCTTACTACCTTTTATAAGGTGTTCCCATAAAGACTGAACATGGTTTGTGAATAGGAACAACACCTCTCTAATCCCATTGGTTAAACCAGAGAAACAGCAAAACGCCACTTGGAGAAAGATTGTTTTGAGAAAGGATTGGTTGTTTGCCAAGATTGTTTTGAGAGCAGCTTTCTTGAGGAATTTTTTCTTGGGAAAAAGTCAGCAACTGCTAGCAGGGTAAAATCTCTCAGACCCAGAAATATCAGGCCCACAGGGATGTGCTTTTTTTGAGCTTCACCTCAGCACGCCCAAGATAATGTGGGGGTATACCACAGCCTGGGCTTGGCTGGGAGCTCCCTGGTGTGTCCCTGCCTGGACACAAAGCCAACATTGACAGTGGTTTTCCCTGGCCAGGACTTTGCCCTCCATGTGCAGCTGCCTGACTCAGGCTGAGGGCTGTTAGCACTGAGTCACCGTGGAAAGGATTGCTGGTGGCTGGGCTCTGGGTGGGGATTTCCCTTTGGAATTCCAGGCAGGGTGCTTGCAGTCTCCTGACACTGGGCTCTCCCAACCAAAAATTTGGGCCTTTTTCCAGCTGGTGCAGGGCTGTGGCTGTTGGGATGTGTGAGAACACTCCAGCCCGCACTGGCCTGGAGGAGTTTACTTGTGTGTTTACCCCAAATCTGCTGCAAATGTGGTGAACACTGGTGAAAAGGGTGACCAGACAGGGTGGTGGGACCCATCTGGGTGGTGGCTGTTCCAACCCCATCCCCATGTCCCTCAGGGTGCTTGCAGCCTCCTGACACTGGGCTCTCCCAACCAAAAACTGGGGCTGGGGCCTTTTTCCACCCTGTGTGGAGCTGTGGGTATCAGGATGTGTGAGAACACTCCAGCCCGCACTGGCCTAGAAGAGTTTAGTCATGTATTTACCCCAAATCTCTGCTGCAAATGAGGTGAACACTGGCGAAAGGGTGCCCAGACAGAGTGCTGGGACCCATCTGGGTGGTGCTGTCACAACCCCATCTCTGTGTCCCTCAGGGTGCTTGCAAACCTCCAGACACTGGGCTCTCCCAACCAAAAACTGGGGGCTTTTTCCACCCAGTGTGGGGCTGTGGATATCAGGATGTGTGAGAACACTCCAGCCCACACTGGCCTGGGGGAGTTTACTCGTGTATTTACCCCAAATCTGCTGCAAATGAGGTGAACACTGGTGAAAAGGTGCCCAGACAGGGTGGTGGGACCCATCTCTGCTGCAAGCAAGATGAACACTGGCAAAAGGGGATGGCATGACCCATCTGGGTGATGGCTGTCCCAACCCCATCCCCGTGTCCCTCAGCCAAGAGCCGCTCCATCGCCCTGCCCATGGACCTGGACGCCCACGTGAGCTCCCTGCTCAACAGCAGCTCCACCAGCAATGTGCAGAGGAACACCTCCAGCTACAAGGCGGCCACACGCACCTTCCCCCGAGTCTCTGCCACCCCCAACCAGTGGGACTACAAGAACATCATCGAGAAGCTGCAGGTACAAGGCAGTGGAGTAAAGCATCCCCTCACCCCCCTGAGTGGGTATCTTTGTATGAGGAAAAAGTTTCAGCTCACCTTAAGCAGATAAGGAAGTTCTGTGCCTTTCTCGTTGTAATTGGCTCAGTGCCTGTTGGGCCTTGTGGCTGTTCTTTGAATCCCACACCTTCTCCCTGCTGGCACCAAGCCAAATTGTCTCTCCTAAAACGTTAAATATTCAGGAAGGAGTACAAAGGAACTAAGGGGCTTTTTAGAGTGTTTTTAGCGAGGTGTCAGAGGTTTTCTGGGATACCTGTGCACGGCTTTTTCTTTTGTTTTTTGTAACATTTTGATAAATGAAAAATAACCTTTTAACTTTACAAAACACCTCTGAAGAGCAGTCTGGGCCAAAATTATTCCAAGCCAATCTGCAAGGCGTGGACCCTCAGAGATTGACACCTTTACAGTGGGGCTCGTAACACTGGCCACGCATTAGATCATATCAGGTCAGGGTTTGGCAGGGCTCAGGTGGCAGGGGGGTGCTGACCATGCAGGGTCCCTGTGTCCCCTGGCTCTGAAGGGGGATGCTGTGGCTTTCAGGACATCATCAATGCCCTGGAAGACCGCCTGAAGCCACTGGTGGAGGCTGAGCTGTCTGTGCTGGTGGATGTCCTGCACCGCCCGGAGCTGCTCTTCATGGAGGGGACGGAGGCGTTCCAGCGCTGCGAGAGCGGCGGGTTCCTGTCCAAGTGAGCCTGGTTTGGGGCTACCCTGAGAGTGCTTGGAGTGCTGGGATGGGTTTGGGACCTTCATCCCTGTGTGCCTGCAGCCTGGAGGGGCGGTGGGAGTGGTTCCTTCAGGGATCCCCAGGTCCCTCCCAGCTGTGTGACAATGGCTTTGCTGTGCCAGGCTGGTGCAGCACACCAAGGACCTCATGGAGACAGAGGAGAAGCTCTGCATCAAGGTGCTGAGGACGCTGCAGCAGATGCTGGTGAAGAGGAACAAGTATGGGGAGAGGGTGAGCACCGCGATTCGTGTCCATGCAGGCCCCACTCCCCATGCAGCACCCACCCAGGGGTGCTCAGCTGGTTCTGCCCTGGCCCCAGCCTTGGCAAGGGGACGCTGGTGACGTTTGTTTGCCTTGGCAGGGCAACCTGCTGCGGAAAATGCTCATGAACAATTACCTGCAGAACAAGAGGTCCAGCTCCAAGGGGGAGATGGGGGATGCTGCTGGGGGAGGTGAGTGCCCTTCTCCTGCCCCTTCCCCTCAAATTCCCGGCTTCCAAGCAGTGATGGGACCAGGTCTGTGGCTGGTTACCATGTCCCCACCCCCACGGGAGCAGAGGATTTGGGGAGGTGAAGGGATGGCCCTGAGATGCCCTGGCAGTGGTGGAGCTGTGCTACCACAGCATCACATCCTTCGTGTTCTCTCACTCAGGCCAGGACCAGGACTGGTCAGCCATTGCTGCTGTCCAGTGCCGGCTGGACCGTGAAGGGGCCACCAAGTTGGTGGCTGACCTCATCATGAACACCAAGAACGAGAAGATCTTCCAGGAGAGCATCCTGCTGGCCATCCGCCTGCTGGATGGTGGCAACACTGAGATCCAGGTGCTGAGGAGGACTGAGCAGCCAGGGGTTGATGTGTGAGGGGCCAGTGCTCAGCCCTGGGCAGTGGGTTTGGCCAAAATACCTCTTGTTTGTGCTGAAATCTGGTGATTTGAGTTTCCCAGCTCCGTGGCTGGGTCAAGGGCTGGAGGCTGCGGGAGGGGCAGGTGATTCCAGGTTGTGTCTGGAGTTCTGCTGATGCCCTCTGCCGGGAAGTCCTAAAATGACTCAGGGCTGCAGCTCTTGTGGGGGACCTCCAGGGTTATCCCAAACCCTTTATCACAGGGAAGCTGAAAAATGCTGTGTGCAAAACCCAGTGGGGCTCCAGGCAAAAGCCAGGTTATCCCGGGCAGTGTCTGGAGTGCTGAGGCTGCTGCTCAGAGAAACAGGCAGGGACACTTTGGACCCCATGGTGGGGACCTGAACGAGTGTCCTTTCACCAGAAATCCTTTTACAACCTCATGACGAGCGACAAGAAGTCCGAGAAGTTCTTCAAGGTCCTGCACGACCGGATGAAGAAGGCGCAGCAGGAGACCAAGTCCACGGTGTCGGTGAACATGAGCGACATTGGCAACAAGCCCCGCGACGACAAGGACGAGCCAGACCCTGGCACCAAAGGTATGGGGCTGTGTCCCTTTGTCCCCTTGGGAAGGCCAGCACTGGCTGGGTGACAGCCTGAGCTGACCAGGTGACAATTCCCTCCAGGACGAGGGGACGCTTTCCTGATGCCCGGCACCCCCACGCGGTACCCGATGGCCGTGGGGTTCCGCAAGGGCCACGAGCCCGGGGAGCAGGGCCAGAACAATGAGATGGGGGTGACAGTGCTGATCATGGAGCCCATCCTGCGCTTCCTGCAGCTGCTCTGCGAGAACCACAACCGTGACCTGCAGGTTTGAGGGGCTTTGGGGCTCAGCCGTGGGCTTGGGCTGGGGGAAGGTGTCACTGTAGGACACGAAAGAAAGACTCCAAATGTTTCAGAAGGCAAAGAGCATAGACAATAAAGCCTTCTTTTTCTAATTCTTACTACCTTTTATAAGGTGTTCCCATTCAGCATTAACGCGGTTGGTGAATAGGAACGACACCTCACTAATCCCACTGGTTAAACCAGAGAAACAGCAAAACACCACCTGGAGAAAGATAGTTTTGAGAGAGGAGAGCTGTTGGCCAAGATTGTTTTGAGAAGAAACTTTTTTGAGAATTTTTTTCTTGGGAAAAAGTCAGCAGCTGCTAGCAGGCTAAAATCTCTCAGACCCAGAAATATCAGGCGCACAGGATCTGCCTGATATTAGGCCCACAGTTTGGCCCTAAAATGCTCTGGCACCAGCAGCTCTGTGCCTCAGTTTCCCCATGCACAGTGCAGCATCTCTTGTTGATAACTTGGGGCTGCAGGAGGAGTTTGTGGCAGGACTGGCTGTGGGACTGGGGTCTGTGGGTTACAGGGGCAGTCCCAGCCCGAATGTCCCTAAACCGCAGCTGGAGGGGCGTGGGGAGAGAGGGATCAGGACCCCATTCATTCCTGGGCTGTGCTCCACAGAACTTCCTGCGCTGCCAGAACAACAAAACCAACTACAACCTGGTGTGTGAGACGCTGCAGTTCCTGGACATCATGTGTGGCAGCACCACGGGAGGGCTGGGGCTGCTCGGCCTCTACATCAACGAGTACAACGTGGCCCTCATCACCCAGACCCTGGAGACCCTGACCGAGTACTGCCAGGGGCCCTGCCACGAGAACCAGGTCTGGGCATCGTTCCCCAATCTCATCACAGACCAAGGGGAGGTTTTGGGGGAAGCAGGGACAGGTTTTGTGGGTTCAGAGTGTGAACAGGAGCAGAATGTGGGCAGCAGAGGTCACAGGGTTCCTACACACGTCACCAGCTGCCAAATGTGGTGCTGCAGATGGGGGGTAAATAATTCAGTGGTGTGAACAGGGCCCTTTGCAGGGAGAGGGGAGGTCTGGGGGCCCAGGGCAGTGTTTCAGAGCAGGAGGGTGGAGCTGGGAGGACTGGAAGGATCTGTGGGATAATAACACATCACCCGACTCCCCCAGAGCTGCATCGTGACCCACGAGTCCAACGGGATCGACATCATCACAGCCCTGATCCTAAATGACATCAGCCCCCTCTGCAAGTACCGCATGGACCTGGTGCTGCAGCTGAAGGTGCACAGAGGCCTGGGCTGGGGTGGTGGGGACGTGTCTGTGTGTCACTGAGTGTGTGTGCCACTGAGCGTGTCACTGAGTGTGTCACTGCAAGGACTCACTGGCAGTGTCACAGGGTGTTCTATGGGGTGAGGTGGTCACTGTAGAGGGGTCCCTGCCTGTGTCAGACCCTCAGCTATGGGGGCAGATGGGGTCAGTGGGGCAGGGCTGGGGTATCTCCACCACACTCAGATGCCTCTGGCACTGGGGAGTTGGTGGAGGCACAGGATAATTCTGCCCACCCCAAAGCCCTGGGCAGTGGCAGGGCACAGCTCGCCTCACCACGGGCTCCTCCTCACCAGGACAATGCCTCCAAGCTCCTTCTGGCCCTCATGGAGAGCAGGCACGACAGCGAGAACGCCGAGCGGATCCTCATCAGCCTCCGGCCCCAGGAACTGGTGAGAGAACTGGGAATGTTCCACTGAGCCCCCAGCCTGTGGCTGAACATCCTCTGCCCTGTGTGGTGCTGCAGTTCCTGCTTTACACCCAAAAACCACCTCCCCTGCCCCACTGCTGCCCAAATCCTGCCCAAATCCAGGGGCTGGGGAGGAGCTCAGTGCCCCTGTGCTGCCTTGCAGGTGGATGTGATTAAGAAGGCCTATCTGCAGGAGGAGGAGTGTGAGAACGCCGAGGTTTCCCCCCGGGAAGTTGGACACAACATTTATATCCTGGCGCTGCAGGTAGGGAGCTGTAAAAGCATCCTGCCAGGCTGTGCTCGCAGCTTTGCACTTTTTTCCTCCATATTTATGAACATTTTCCTCTGTAATCATGTACATTTCCTCCAGCCAGATTGGCCTCCCTGGGGAGCCAAATGCGCCTTTGGCTGTGGGGAGCAGCCATGGATTGCTGGCCATCCTGTGCCCCATGTCCCCCTCCTGTGTCCCCCACCCTGTGCTCACTGTCACCATCCCTGTCCCCCTCCCAGCTCTCCCGACACAACAAGTCTCTGCAGCAGCTCCTGAAGCCAGTGAAGCGAATCCAGGAGGAGGAGGAGGAGGGAATCTCATCCATGGTATGGAGAGGCCTTGGGGATGGAGGCACAGCCCTGATCCGAGGCTGCAAAGAGCCTTTGCAGAGCCCACCTGGGCTTTGCTGTTCAGGGTTTGATGGATTTCGGTGTTCCCCAGGGGGTTAAAGAGGGACAGACACCCAAAGGTGTGTGTCATGTTGTGGGGTGACACAGGCTGGTGGCCCTGGGGTGGGTCCTGCCCTTACCCACCTCCTCCCTTCCCATTAGGGCCGAGTCCTTTGCTGCTGTTCCTTGCCAGGGTTCCTCAGATCCCGACAAGATTCAGCAGGAATGTGATTTCCCCGGGGGTTTTGTGAGCACTGGTTTGTAATTTGTGGATTAGCAGCACTTGGATGTAATTATTGCAGGGAATCGATTGTCTGTCACTGCGGGGAGCACTCGCATCCCTTATGGAAGTTTTAATTCATTTGCTTTTCCCTGAAAACCTCATCAGCTGTGGGAGATGTTGAGGCACGTTGTGGGAACAGTCAGATCCTGCTTCTGGCTGGATCCTCATCCTCTCCCTTTCCCTCTCCCCATCCAGCTCAGCCTTAACAACAAGCAGCTGTCGCAGATGCTGAAGTCGACGGCCCCTGTGCAGGAGGAAGAGGAGGATCCACTGGCTTATTACGAGAAACACACGTCCCAAATCGAGGCAAGACCTCTTGGCTGTTGGCTTCCCAGCCTGCCCACAGTCCATGAATCCCACCTGGCTCCAGATGCCTCATGTCCCATTATTTTGCACCAGGAGCTCTGCCCCTGTCCCATCCCCATGCTGGCAGGAGCTTTAGCTCCAGGAACTTTGGGATGAGCAGTGCCCTGGACCTTTCCCTTCTGTCCCAGCAGCAGTGGGATCCAGCAGCTGATCCAGCAGCCTCATCCTTGGCATGGATCCCTCATTCCCACTCACCACAGCCAGGGCTGCCTCTGCTCAGGGCACTTTGGAAGCTTTTTAAACGAGTGGCTGAAAATATTTGGATCCTGTGGAGTGGGAAGGAGGAGGGGAAGGCACAGCTGGATCTGGGAAGGAGGGAAAACCCCCATCAGGGCAGGATGTGAGGGCTCTGCTCCCCGCAGATCGTGCGGCTGGACCGGAGCATGGAGCAGATCATCTTCCCTGTGCCCGGGATCTGCGAGTTCCTCACCAAGGAGACCAAGTACAGGCTCTTCACCACCACGGAGCAGGACGAGCAGGGCAGCAAAGTCAGCGACTTCTTTGACCAGTCCTCCTTCCTGCACAATGAGATGGAGTGGCAGAAGAAGCTGCGCAGTAAGAGCGAGGCAGAGCCTCCCCTGGGCTGCCCCAGGGGGACACTGGGGGGACATTCCTGCTGGGAAAGGGCTGTGCACACCTGGGAGTGGCATCACTGAGCTGCCCCTGCCCTGCAGGGCACCACACACCTGGCAGAGCGAGGGTGGGATTCCTCTGTGCTCTCAGGGCAGTTTCTCCACGCTCTGAGGTGCACCTTGCTCACATTCCAGCTGAGCTGTTTTCCCTGGAAAGCCCTTTCAGTTGCCTTCCCCTAAGCCAGGGTCTTGTAGCTGCACATGGGAAATGAAACGTGTTTCTCTGCCCCCTGCAGGACCTGCTCAGGGGCTTCCAGGGTAGAAATCCTGGGAACTGAGTAGAGGGTCACACTATGGATACAGGGATGCAGCTGAGGAGCAGTGTAGGGGCTGTGAGGGAGGACAGAACCAACCTGATTCCAGTGTGTCAGAGTAGGTTTCCAGAGGGCTGGGAAACCAAGGAATGTGAGCAGAGCCCCTTTCAAAACACTTCATGAATGGTTTGAAGGAGATGGGAGGCTGGGTCTGTGTGGGGCCAGCAGCTGCAGAGCCCACGGGGGTCTGGGAGGTGACACAAGGGGTCCAAGGGGACACAGGGATGGCACAGAGGGTCTGGGATGACACAGAAGGTCTGGGATGACACAGGGGGTCAGGAAGGACTCAGGGGTGACATGGGGGTGACACAGGGGGTTCAGGAGATCATAGAGGGTCTGGAAGGACACAGGGGGTCAGGAAGGACACAGGGATGACACAGAGGGTCAGAGATGACACAGAGGGTCTGGGCTGACCCAGGAGCTGCAGGAAGAGCACAGGGGCTCCGGGAGGACCCGGTTGGCACGAGGCTGGCTGAGGTTTGTGTGTTGCCTCCTCTCCCCCCAGGCATGCCGCTGATGTACTGGTTCTCCCGCAGAATGACGCTCTGGGGAAGCATTTCCTTCAACCTGGCCGTCTTCATTAACATCATCATTGCTTTCTTCTACCCCTATGTGGAAGCCACTTCCATGGGTAAGTGCCCTGGCACCTGCTGCTCCTCAGGGTGGAAGGGAAAGGGATCTTTACATGCAGGAAAACTGGCACTGCCCTCATCCTTGGGCTCCTACAACCCCAGGTCCTTTCTGCTGGATAAAGGATTACTCAGGATTTCAGTTTCCAGCCCTCCCTTCTCAGGGAAACCTCATTTCTCCTGGGCTGCCCTTGCCCTGTTTGTGCAATGTGGGAAGCAGTGATGGAATCCATTCCTCTTGTCAGGCAAAGCCTCCATCACCTGCAGTGGTTATGAGCTCTCAGATAAAAGATGTTAGAAAATGTATCAGCCAAAAAACCACCTGAACCAACACAAATCTTGGCAGTGCAGCATCATCATTTCTGATCAAGAGCTCATTCGAGTGTCTGACCAGCCTGGCAGCAGCAGTGCCCTGCCTTTAACATCCATGTGTTCCTCTTCCCAGGAGTGCTGGACTCCCCACTGATCTCCCTGCTCTTCTGGATCCTGATCTGCTTCTCCATCATGGCCCTGTTCACCAAGCGCTACGGGGTGAGGCCGCTGCTGGTGGCCCTGATCCTGCGCTCCATCTACTACCTGGGCATCGGGCTCACCCTCAACATCCTTGGAGCTCTCAATGTGAGTTTTCCCCGTGCTGGGGGATCAGGAGGCTGTCCCACATCCCCAGAGCGCAGCAAACCCCACTCCCTCCCGTTTCTGGCCATCCCCAGCTGACCAACAAGATCGTGTTCGTGGTGAGCTTCGTGGGCAACCGAGGTACCTTCATCCGTGGCTACAAGGCCATGATCATGGATGTGGAATTCCTGTACCACGTTGGCTACATCGTGACCAGTGTCCTGGGGCTCTTCGTGCACGAGCTCTTCTACAGCATCCTGGTATGATAAATTCAGCTGGCTGGGGGCACAGGCAGCCTGGCTGCTTGCTTTAGGAGCTGGAAGGTTCCTGTGACACTGATTGATAGCGCAGAGAACAATTCCCTGCGCTCTAATCTTTGCATGGGCTGAGCTTTCTGCCTCCCGACAGTATCTATTGCTGTCTCTCTCCTGGTCCTGGGCTGTATCTCTCCTTCTAATCTGCTGTGTGCTTTATCTGGGTCAGCTGGGAGGCAACGTGAGCCGGCGAGGGCAGAGCCGGGGTACATGTGGCCTATTCTTGGCTCTCCTGCTGTGCATAAGTCACTCCATTCTTCTCTGCTTCCCTTCAGTAAGCCTGGAAATTTAAAGGCTTTGTGAGAAAAGTTAGTCAAGGTCTGCCGAGCGATCCAAGATCTCAGGATAAAAGGGGATATAGATAGGCCAGGCATTATCAAGAGAAGCACCCCGCAGCATTTCTCTGCTCCTGGGTCCTTTCAGCTGTTTGACTTGATCTACCGTGAGGAGACCTTGTTTAATGTCATCAAGAGCGTGACGCGGAACGGGCGCTCCATCCTGCTGACAGCCCTGCTGGCCCTCATCCTCGTCTACCTCTTCTCCATCGTGGGCTTCCTCTTCCTGAAGGATGACTTCATCCTCGAGGTGGACCGGCTGCCGGACAGCAAAGCCAAAGGTTGGGCAGTGCTCGGGGCCGTGGGACCCTCCACACACACCTCAGGGTGTGCTCTGTGGGGTTTTACGCTGGTTTTGGGCTCACAGAGGGGGCAGCTTTGAGCTCGTGCTGCACAGAGCAGGGTTTGGGGTTAGTGGTGGCAGAGAAGGGGACATAGAGCTACAAATGAAGGGTCAGCACTGTGCGGTCTCAACTCTGAAAAAAAGCTTCAGGGACTAGAAAAAGTAGAAGAATATGAGGCACCTTCCTGGGAGCCCGTGGCAGTGGTTTGCTGCTCTCACAGGGCTGGGGTCTCTTCCTTGCAGATGATCCTTTGGGGATGCAAAAGAACATGGAGACCTTCATGGAGTCGTGCAGCAGTGATAAAATCAGCTGCTCTGCTGCACCCACTGCCTTGGAAGGTAAGAGAGCCCTGTGGAAATGCCAGCTCTGTGTGGCAGCATGGATTTGCCAGCCAGCTGAGGAAAACCCCAGCTTTTCCACACTCAATCCACTTCCTGGGACATACTGGGCAAGAGGCCTGTGAATTTTGCACCGACCCTGGCATAAAAAATGTTGGGGTGGATTGATTTAATCAGAAAGGAGGTGGGAGCTGCAGGAGCTTTTGGCTGCTGGGATGTTGCTGGCAGCTGCTCCTGTGTCGCTGCCACTGCAGCTGGAACCACCCCCCTGCCAGGGCCTGGTGCTCTGCCTGTGCTCTGAGCCCCTGCCCTGCTCTCCTCTCCAGAAGCCGACCCAGAGCAGTGGGAACGTGCCTGTGACACTCTGCTCATGTGCATTGTCACCGTCCTCAACCACGGCCTGCGCAACGGCGGCGGCGTGGGGGACATCCTGAGGAAACCCTCCAAGGATGTGAGTGGGGACAGCACCTGGGACCTCTTTCTTCTGCTAAATCCAGCTGCAGTCCCTTCTTCCTAAGAGCTGTGACACATCCAGCTCCATCCCTCACGTTCTCCTCCTCCCCTGGTGCCTCAGCTGTGTCACAGGGCTGGGGTGGCTGGAGCAGAGACACCCAATTCCCCCTCTCATCCATTACAGGAGTCCCTGTTCCCTGCTCGAGTTGTCTACGACCTCCTCTTCTTCTTCATTGTCATTATCATCGTCCTCAACCTCATCTTTGGGGTCATCATTGACACCTTTGCTGATCTGAGGAGTGAGAAACAGAAGAAGGAAGAGATCCTGAAGACCACCTGTTTTATTTGTGGTGAGCACTGGGAATACAGGAATTGCCCCAAAGCTCTTCCTCCCCTCCCAGGCTGGGGGAAGGAAAAGAATTTCATCTGGATTCTGGTTTTTATTTATCACTGCAAAACTTGAATCTGTTCAGCGAGGGGTCACTGCACTGGGAGGGGTTTAGACAGAGACACAACTGGAGGGAAATTCTCGGTGTTGTTCTTCACCCTGCTAATGAGGTGTTAAACTAAAAACCTCATTGTTTGGTTCTCATCGCTGTGCATCTCACTGCTGAGACCTTCCCTTGGCCAGTGGGGGAAAAAAGCAGCATATTACTGGAGGAATATAATAGAGAACATGCTCTGGAATCCTTTCAGTCAGTAGTAGGCATAGAAAAAAAAAAAAGCCAGTAAAATCTCTCTGCTTTTTCCGTTAAAGATCCTCTGGGTTTATTTTACTGGGCAGAGGCAGAGCCAGCAGGACATGGGAAGAAATTACCCCCTGTGAGGGTGGTTAGGCCCTGGCACAGGGTGCCCAGAGAAGCTGTGGCTGCCCCATCCTGGAAGTGTCCAAGGCCAGGTTGGATGGGGCTTGGAGCAACCTGGGATGGTGGAAGGTGTCCCTGCCCATGGCAGGGGGTGGAAGATCCCTTCCAACCCAAACCATTCCGTGATTCCCTGATTTTGTGATTTTAAACAGAACTCTTCTGAACCCCCAGCTGGGTTGTTGCCCCCTGGTTTGGATGTTTGTGTGCTAAATGCCAACTAATTATTAACAGCACTTCAGTATGGCCTTTGGGGGGGGGATGCATTGGCTGAATTTCCTTCCACATGTTTGCTGCTCACTCACATCCTCCCCTCCCCATCTCCTCCCTGTCCTCCTCCACCCTTCCCCACCTTTCCCAGGGCTGGAAAGGGACAAGTTTGACAACAAGACCGTGTCCTTTGAGGAGCACATCAAATATGAGCACAACATGTGGAACTACCTGTACTTCATCGTGCTGGTGCGGGTGAAGAACAAGACCGACTACACCGGCCCCGAGAGCTACGTGGCACAGATGATCAAGGTACAGGTGCCCTCGGGGCAGCTCCTTGGCTATCCCAACCTGCCTGCCCCAGGGAGATCAGGAACAAGGGGCTGGCCAAGGAAAAGCAGCTCTGGGAAGTCCTTTTGGAAAATATTGCTGATGGTGCACTGCCTGAGTTTGTTGTTTGTTGGTTTTTTCCATGTGGTCTGTTGGAGGGTTTGTCCTGTGAGTTGAAGGGTTGAACCAAGCAGGGAGTGGGGCTTCAAGAGGGTTTTGAGGGAAAGGAAAGCAAGGAAAGAAAAACTTCCGTGCTTCAGCCCATGAACCAAGCTAGAAATGGACCATGCATGGAAAAATTGCAGATTTTTGCAAAGAGAATTTCTTTAATCCCTAAGCACAGGGAGGCTGCCTGTTAAACCTTATCTTCCCTTCTCCTCTCTGACCCCTCACCCCAACTCCCCTTGTCTGTGGTCACATTCCCAGAACAAGAACCTGGACTGGTTCCCCCGGATGCGAGCCATGTCTCTGGTCAGCAATGAAGGGGAAGGGGAGCAGAACGAGATCCGCAACCTGCAGGACAAACTCAACACCACCATGAAACTCGTGTCCCATCTCACCTCCCAGCTGAATGAGCTGAAGGAACAGGTATGAGAGATGGGAAATCCCCTGTAGGAACTCTCTGTCCTTCCCAAAATAGCCACTGAGGGCAGGGAGTGGGAAGCAGCCCAGGGCAGCACACAGACAGTACAAGCACAGGGCTCCTGCAGCTCTTTTTTGGGGGAATTGGGGACATTTGGGACACGTGGGTTTGGGTAGTGCCTCATCAGCTCAGAGTTTGCTGGCAGAGGCTCAGAGCAGTGCAGTCAGACACTTGGGAAGCACATCCAAGAGCAGGAAGGCCTGGAATCCCCTCAGCGTGTCCTCATTGGAATTGCAGATGACGGAGCAGCGGAAGCGCAGGCAGAGGATGGGGTTCGTGGATGTCCAGAACACCATGAACCACTGAGACACAGCTCCAGCCACCGAGGGACTGCACCTGTGTCAGCTGAGGAGGCTGCTCCTCCCTGGGCTCCAGGCATGGATTGTCACTGTCTGGGGACAATGGACCACATGGAAAGGGCTCCCCAGGCAGCATCTCCCTTAGAGCACTTGTAAAGCAATTCCAGGAGCAGGGACTGGCCGGAGTCCTCCCCACACCTGGGCCCAGGTGTTTTTCTAACACCCTCATAGGAAGATAAACCATACAGGACTTTGATTCCTCATTGCAATAACTCTTTATTTTGCAATTGTGGAGGGTTGTATCTTTATCTCCATGTGCTCCAGCCCCTTGGCTGTGGGGTAAGTAGCTGTAGGGCCGCACTATTTAACTTATTCCGAGTGCCACTTGTCCCTTTTGTGGATATTTGCCAAGCAGCCCTCGTTATCTGCTGTGCCTGCTCCACGCTGACCCCTCTCCATTTACAGAATTCCCTTCATCCCGTGGTGCAGTAAAGAGAAGCTGAACTCAAGGAGGTGGATTTAATTTAATTAACTCACCAGATGAGGAGCTGAGCTTGTCCTAGTGGGAACTAAAAAAGTTTTTTTGCCTTCTGTGGACCAAGGATCTTTGGGCAGCAGTAGTAGGAGCCTGCAGGTTTACAGGAGTTCACTGTGAAGGGGTGTCCTGTGTTTTAGTTTCATAGTTTCATCTCTGGTGTCATGTTTTACCTTTTTTTTTTTTTTTTTT
>VWZU01010419.1:78782-108504 GCA_013397095.1 Sterrhoptilus dennistouni
CGCCGGTCACGTGGCGGCGGCGCCGGGTCACGTGGGCTGGGCGGTGGGGCGGGAACGCCTGAGGGGAGCGGGTCCCTCAGGGGCGGCGGGTCCCGAACTGCTCCAAACCCTCACATTGTCGCCCTCTCAGGGCGCTGAGTGCCGCACCTCCAGGCGTGGGGACCCCAACACCGCCCTGGGCAGCGCCTTCCAAAGCCTGACCGCCTTTTCCGTGAGGAAATTCCAACCTGGACCTCCCCTGGCTCAGCTTGAGGTCGTTTTCCCTTGTCACATCCCTTGGGAGCAAGGCTTGACCCCCTGCCCGGCTGTCCCCTCCTGTCAGGGAGTTGTGCAGAGCCACAAATCCCCTCTGAGCCTCCTTTTCTCCAGGCTGAGCCCCTTTTCCCAGCTCTCTCAGCTTCTCCTGGGGCTCCAGACCCTCCGCAACTCCCTCAGCCGCTCCTCACAGGATTTACCATGGTTTGAGTTGAAGGGACCTTAAATCCCATTTTATCCCCATGGGCAGGGACACCTCTCACTATCCCAGGTTGTTCCAACCTGGCCTTGGACACTCCCAGCCACACTGTGCAGGTGTATGGGGGTAAAAAGGGAGGGCACACTGAGCTTTTTTCTTATTATTCAGCCAGCAAGTTGTTTTGTGTGCGGCAATGAAGAGCGAGGGGCTGTGGTGTCCCACCCGTGTCCTGCTGTGCACCCTGAGAATGCTCAGGTGGCTCTGGACAATTGTATAAACTCATCCACAAAGTCATATCACAGACTTCTGATGTGAGCCAGGACAATCCGTGGCTCAATCCCTACTGAAATTGGGTGTTTGTGGCTTTTTTTTTTTTTTTACAGTTTGTGGTCAAGCAATAACCCAGCACTGAACAAAAGTCTTCCCAGGTGGACTCTGGGCCAAGCAAAACACACAGCTGGGCCAGATGTCTTAAATTTTCCAGCTATAAATTGCAGCAGCTCCCCAGCTTTCTGCTCTAAATCCAAGTGAAGAGTCTCCCTTGGGATCTGGTGTTTAAACCTGTGGTGATAACAGCTCTCTTAAAAAATTATGGGCTTAAAGAAAGGATAATGCACCTCAAGGATGCTGCAGGAGGGAAAAGGAGATGGGCAACGGTGGGAGTTACTTCCACAATTTTATTTATATCCCCACTCCCCAGTAGTGGAGTTCTGTAGCTCTATTCCTTGTGCAAGGACTTCTTCAGATTTCCCACACCATGCAGGAAGGAATTACATTTGTTCCATCATCATAATAATAAAATCTGTCCACAAAAGCTGTAAACATTATTTTTAGAGTCTTTTGTTACTGTCTCCTTCAAACACACACATACACACACACACACATACACACACACACAGAGTATTTGTATCAAAGAATTTCTGGGTGACCTTTGACATCCGGTCCCTGACTCAATCTCACACTTTTTTTCTTTTTTTCTTCTTGGTTTTTTTTTTTTTTTTAAGCAAAAAATCCCTTGATGTGAATGTTTTTTGTGGCTGATGTAGAAAGTTTTTCGTGGCTGACAGAGTCGTCGCATTCCCACACTTCCAGCCCCAATGGAGCCTCTTTCCTAGAAAATCCGTGGAAAATTCCCTGTTAGAACCCCACAGGGATGTTAAAGCTCGGTGAGGTGCAGCTCTTGGTCTGAACAGGTGCGCAGAGAATCCCCACCAGGAGCACTGGGAATGTTGGAGGATGTTTTTCCCTCCCACCTGAGCAGGAGCAGGAAGGGAAGCTCCAGAGGAAAGCTCCATCTCTTCATTCCTGCCCCAACCCTCGGCTGCAGGGGCGAGCAGCTCCTGGTTTTGTCATTAAGACTCTTCCCAAGTAACGCTTTCTTTGGCTCACAAATAAATCAAGGACAGCAGTAAAACCAGAAAGGAAAATAAATCTTCTGATGGACGGCAGAGAGAGCAGATCCTCCCCAGCTCTCTGCTTTCCACACTTCAGTTCAGTGACGGCGCACGGAGAGTTCTCAGCACTTCCCGATTTATCCCTGGCACATCCAGCGGCCGGAGGGTCCTGCACAGCCCACCCCAGGTGGGATTTTCAGGGCTATCAGTCACCAGGAAATCCAGGCCGTTTCACAGAAATTCTCACTTCCCTTCCGACAGGCTCTGAAGGATTTTGATCAGGTTCTCCAGGCCAAAAATGTAGCCGTGGTCCGGCCCGTCGTGCGGGGTGGGGTTGGGGTTGCTCTTGGAGCCTTTGAAGGTGGTGTGGGCAAAGTCTATCATCCTCACATCCACCCTGGACGGGTTGGTGCCGTGAGTTATTGGGAAGGGGAGGTGGTGATCCGTGCTCTCCTTGTGCTCCTGTCCGTCATAAATGATGAGGAGGGAGCTGGAGTAGAACCTGTAGGAGCTTTGCTTCCTGATGACGGCCAGCAGGGCCTTGAGGCGCAGGATGATGGGCTCCAGCAGGTCCGTCCTCAGCTGGTTCCCGTTGCACAGGAACTGTCGTAGGGTCTGCTGGAATCCCTCTGGTGACAGTTTCCTCCCGTAGTATTTGTCTTTGCACAGGAAATGCCCCGTGTCTGCCTGGTAAACCTGGAAGGGAAGAGAGCAATAAGTCATAAAATCGTAGAATATGCTGAGTGGTGAGTGATGCCTTAAGGTTTTAGCCTTTATATTTTTCATATCCTGTGCTGTTTTAGTGTATAACTCTAAACTTCGTATAAAGTGTTAAGTGCTTTGGTAGTTGACACTCGACACTGACACACTTTGGTCAAACAGAACAATTCTTCTGGGCTTGGAACCCAAGGATACCCTACAGCCTCAGGCCCTGAAAAGTATAAACAAAAGTAAATTGGGGAGGAGTGAACTGGGTAAATTATTGGGTAAATTACTGGGTAAATAAAGTAAATGACTTCATTACCTGAAGCTGTAATTGGAGAATTAACCCCTGGTATGCAAATAGACCAGACTTATATCTGTCTGAAAAACTCATGACCATCATCCAACTTGAGTTTAGCCTCTGGGAGGCTTTTGACTGCCCAAAGTGTATCTATTAAAGGCCTTTAATAAATACCCACTTTATTATCTTAAATAAAGAGGCCTCACCTTTTGTCTAGAAAGTTCTTATGAAGGCTTCAGGTGATTGGCAGAGTCTAGAGTTCCCCGTCCCCCTTTATTCCTTGATTTGTTCTATGGGTTGTCACTTTGGTTTGGGGTCACTCCCTTCCCATCCTGGATTGGTTCCAAGCTGTGACCTCCCTACTCCCCCATCTCCATAATTAAGTTGAAACCCCTCAAGTTCAGTGGACTTTGGCAGGCTGACTCCTGGGTGGAAGGAAATCGCGTGAATCTAATAAAACCCAGTTGAAGTCCCCCACTGTTGTAATTCTCTAGGGGAATGGTTTCTCCCTTCTGACCCCCTGGAGTTCCTTACTACACAGAGTGACCCTTCCTTCCTTCTCTGACCCCATTGGCTGTGGTCCAGCTATCTTTTCCCTGAGCAGGGGGCTATATAAGCCTCGCCCTTCCTTGTTCTCTCTCCTTCCCCCGTTGGAATTTTGAAGAATAAACACCTGAGACAAAGGTCCTGGGGAAAGAGCCTCTTCTGATATCTTTATCTCGTCCTTAGTATAATTTCCTCCAAAGCCTCCTAGTAACTGAGCCAGCTAAAGCCCCTGGAGGCGGGCGGAGAGCATTCATACACCCCACCAGAGTCTCATCCCTTTATTTCTCGCATTGTTCACGCTGCTGCTGAGGCAAGGATCCCCAGGATCAGAACTGTAGTCCAGAATACAGGACTGGATGTTTTTGTGACGCCAGTGCTAGAGCTGGCTAAAAGAGCGGGCAAAAGCCCCGGGACAAGCATCGCACCTGATCAAACTCCAAAAACTATGTAAGTCAAAATCCCAGATAAACTCCCTTCTTTCTTGTTCTCTTCCTTCTTTCTCGTTTTCACAACCAGACAATATGAGTGTAGTTTTTTTGTGTCTATCTAGCAACACCAAGACACCAAGGGGACGGAGGCTTTACCTGCATCCCGCAGACGCGCACGCCCAGCGAGGCCGAGGTGCTCTGCTCACACTTCTTGATGTGCCGGGCTTTCTTCTCCTCTGAGGCATCATCCCCGTGCTGCCGAGTGCCCATCTTCAGGTCCAGGATGCAGGGGTAGCTGTACTTGGACACCACGTTTTCCAGCAGGAGAAACTCTGAGCGCGACTTAAGGGAAAACCCAATACTTTTAAATTCTAATTGAAAGAGGCCTTAAATCAAAGCAACTGCTGACGCTCTCCATAACAGCTCACAACTGTAATGAGACTTTCTGAGCCAATTTCTCCCGACGTGTCATTGCTATGGGCCTCTTGCTGCCAATTCCAGTTAATTTACTGTACTACAGCCCTACCAATTAAAGCCCCAACAGCTCCATTCTCCAGTGACACCGTAGCCCTGGGCTGTCGCTCCGACACCTTTCCCTCGGTGCTGAGCTCGCTCCGGTGGGTGGGGGAAGTTGTTAAACTCTATTACCCACATGACTGGTGGGTAATGAAGTGTAATAGGAAAATAAAAGGCGAGGCAGCTGCTAATTCCTGAATAGTTGTGTTTTTAAATGTATGCCAAGGGGATCTTTGACTTCTGCTGAGAACTCTTTATGGGAAATGGGATTTTTTTTCTTTTTTTTTTCTTTTTTTTAAACAACCACAGAAGATAACAGAGAATATTCCTTACTTTTCCAGGGTCTATGCAGAGGAGGGGATACATCCCCCTGCAATAAACCCTACACTGATTTCCAGCTGTTATCTGGAGCCAGGACTGTGCTGGAGGGGAGAGAGGAGAAAGGATACGATGAAGTTTGTTCTCGTTGTGCTTGGAGGACATGCGGTTCAGGTGCTGCCGGTGACAGTGCAGCCCCCAGGGGTTGTAGCTCTTCCTTTCTGCCTGCTTCCCATTTGCATCTTCCAAAAGGGAATCTGTGTGGTACTGAAGGTCTGTCCTCAAAAGCATCTTCCCAGAGCAGCTAGACAAAGCACACAAAGGGACGTGTCAGTTTTATAAACTCCAGAGGAGAATATTCCCTTCCCTCTTTTTTTTACTTTTTTTTTTTCTGTAGAGCCTCAAACTTGATAAGGTGGATTTTCAGGAACTCTCAAAGGAACCATATTGATCATGTCCAACCTGCAGAGATCCTTTGTTACTCCATAACAGTAATTTTCAGAAAGCCAGCTATTGCTGCCTGCCAATATTTTTTTTTCATTATAATTTAAAGTGTGCTGGCTCCCTTGAAAAGCCATTCACAGCCCCAGCTGCCAGAGATCTCTATTTATCCACCTAATGGGCACAGCACAGGCAAACGGTCCGACAATGGGAATGATTCCCAATTTGGAGGGGCTGGCTCCAAGGAGGGAAGGAAAAAGTGATGAGGAGATCTGTTCTCCTTGGGGGGGGTCATTCCTTGGTCTCACTCATCCCAACTCCTGCACTCCCATCACTCCAAAGGCAGCAGTTCCATGGCAGGGACATTCCACCTGCAGTCCCAGGGCTGCTCTGAACCAGTTTGGGATGAAGGATTTCCTGCAGAAAACCTCTGGGAGCCAGAAAACCTCTGGGAATACCAGGTGCCTTCCTGAGAGAGCTCTCCCCTGGGATGGGATGGGATGGGATGGGACTGAAGCCCCTCTGCTGCCCACAAAGGGACATTCCATGCTCAGTGACTGTTCTCCCATGGCTTCTCTTCTCCTGGAGCATGCTGTGCTCCAGGGAATGGGGTTTAGAGCAGAATTTGAGGCACATATTTGAGAACAACATCCCAGATCCAGCCGACTCCATCCCTGCTCTAGGGAAGAACAGAACCACACACACACAGGGCTTGGCTCTCCTGTTCTTCACCTTGACTGGGCCCTGCTTTTGCCCTAAACCCACAGCTGGGCCACTGTGGTGGCCCTAAACCCATCCCAGCCCCACCCAAGTGGCAGATGCCAGCCAGGAGGACTGCAAAGAGTTGACAGACCCTCACCTGTCTTTGAAGGTCTTGGTGACCTGGGTGTGGCTCCACTTGCACTTGTGCCACAAGGTGACAGCAGGGTCACCACCAGCGCTGCCGTCGGGCTGGCCCAGGCTGGGGCTGGCAATCAGGGTCAGGTTGCCCAGGCTGTCCTTCTTGAGGTGCACAGACACAATGCCTGGACAGAGGGGAAAACAAACAAGAGAGAGATGAGCCCTTGGGGTATCACAGAGACCAGGCCACCACCTCGTGTTTTGGTGGCCTTTTACTGATCCCACTCTGATTTCAAACCCAATAAAGCGTCATTAGGCTGAGACTGGAAAATACTCTCAGGATTTTCGAGTGTTCTGCCTCTCAAGGCTCAGTTTGAACCCCATGTTCCTTTGTCCTCTACCACTCCAAACTCTGCTGTGCTCTGGGTGACCCAAAAAAGCCCCTCGCTCCAAATCAAGAGCTCCCACATTATTTATCACAAGGGATTTAAATGCTTTTTAAAGACAGCACAAGGCTGGAAACACTTTCCATTGGCAGGAAGCAGAGGGAGGGTTGGGGACAAGGCATTTTCCAAGGACACCCAGCGTGCCAACTGCTGCTTTGAACTGGAGAGCTCCAGGAGCAGGGCAGGGAGGTGGCCATGGTCTGGCACTGCTGCCCACACATTGTCATGGTCGTGTCCTTCCCCCAGAGGCAAGGACCAGCACCCAGATCTCCCACGGGGGGCTGGAGTGTCACACGTCCAGTGTTTGTGCCCGACAAGTGACCAGCGCCGTGACCGGAGGTTATTTTTTTCCACCCCAAGTGCTTAAAACACCATTCTGCATTTTGAACATCGCAATTTTTTTCCCTGACTCTGACAGGAATCACAGGGCTCAAATGCCAGCCAGTCCAGCACGGATTTAGCCTGACACGAGCCCATCCCTGGCAAAGGGCCGGCTGTCTGCGCGTCTCAAGTGACAGCGCAGGAATGGCCATGGATCGCTCTGCCGCCGGCTCTGACCTTTCTGGGAAAGGCTGATAAACGCCATCCCCCTCCTGCAGCTCCCCCTGAGCCTCCCCACGCTCCGGGGGCGTTCTCAGAGCGCAGCCTTAAGCTGCATCAGGGGAAGTTTAGGTTAAACATCATTAAAAAGAAAAAAATTCTTTGCTGAAAAGAGTGATTGGGCACTGGAATCTTCTGCCCAGGGAGGTGGTGGAGTCACTGTCCCTGGAGGTGTTAGCAAAAAGCCTAGATATGCCAAGGCTTAGTTGGTGAGGAGGTGTTAGGTCAGAGGTGATCTCAAGGGTCTTTTCCAACCTGGTTCATTCTGTGATTTGGGGCTCGAGGGGCTGCCAGCTCCCAGAGAGGACAGGGATCAGGGACCAGCAAAAGCAGCACTGGAAAAAAGCCCAGTTGGGGACACTGGGATGGATCCAGCTGTGCCCAGGGGGTCTGTGGGGCATTTGGGGAGCTGGGGTGGATCCAGCTGTGCCCAGGGGGTCTGTGGGGCATTTGGGGAGCTGGGGTGGATCCAGCTGTGCCCAGGGGGTCTGTGGGGCATTTGGGGAGCTGGGGTGGATCCAGCTGTGCCCAGGGGGTCTGTGGGGCATTTGGGGAGCTGGGGTGGATCCAGCTGTGCCCAGGGGGTCTGTGGGGCATTTGGGGAGCTGGGGTGGATCCAGCTGTGCCCAGGGTATCCCCACCAGGTCTGCTGGCCATGTGGGGAGATGATCTCAGCAGCTTAACAACCAGTTCTGCTCTCCCAAGCAAAGGTGCCAAAGCAAATAAACGTGCAAAGCCCCTTCTCTCCATTTCAAGAGCGATTCCAGCGAGCAAACACCGAGCAGAGGCTTTGCCTCCTGTGCCTGCCAGGTCCTGCTGCCTCAGGGGGGTTTCCCCACCTGAACTGTCCCTGCAGCCACCCCTGCTGGACTGGGGTGCCCATCCCTCCCCAGGTCCTGCACCCCAAAACCTTGGGTTTGGATGTTTTTCCCTCACCACAACCATGGCTGCTCCCTTCTGCTGTTCAGTCAGCATTACTGTGAGCAGGTTGGGTTAAACAGGCTGCCTTTGCACAGAAATGGGGGGGAAATCTGCCAGGGCTGCTCTGCCAAGGGAGCTGAAGGGCTGCAAACCTTCATTAGGGGGAAAAGGAATATTTTTAGCCCTCCCAGCCCTCTGTGGAGAGCTCAGGGAGCTCCATCTTCCTCAGGCTCCAGCATTACCTTTTCCCTGAGTCCCATTCTTTAAAAAAAATCCATATTTCTGAGAGCAAACAAATCTCCTCTCAGCCTGGATGGCTGCTTCACATTTTCAGGGGATGTAGGCATGGGAAAAAGAAGCCAACATGTCTTTTGCCTAAATCAAAGCCTTTTTCATTTTAAAAAGTCACTGGGAGGCGACTGGAGCCCTCGACTGCAAACACCATAACCTTAAAAACTGTCCCAGTTCCTGCCTGCAGTCAGCAGGGCTGTGCTCATTTGCATAGTGCTGACGGTCTGGCCCCAAAAAACTTGTGTATATATATAGCGTGAAAGTAAGAATTGTTAAATATCAGCCATTAATATGAAAATTAATGGGGAGATTTTTCAAAGGCGAGAACCGAGCGTTAAATTGGAAGGGAATGTGATCCTCTCCCTCCTCCCAGCTGGAAATTCAGTCTTCAAAAAAAAACCTACAGCTCAGCCTGAAAAGTGGTTTTTTTTTGTTTCCTGGGGGGGATTCCACGGGGGTTTGCAGGTGTCCTGCTGTGACCTGTGAGTGACAGACACCCCCCAGAGCTCCTCCTTTGCTGCAAACATCTCTCCAAAGCCTTTGGGTGCCTGTCTGTGCTGGCCTTTGGTGCCACTGACACCCCAGTCCCCCTCCTGCAGGCACCGGTGAGGAGCCAGAGGGTATTTCTGGGTGCTGTCACCACGCTGGAGGCATCCCAGAGGCTCTCAGGAGGTTTCACTCTGTAACTCTGCCCTCGTGGGTTTATTTCTGTGTTTACGAGCGCATTCATCTACTGCCGAGGGCGCCGGGAACCTGAGCAGAGCTGGGCTGGAAAACAAGCCCAGCATCCCTCTGCGAGCTCAGCTGGGACAAGGCAGGGCCTTCAAAGGGGATAAAAGTCAGTCCCAAGGTCACCAAACTGCCTGATATGGGTGAGGTGAGCAGGAAAAGCCACGGGTTCGAGGTGAGGCTTGAACGGTATTTGATCCCCATTGTGGAGAATGTCACCATTGCACAGAATGTCACCATTGCACAGAATGTCACCGTTACATAATGGTCTCAGGGCCGTTCCCACAGCCCAGAAATAGAGATGAGGTACATGGATATGTGTGAATGGGGGATGGAGCCACCAGGATCATCCCCCTGGACATCATCCTCATAGGAAAGCATTTCACCTCTTTAATTGCCTGGCAGCAGGGCTGGGACAGCCAGGAGAGGAATAAACCTGTGAAGCCAATGCCAGACTGGAGAATTGCTTTTTAATTACCCCTAATCTTAAAATTCTCAGGGATTTGAAACAGGAGAAGAAAAGACAAAAAGGTTTGAATAACCAGGGCACCCCTGGACTGGTTAAACTGGGGCTGTTTAACAGCTTTATCAGCAAGGGCCCAGTGCTGCAGCACCAAACCCCAGCTCCTGCCAGAGGAAACCGCTCAGAGGAAACTCTTCTCCCTTAAACATCTTTTTAATATTGTCCCATAAATCTGCAGAGGCCCCTGACTTTCTGGGAAAGGGAGAGATTGGGCTGGAAGCACATTGGAGCCGTGGCTGACTGAGCTCTTTGCTGTAACGCCGAAGGACCAAGAGATATTTTAAGTTTTTACGTGACAACTGAGCTTCTCGCCTCCCCCAAAAAAAGCCAGGGTCAGGAGCTTTATGAGCAGCACAAGCCTGGCAGTAAAAGCAGAAAATACTGAAGGAATAAGAAAGAGAAGGGAGGGAGGAGATGTCTTTAAAAAATACCAGTGCTGCTGGGAAATTCAGCTGGGAAATGGGGGTCAGGGATGGGGCAGCAAGCAGAGGGGCCAGGCACAGGAGAATCCTCTGTGCCTGGAAAGCTGGGGATGCTTTTTTAGGAAGGTGAGAACTCCCCTTACCTTTGTACTGAGGCGTGAACTGCCTCATGGCCAGGGGCAGGGACTCGTAGAAGCTCAGCTCCTGCGACACCAGGGGCTTGCAGATGGTGTGTTCATCATAGGTCAGCATGCTGGTGTGGCCGCCCACCTGATGCACAAAGGGCTGCAGGAGCACGGCAGCCCTGCCCTCAGCAGGGCCCAGGGGGCTCTGACCCACCATCGTGCCAGGCACAGCCCAAGGAGCTCCAACCCCTTCAGAAGCAGCACAAGGAGCTGGGAAACACAGCCTGGGATGGGCAGTGCCGAGCCAGGTTTCACCCACTCTGGTGTTTCCCCCACGCTGGGTTTTCCTCCACGCTGCTCTTTCAGCAATCAAATCTGAAAAAAAAGGAATTAGAGGAGAAGGGTCACCCAGCAGCAGGGTGGGATGGGATGTGGGAGTGCCCAGGGCATGGATGGCAGGGAGCCCCAGCCTGACACACAGAGTCCAGGAAAGCCCCAATTTCGATGTGTTGGGGACAGGAGACAGCAATCAGAAGAGCTGTGAGTTAAAGCAGTGACATCAAGGCAGCAGGGTCAGGGATTGCTTGGACAGATTATTAACACACTGCACTGATGCTGTGAATTAGCCCCAGTTTGTCCCACAGGTCATGTTAAGATGCTCCCAGGCCTTCCCTCAGACATTTCCTGCACAGCAGCATTGTTACAGAGCCCTGCAAGCCCCCAGGCACTCACTTGCCCCCACAACACTGCAGGTGAGGTGAGCAACAATTTCTGCACCTTCCAAAGAAACCTCAGTTTGGGACATTCCCTGTCATTTAACACCGGAGCAGCAGCAGGAGCCTTTCCCTCCTGGGCTGACAGACACACAGAGGGGGCTGTGGATGTGTCACAGCAGCACCCACAGGGTTCACACCCAGCTTTCCACCCTGTCCCCAGCAATGGATGCCAGAAATTCCTCCTTGATTCTGACAGCAACAAGTCTCAGCTCTAAAGCAGCAATGTAGGAAAACCACAGAGCACATCTATGGTGCATCCCCAACAGCTGCTCCTTCCCCCATTCCTCACAGGAAACCCATGGATGGCTCCTGGACATCAGGAATTGAATCCCACAGGCACCAAGGAGCTGATGTTGGTGCTGGAGCAGCCTGGCTTCACACCACAGATGGACATTCCACATCCCACATTCGCAGGGATAGGAAAAAAATTACTAAAATCATTTGAGGATGGGTCCACAGCAGCACAGCCCCTTTCTCCTGATTGCTCCAGCTTCAGCACAACCTGGGGAGCTCTGCACCCTGTTTTTGCCAGCAGAACCCAGTGCAGGGGACAATGACACTTTTACAAGGTCCAGCTCTGCCAGGAAAGGCTCCAGGACGTGCTGCCAGGTGAGCAGCTCCACCCCCGCCAGCCCCACGGGCCAGATGTGACCAGGGCAGCTCTGTCACCCCTCCTTGTGCAGGAAAGGGAACAGCAGAGGGGTGGTGGCACCTCCTGGAAGCACCTGGAGCTTCCCGAGCCGGGCAGGGGCCCTGCGGGAAGGGTCTTTCTGGGTCCCTTCCTGCCCCGGGGCTGGATCTGCTGGCACAGAGCACGTTCCCCATCCTGCAGGAAGGATCCAGAGCTCAGGAGTTGGACTCGATGATCTTTCTGGGTCCCTTCCAACTCATATTGCAATATTCTGTGCTGCTCAAACCTCCTCCTGCTGGGATTAACCCCCCAGGGGAAAAGCACCTGGCGCAGGTGCCTGTTTTGTTTCCCACCTGGAGCAGTGGGATGGAGTGGGCTGAAGGCAGGGAAAAACCACTCCCCACGTCCGAACGCACCTGTAGCTCCTTTATCTCCCCCAGGGTGGGGTTTTTTTCCCTTTCCCATTATTCCTCTTCGGAGAGAAATTCCTGCTGTACAATTACCTTCCCCGCAGGAACAAAGCCAGACCCCCCGAGCCGAGCGCGCTTTCCAGCCGGGAAGAAAGCGGCTCCTTGGAGCTTTCCTGGGCGTTAATAAAAGCATTCGGCGTTTTGTTAAGTTGTGGCAATTTTTAAAGAGGATTTTCTGCCTCGGGAGCCGCAGGTTGTTGTGGTTTGTTTTGTGTGGCTTTTTCCCCCTCCCCGCCTTCCTCCCATTTTTAAAAAGAAGGAGAAAAGCCAAAAGCAAGAGGATTTGTCATAACACCTCTTAGGAGCAGGGAACAACACGATTTAAATCCTTTCTTGCTTCTGAGACAGTCCAAGGCTGAGGCTGAGCTGACACAACCCCCTGACAGCTCTGGCAACCTCAGCACTGCTCAGGGAGTTGGGGAAAAAAAACATCCATCCACAATTTGATAAAGCTCCCCAATGTTTTCTCCCAAGCAAAACTCGGAGCAGGATTTGCGGTAGGAGAAGGAGGTTCTTTTTCTGGGAGTTTCTGCTGGGGAGCAGCTCATCCATTCGGAGCAGATAAATGTTCCTGAGAACACTGAGCTCCCCTGAAACAAGACACTGGAAATAAATCACTTCCACTGGCTCAAGGTATCGCAAATGCCAGGAGATATTTACGTCACTAAAAATACACTGAATTACAGATAAATCCAGACCCTCCAAGCAAAACCAGAATCCATCAGTGTTTTTTCCCCCAGCTGAAGGGAAAGCAGCTCTGGTGCTGCAGGTGGAGGCGAGCCAGGAAATATCGGGGAAGGAGAATATGGAGAATATTCCTCTGCATAGAGGAGAAATAAATATTCCATTCTCCAGGAAAGGGATGGGGATTTGGGAAAAGCATGGAAGGTGTCCCTGCTGCTGGCAGGGCTGGAGCTGGATGAGTTCTGCCCCAGTGCTGGGGACAGCACTGCTGCCCTGGCACTGTCACCTCCCACCCTGCTCCCAGGCAGAGCCAAATGTCAAAGGAGTCTCAGCTCAACAGGTTGTTTATCCCCAACTCCAAACCGAGCCAAAAGGAACCAGGCAGGTTCAATTCTCTCATCTTCGAGTGGCACCTGCTCCACCCCATCCCAAACAGGACTCGTGGGAAAATGCACAGCCAGGCTGAGCTGGGTCCCTGCAGCAGAAACACCTGGGAATATAAAAATGCAAAATCCCTCTGAAAACAAGAGCTCTGTGCAGGCCTGTGCTCTCAGTGTCACCCTCCTGGTCACCTCCCTGCTCCCAGAGCATCCCAGAGCTCCAAAATCGGGTTCCAAGCACTGCAGGGGCTGCAGATCCTTTGCTGTGTTAAAAGGCAAGAAAAGAACGTGGCTGAGATCTGTGTGTGCAGATCTGTGTGTGCAGATCTGTGTGTGCAGCTCCCGGGGTTGGAGCTCACCTGGAGCCTCAACCAGCCCTGCATGGAACCCCAGAGCTGGGACGTGGTGCCACCATGGACACAGTGCCACCATGAACCTAGTGTCACCACGGGCACAGTGTCACCACGGGCACAGTGCCACCATGGATATGGTGACACCACAGAACCCAGTGCCACAATGGACCCAGTGTCACCACAGACACTGTGCCACCACAGACACTGTGCCACCATGGACCTAGTGCCACCATGGATCCAGTGTCACCACGGGCCCAGTGCCACCATGGACCCGGTGCAACCCTGCACCTGCTACCACCATGGACATGATGCAACCTCAGAACCCAGTGCCACTACAGGACCCAACACCACTATGGACATGGTGCCAGCATGGACCCAGTGCCACCANAGTGCCACCACAGAACCCAGTGCCACCACAGAACCCAGTGCCACCGTGGACATGGTGACACCACAGAACCCAGTGCCACTACAGGACCCAATGCCACCACAGACACAGTGCCACCATGGACCCAGTGCCACCAGACTCTGCAGAAAAGGGCACAGGTTCCCTCACCCCCCTGCCCACTTTCTGCCTTCCACAACCCCTCCCTCCCCTCCACCTCCCAGCCCAAACTTTCCAGCCATTCCATGAGCAGGATGGAGAACCAAGAGCCACCAGCTCCAGGGTCGCTCCAGACATTCCCACCAGCCCCGGCTGTCCCTGCTGCTCCCGTCCCTTCCCACCAGCCAGAGCCTTCCTGACAGCATCCCACCCGTCTCCAAAGCCGTGTCCATCCCTCCCCATCCATCCTGCCCCGGAGTCCAGCCCAGAGCTCACCTGTGGCTGCAGGTGTCCTCTGGGCGCTGCCTGTGCCGGCTCTCTCGCCTTTCTCGCTGCTTCTCTCTGCGGCTCCAGAGGGAGGAATGAGGGGACGTTTGGGCATGGCCCGACTGCGGCGGCGTTGGCAGGAGCCCGGAATGTCCAGCTGACATTCCAGAGGGGCTGTGCCAGCGAGAACCACCCAGGGTGGGACAGGGAAACGAGCCCCGTGCGAGGGCTGGGAACAGAACGAGAGGAGCCGGCCCTGAGCTCCGGCGGGTCTTGGGAAATCGGCTCTCCAGGAAAACAACTGGGGATTTGTCCATCTGTTTTTCACGGAACTCCCCCCCTCTGCTCGGCCCCCGCCGGGTTTGTCACCTCCCTGCAGAGTGGGGCTGACGCCGGGAGAGGGATGGAGCTTCCCAGAGCTCCCAAACCACCGGGAAAAACAGCCCAGGGAGATGCGGGAGGAGAGGCGGCATTGGGGACACTGTGGGCAGGGTGGTGACAGGGGCTGGGGGACACCAAACCCCCTTTTGTGGCAAAGAAAAGACGTGGGCAAAGGGAGGGAAAGGCAGGAGTTTGCCCAAAGCTGGGCAGGAGATGAGTGGATCCAGAGCTCCGGCCGCGCCAACGGGAAAAGAGACACGTCAGAGCTCGGGAGCCGTGTGGGGAATGGAAAAGTCCCAGCGAGTTTCCTGCCAGGGCCACGCTGTCCCCTGCAGCCACTCAAGGACAGCGTGTGCCCCACAGGCCTCACTGTCCAGTCCAGCATGTGCCAAGGGCTCCTGCCAGCCCACTGCACTCCAAAACATGGGATCCATGTGGTTTTTAGGGAATCAAAAGGAACACCCATCCTGGGCAGTGCCCAGGACAAGGAGGGGACGGTGCCCACTGTCACCCCCAGTCCCCAGCAAGAACCTGAGGACTTCAGCACAGGCCTGGGACCCCCCCCAGGGATGCCATGGGGGAAGAAAATCTCACAGCTGGGATAGGGATTGGTGGGTGTGGAAATTCCCACTAGCTGGAGGGGAGAAACCAGGCTCAGGATGAGCAGAGGGATCAAACTGATGGTGGGGGCAGAGGCTGAGATTAAAGACAAGGATGAAAGAAAGACCCAGATTCCCAAGGCCTGGCCTCACTCTGCGTCATGGTGGAATCTGAGCTCAGGAAAGCACTTTTTTGCTTCTTTTTTTTTTTTAATAAGGTTGGTTTCTGAAGGAGAAAAAGCTGATCTGAGCACTCTGCACAGCCAGACGTGGGGGTAATGCTTCCCTCTTCTCCTGTCCCCTCAGTCCAGCTGAGTTTCCTCCTCCAGGGCTGAGCAGGGCTCCAGACCAGCTCCTCTCCCCGTGCCCACCAGGTCCTGACATCCCTGCTCTTGTTCTGCCCCTCCCGGCTCCAAAAGCCCCCAAAGATCAGCCAGCCAGGCTGCAAACCCCAAACCTGCCAGGCTTTAAATCCAGCCATCCCACAGCTGGCAGGAAGGGGCCAGGCCCATGCTGGGGGTCCCTGGGGCTCAGTGAGAGGCAGGACTGAACACCCAGGTGGGCACCAGGGAGCCCAGCACAGCCCCTCTGGCAGAGCCCACCTGGAAGAGCTCAGCACAGTTCCACTGGCAGAGCCCACCTGCCCCTCTGACAGAGCCCACCTGGCAGTGCCCACCGTTCCCCCTGAGAGACCCCACTTTCCATCCTGGCAGTGCCCACCTTTCCCCATGGCAGAGCCCAGTACAGTTCCACTGGCAGTGCCCACCTGGCAGTGCCCACCTTTGCCCCTGAAAGACCCCACTTTCCATCCTGGCAGAGTCCACCTTCCCCCTGGCAGTGCTCACCTGGCTGTGCCCTCCTTGCCCCATGGCAAACCCCACTTTCCATTCTGGAAAAACCCACTTTTCATTCTGGTACTGCCCACCTGGCAGAGCCCCCCTTGCCCCTGGCAGTGCCCAGTTTCCATCCTGGCAGTGCCCCCCTTGTCCCCAGCCCGTCCCGCGGGCACACCTTGGCCACCCCCGCTCCCAGTCCGGCTCGGGCTGGGGACACTGGCAGAGCCTGGGGGAGCCTGGGCTGCCCCGGGGTGACCTCAGCACCCTGGGATTCATCCCGATATTCCCTGGGCAGCGCCTGGGGCGTTCTCCTCCGTCACTGGGGACATCACTGGAGGCTCCAATGTCCTCCTGCCCCCGGGGGCACATTCCAGGGAGCTGCTGCTGTGCCAGGAGCTGAGGTGGGGAATGCGGGGTCACAGAGCCCACAACACCCTGCCCTGGGTGAGATGAGCTCAAAGCCAACGGTTTCCATGACCCACCGGGGTCTCCTTGTTCTGGAGAGCCTGTTCAGACCCCCGGGGGCTTTGCATCAGATCCCAGCGACCCCACAGAAGTGTTCCTGCAAAAGGTGCTGCTGAACAGGCCTGGGAGGTGAGGACAGGGCTGTCCTCGGGGGTGGTGGCACAGCGAGGGTCAATCCCTGATATCCACAAACCCTTCCTGCAACACCTCCAGTTCCTCAAAGCTGTGTGGAATGCCAGATAAACCCCCCAGAGCAATGGGGATGGATGGATGGATGGATGGATGGATGAGGGATGGATGGATGGATGGATGGATGGATGAGGGATGGATGGATGGATGGATGGATGGATGGATGGATGGATGGATGGATGGATGGATGGACGGATGGATGGGGCAGTGCTGGAGGGAGGCAGCTCCAGGCAGGACTCTCTCCCTGGCTGTGCCTGTCCCTCCCCAGCTCCCCTGGATCTTTCCAGGAGAACTGGCCCCGTGCCCTGACTCCGGGCCCATCAAGGTGCAGCATCAGCTGTCGTGTCAGCAGCAGGAAAAATATCCCGTGGGAAGGGCTTTAAATGGAAGCAGGAAAGGAAAAGATAAAGAGCTGGTTTCATTTCTGAGCCCTCGTTGGGCCACGTTTGCCTCCCTGACAGGGAGGGGATGCAACAGCTCCATCGGAGAAGTTATTTATAGAAATGTGGCTAATTATAGAAATTTACTTTGCAAGAAAGCAGGAAAGGACCCTCAAGCAGCTCTGGTCGGCAGTGGGAGCTGGGAGGGGAGCAGGGCAGGGGGGCAGAACCTGCTTTTCCCGGGAAAACTGCTGGCACTGCCAGAATTCCCAGTTCAGAGAATTGGAATTGGGATGGGGCTGCTCTGCCCCGGAGAGAGGAGAGGGAAGAGGGGACACGCTGGGGTGACAGTCACAGTCACCAGCAGACAGCAGCACCCCCTGGCACACGGGATGGCTCCAAGCAGCACCATTTCCTAACCTGGATCAGATTCCAGCTGTAACTTAGCAACCTCACCTGGGTAAAACCATCCCACCAGGAGTGTGGGGCCTGAGGAGAATCAGCCCTGCACTGATTCCTCCCCGCATTTTGTTCCCAAATCTCAGCAACAACTGCAGCCAGAGAGGAGGCAGCTCCTGCTGGCCACGGAGCCACTCCCTTCCTGTGCCACTGGAAATCCCCTTTGTCACCCGGAGCCACAGGATGAGATGAATAAATCCAAACGTGAGTCACTCCTTTCTACAGAAGTCACACAGTGGTGGGGAAACCACTCCTGCCACACCCTAGAACTTGGGGGAAGCTGGAACTCAAGCAAAAAGCACTTAGGACAGTCTGTGATGTCTCAGCACAAGCAAAAGTAGAAAGTTATTGGTAATAAATTTATTTTTGATATTGATTTTTTTTTACAGAGCTAAATGGAACATAGAAACAGCACCAAGCCATTGAAGTTTGTTCTACAAAACCAGGTTTAATACAAAAGGATGACAGCAATGCTCGACTCTGCGCTTCTGGACGGTTAAAAAAGCTCACCCAAACCCCACCAAGAGTTTAAAAAGGTTTAAGAACAGAGGCACCGGTGTTTGAGAGAATTTCTCTGGCAGCAGTGATGATTTTGATACATTTTGGAAGAATCAAGGTTGCCTTTATTCCCTATTTATCACAGTGCAAGGGGCTGGTGTTTGCCTTGAAGAACTGTTGAGTCTCCTGCCCAAACACCCACACCCAAAAACTTGGGGTCAGAGCCACCTCCAGGCAGGATATTCCCCATTTAATGGGAAAGATTTTGGTTCTTTCCTGGTTTTGCTCCTGGAGAGCTCTGCTCCATCCACAGGAGTCCCCAGCAGCCCGAGGGCTGCGAGGGGAACGCCCCATGTGGGGAGAGGTGCAGACTCTGCCAGGTGAGCAGGCACAAGGAACACACCTGGAGTGGCATCACCTGCCCAGGGCTGTGCCCTCAGCCAGCCCAGAGCAATCCAGCCCCGGGGTGTCCTCAAGGAGAGCAACATCCAGGGGTTACAGGGCTCAAATCGCTGCTGGCACCACTCTGCAACTTCTCCTGCCCGTGGCCAGCAAAGGATTTGGGTCCTGCAGCCTCAGGAGCTGCTGCAGAGCCCTGGGAGGAGCAGAGCAGCAGCTCCTCTGAGAGCCTGAACTGCCACGCACTGGTGCCATTTCCTGGGAAACAAACGTTCCTTGGCTGGACAGAAACAGAAGCTGAAGTAACCAAGTGATTACAGACACGAGATAACGATGCAGCAGGGCTGGGACAGGCCCAGGCTGCTCCTGGGGGGCTGCAGGAACAGCCGCAGTCCCAGAGCTGTGACACGAACACAGACATTGCAGCTGCCCAGCTCAAACATCAACACTGAGCCCTCAGAGCCCTCCCAAAGCTGCTCTGGAACAGCCACGGAGCAGTCCTGGGCTGCAGCCACAGGAAAGCGCCTTTAGAAGCTTCTAGATCCTTTATTTTCCACCCAAATTCCCACCCCCACGCCCCCCCCAAAAAATAATAAAGCACACAGACTGCAGACTTAAAAATGTAACAGGGTCACAAACTCTCCTCCACCACCCCCAGCTCAGCCCAAACCACCAAGGCACGTCAGGCTCCCCCCATTCTCCAGGACCACCTTCACCCAACTCCCCCTCTCCCCAGTTTTGGATGGATGAAGCCAACACAGAACATTTTCCTCGCTGGGAAGCAGCAAGTGCTTCCTCACTGTCGTTGCACTGATAAAAACAAACGCAAACAAAGACACGCCTGCACTGCCACCCTAATGTTTCCATGGGAAATGGTATCTTTCAGCACATTCCCTGATGGACTCAGCCACCAGTTGGCCTTTGCAGAACTGAGGTCAAATTTTGCACCCCCCAGGCTCTGGCAGAGCCCCCCCAGCCCTCCAGAGGGGTGTGCAAGTTATTCTTTGTAGGTTGTTGTTTGCTTGCCACGGGAGCCAGGTCTCTGTGGAAGGCTCACTTTGGTGCAATTCCAGCTTCCCACCAGCTCAAGCCCATCTTCTTCCCAAGCCAGTATTGCCCTGAACGTGTGTGTTTGGAGAGTTTTCAGCAGTGAGAGCAAACAGAGCCGTGCAACCCCCAACCCCTCCGGGCCAGGCCCTGCTCCTCCCAACCACCAGCCAGGAGCCTGAGCCCTGCACAGGGTCCTTGTCCCCAGCCAGAGCCACGGCTGCTCCTCCTGCTGCTGCCCTCAGTGCTCAGAGTCCGACAGGTACGAGGGCTGAGTCCATCTCCACACCAGCATGTCCTCCCCGGCCACCCTGTGGGATTCTGTCTGGATGCGGGACTCGTTGGAGGCCAGGAAATCCACGGCTCTCTCCCACACCCGCTTCATCTTTTTCCTGCAAGGAACAGCAAGAAAAGAAATGAGAATCCCAAGCTGGTTGTGCTTCCCCTGCCTGCAGCGATTGTGGATCTGGCTGCCTCCTGTTGGCCGTGAAGGCAGAAAAGGGCATCAAACAAGCTCTGGTTTAGAGATTTTTCAGACCAGGGCATGGCCACACAAATCCTGCCTAGGGGGAAGATGAGAGGCTCTGTCAGTGCCCTGAATTTCTGCCTCAATTTGTGCTGCAAAGGGACTCGGTGAGCAAATTGCTCTCCCTGGTCCTGCACACAGAGATCTCAGCCAGGGGGACACCCTGATGTTCACCCCAGCTTTGGATCCAGCAGTTCTGAGCACCTCACACCCAGGGGTGGCTCCAACAGCTGCAGCTGTCCCTTGTAGGAAAAGGAATCCTGTGTCTGATACAGAGGGAGGACATTTAACACTTCACCAAAGGACAAAGCAGCTCCACTTAACCAAAACACAAGAAATAAAGCTGCAGAAATGGGGCAAAGCACCAGGATCCAGCCCTGGTGCCCACGGAGCCCCACCAGCCACAGAGCAATGACCTTGACCACAATTCCTGTCTGAGAAAGCCTCAAACCCAACCTGAGAAAACACCAAACCCAACCTGAGAAAGCCCCAAACCCAATCCTCTCACTCCAGCTCCCTTCCCAGCTGCACAACTCAAACTGGCCCCTTTCCAGGCACACAGTCACTGCAGAAGAGCCCAAATATCCTGTTGAGCTCATGGGAATTGTTCAGTTCTGGTCTGGAGAACCAGGTGGGATGGCTGGGAAAGGGGACAGCACCAGACACCAGCAGATGAAGCAGAGGATGCTCCAGGTCCAGGCAAACCAAACCCAGGTACTGCTGGACAGAACAAGTGACTACACACCTGTGGCACTGCACCAAGTTCCAGCCCCAGGGCTTGCACACTGATCTGCACCCAGTGCAGGCACAGCCTGAGCTGTGTCCAAGCCTTTCCCAAGCCAAAGGCTCCAGCCTGGTCGTGCAGAGCAGCTCCAGGGATGCATTCTGGAGCTGTGCTGAATCCCACCCTGCTGCTTCCAGCCCTCCTGAGCGCCCAGAGCCAGCTCACCTGCTCTGAGGAGGGATCAGGCTGTCCCGCACGTGGAAGATGCCAACATAGGGGTAACGCTCCAAATTCCTCTCCCATTCCTTGTAGTGGTCCTGGACAACAGCTGGAGGGCAGGAGGACACAACAGTGAGGGCTCAGCCCTGCAGGGAGCAGAGCTGGGCTCCCTGAGTCCCCACAGCTCCTACCTATGATCTTCTTCACCATTTCATACATGGCTTGTTCCTCCTCCTCCATCTTCCGCCAGCGGTACCGGAGGTAGATCAGGATCCCCCAAAGGGTGATCAGACCTGGAGAATAAGACCAAATTCAGGAACTGACAGCTGGGTGCAGTTTTAGTTGTGACACTGTGAGCCAGGCCTGCTTAAAACTGAATCCCATTGATTCCTTTTGTTCCCCAGAGCAGCTGCACCCCAAAAACCCCCTGGGTGCTGACCCTCTGCAGCACAGGATCACCTGTGGTGTGGGATGAGGTGGTGGGAAAGCCTCAGCACTGAGCTGCCCTCACAAAAGAAACCTCAGCACAGCCACAGGGCCCCAGTTCTGCAAACCCCAGAGGAGGCTTTGCCAGAGGCCTCCCCAACAAGGATGACTGGAAAACTGTCAGGTTTCACTGCTCCATGGAGAGCTCCTGGACAAGGAAATAAAACCTGGGGCTCCAGTGGCAGCCCAAAATGCAGGAGATGTGTATGGAAGGTTTAGCACTGACAATACCTCCAGTAGGACTTCAGTGACTGCAATAAACAGAACTGTCCCTTGTCACTCCCTCCCTGTCAGGCTGGATTAGAAACTCCTGCAGTCACACAGCTCTCGTTATCACCTCGCTGGGTAAAACCCCTGTCTCAGCTGAGGCGTGACAGACTATTCCAATAAAACCTCCAATCCTGAAGTGCTACAAGTCATTATTAAAGAGGCTGGAGGACTTGGGAGCTTAGAGCAAGAAAAAAAGAAAAACTGACTCCTTAAGGTAAGTTAACACACTTACTCTGCAGCCCATAATAATGGGCACTTGAGGAATACCCAGAGAGCTCATCAGCTGCCTGATTTAAAGCAACTTTTAAGCACTCACAGCACAAGAGGAGGGCTGTGGGTCTCCTGTGCTGCCAGAACAAAGGTTAATTAGACATTAACTCATCAGCAGATTTATTTCACCTCTGTCAGGCATTTCCTATGGCTGAGGAATGTGTGCTCACAGGGCTCCATCCCTGCAGCTGAGCCCCCAGAGCCACTTACTCCAGAAGAACAGGAACAGGTTCATGATGGCCGTGACCACGGCCCGGCGGAAGCGGCAGCCCAGCCCCATCTGGGGGTGGGCAGATTCCAGGCAGAACACTTCCTCCACGCTGGAAACAGGCTCTGACAGGTCCCTGCCTTTCAACCTGATGGGAAGAGGCAGAAAGATCTCGCTGAAGAGAGCAGGCTGCAACTGCAGTCTTTAATCAAGCAGACTGCGGATGCGGCAGCTCGCAGGAAATGCCCCCACACCCTCCTGCCAGAACATTTGGGGATTGTCCCCAGGTTAATTCTGATTTGGGGACTGGCTGCTTAGCCAGGGATGGATGTGGCTTGAGGAAGGGAGCGGGGCTGCAGCTCCCACTGGCACACTGAGAATCCCTGCACTGCCTCTCTGACAGCCCCTCTCAGCGGGCACAAGATTAAACTCAAATTGGATTCCCACCTCCCAGCATGGAGATGGAAACGTTCCCCGAGTCAGAGTCACTGCTCAGCCCTGGCAGTGGGAGCTGGGGGACCCAGGCTGGGAGGTGGGAATCCAATTTTGAAGAGCAGCTCAAAGAGTGACAGAGCACCAGCACAGAGCCCTGCAGAGCCCTCAGCCCCCTCTGCAGCACTGCTGCTCCCAAGCCTGGGCTCACTCCACACTGAGCCATTCCCAGGGATTGGGGGGGTCCAAGGGACAGCCAGCAGAGCCAGGGGAGCTGGACCAAAGGGAATTGTACTTTTTAAGCTCCTAATTATGAAAAGCACATTAAACAAAGAAGTTTGCCCAATTTACAGGTGCTCAGCTCACAAACTGCAGAGAGCTCAGCCAGTTCTGGGAGGAGCTGCAGGAGCTGCACACACACGGTTGTTTCCCACCCCCTTGTCTTATTTACAACCCAAATTCCACGGAAATACTTAAAACATGCAGGAGAATCAGCCAGTGCAAAGCTCATTTTCCGTCCTGCCTCTCAGACTAGCGACTAAAAAAACAATCTCATGTAGCTAAAAACGCCAGGGGCAGAGTTTTGGGGATGCGGTCACGCCAGCTCCGGGGAAGTGGAGCTGTTTGGGGACCAGCCAGCAGAGCTGCTAATTAACAAAATAAAAACTGGGAGGATATTGTATCCCATGACTCCTGACTGGAAATGTGCTGGAGTATAAAAATACAAAAATTTGAAAACTCTGCATCCCAGCCCACCTACAATTCCAGCCCTGCCCCTAAGGAAGCCGTGCCCTGTCCTGGGAATTTGCACACCGCAGGAATCAAAGCAGCAGATGCTGTCTGATCTGTGGATCACAGCAGCAGCTGCAGGAATATTTAAGAGCAAATGGAGCAGTGGGAATTCCAACAAGCCTTGCCCACCAACCCCAGCACCACGACTGCTGCAATTCACTTAATCAGAGACACATTTAGCAATGTGAAAATGCAAACAACTGTTAAGGCTTTAGAGTTACAGCAGACTGGAGGCAGCCCACGCTTCCCAGAGGAAGGTGAGGATGGCTGCTCATTCTGGATAACACTCCTTCCATAGGTTATGGAGTGGATGTTGTGGTTTTTCCCTGAAAACTCAATATGGCTGTTCTTTCTCACGGATGGAATCTGTTGGTTGAGAAATGCCCCCTCAGTGACCCACCAACACCAACAGACCATCAATTCAGGAGGAATTTCTCCATGGAAAGGGTGGTCAGGCACTGGCTGGAATTCCCACCCCTGGAAGGATTCCCTGGATGTGACACTCAGTGCTCTGGTTGGTGATCCCAGAAAGATTTTCCAGCCTCAGTAATTCTGGGATTCACTGTGCACTGGGTGCTCTGCCAGAGACACAACTGACACTGAAGGTACCATCCAACATCCCTTTCCCTCTGCTGCTCCTCAGGACTTGCTCCAGAGGATCCCAAAGCGTGGGTGACACCACCCACTGCACAGGGGGCTTGGCTGGCCAATGAATCCTCTGATGCAGCTCCACAAATGCACAAATGCTCAGCAGAGAGGTTATCCTGGGAAAAGTGACCATGTGGGCAGGTTAAGGAAGAGCTGCAGGCATAGGACTGTGGGCAGGACACCAGGACCACTCCACAGGAGGCACAACACAACCACTGATGGCCACGAGCAGCCCTGACCTCCCACTTTCATCTCACCTGCAACACATCCCTGGACACAGAGTCCCACAGCCTGGGCTGGGAATGATACCCTGGAGGGAGCTCAGTTCCCATCCTGCTGCAGGGCTGTACTTTTCCTTTGGAAGTTTGCCCAGCAAGCTGTGCCACAGCCAATCCCAGCCTGTCTGCTGAAGCCTAACGAGCTCTGGGAGCTGAAGGGCACCACTGACCCTGTCAACTTCCACCCCAGCCAACACCCAGAATCCCCAGCTTTGACACAGTGGGCTCCAGCCCACCCAACTCCCAAACCCTTGTGGCTGCTGAGTATCAGCAGATCCCCAACTTTGACACAGTGGGCTCAATCCCACCCAATTCCTAAATCCCTGTTGCTGTTCAGTACCAGCAGATCCCTAACTTTGACACAGAAGGTTTTCTGCTCACTGAATTCCCAAATCCCTGCTGCTGCTCAGTACCAGCAGATCCCTAATTTTGACACAGGGGGTTTCTGCTCACCGAATTCCCAAATCCTTGTTGCTGTTCAGGATCCAGTGCAGGGCAGCTTCAAACTTCTGTGAGGAACTGCCAGTTATATTCTGTGCAGAGGAAGCCATAAGATTAGCAGCCCTCCATTCATTTAAAATACTGACCAACATGATTTCATTACAGCAGGGGGAGAATTCATTCCACAGGGGCTGTCCCCAGGTTAATTCTTATCGGGATTCTGCAAACTGGAGGGAGGAGAACTAAGCCTGAAGGTCTGCCTGGCCTAAAGTCTTCTGACTGGGGAGATGATGCATGAAGCACTCTGTGAAATAACACCATCCCAGACTGTTAGGGCTAACCACTAAATACAACATAATCTTACTGACAGGTTACCAGGAAAGAAATGGAATGCTGGATCAGAGCAGTCTGTCTCCTGACACTCTGCAGTAGAGAAAAATCCTTCTTCTGCCCAGCCCTCAATCCAGGGAAATTTCTGGTTTCACAAGACTGATGGCTCCAGTGAAACAACAAACCATTAAGATTTACAGGGGGTGAATCAGAGATAGAGGAGAAAATGATTTTCAAAAGAACTGCTGAGAACAGGACTGGCCAAAGGGGAAGTGAGAGAGATGGGAGAAAATCAAAGCAGGATGAGGAAGCAAAATGGATGGTGAATTGTTTTAGTGTCTATTATTTATTGCTTTATAAGAGACTAAGCACTGGGTTATAACAAAGCTGCTCAGAGCCACTCACCAGCACATGATCCTTCACCTCACTAACCCAAATGCATTTGCTTTTTAGGTTCTCAGGGTTTCCACATTCAAAATTACCTGGTAAGAAAAGTCAAATAGAAAAATCACGTTTGTAAAAAAGCCCTTGAACAGCCCAGAACCAGGCTCTGAACTGTACACCAAGAAATGTTCTCCTTTCCAATCAGTCCCAGCCCTGAGCAAAATGATTCCAGGGTGAGATTTATATTGCAGGCAGATCAGATTATGACTATTAATAAAACACTCAGCCACTGCACGGAGGTTGGATAAGGGCAATCAAACCTCTCACTCCAGAGCTGCTGCTGGATAAGGGCAATCAAAGCTGACACTTCAGAGCTGCTGAACACACAATGAGGGGGAAAGCATTGCTCCTGCCCCTTGCAGAGCACAGAACCACAGCTGCCACCAGGTATGAGGTGTGGAGATAATGATCAGTGCTCAAAATGCCTCCGAGGAGCTGAAATCACAGCTCTGCCTCTAACCCAGGCAGAGAAATGCTGGCAAGGCACTAAAGCCTCTAAATCTTGCCTCACCAAGTTGACTAAACAAATGTGCTAAGTAAATCTGGTGGAAATCCGAAGTCAGATTTGAAAAGATTTAGGAATTCTGTGCAGCTTTAGTATCCAAAGGCTTCAGCCTTGAGGTCTGAAATGCAGAAAATGGAACCAAAACCCTTTTACTGATTAGCACTGCTGTGAATCTTGCTGAACAAGTCCCTGCTCACACAGTGGATTTCTAGCAGCCTACTCCATCCCAAAATACCAGTGATGGGCTGAATTTACTCCTGGAGCAGGGGCTGTGCTGGGTCAGCCTCTCATCTCAGAGAGCCTGTCCCACTCTGTGGTGAGGAAAAGGAGAGGCAATCACACATCTGCCACCACATTTCAGCAGAAATGACAATTTCTTAGGTCACTTCATGTCTAAGAACACATCAGTTTACACTCCTGCCTCTATCTTGAAGACAATTTTGAGCTGTTGGTAGAAGACAATAACAAACCCAACCAATCCTACCTGAAACTCCCAACACTTCAAGTACAAACAAGGCCCACTCGCCCAGGCAGGGTGACAGGAGAGCATTAGCCAAGCACCACTCAGAATAAAAATAAACCCACCTTTCCCTGTTTTCCTATTCCCTGCCTGCCTCAAAACTCCTCAAAGGGAACTGCCTGTTCCAGAAACCCCTCCAGAGTGGGAGAGAAGCGAGCAGGAGCTGGGAGAAGGGATGGGCAGGGGTGGGGATGGGCTGGTACTCACCTGCCTGCACGGACAGGTAATTGTAGAGCTCGTGCAGCACGGCCATGGTCACGTCCTTGTGCTTGGCCTGGCAGAACTGCAGGGCACAGACAGGACAGGGACACACATCAACAGTGGCACGGGGACAGTGGGAGAGCAGCTCCAGACACCAGACAGAACTACTGGAGTCTGGCTCAGTCCTGCACCACCAGCTCAAACCAAATCTCCTGGGCTGAGGAACATTCCTGGCACAAGTGACCCTGAGCATCTTCTCGGAGTCCCTGCCCAGAGGAACTGGGTGAGTTTTAGGGTCCCTTCCCGCCTGAACCAGTCTGGGATTCTCTAAAGTGCCACCAGCCCACAGCCCAGCCTGCAGCACCAGCCTCAGACCCACCACAGATGGATCCATGACCTCCAGAACCTCCCAGCACACCAGAACTCAGAATCCAACACAAAACCTCCTCCCTCCTAATCACGGAATGTTTGGGTTGGAAGGGACCTTTAAAGCTCACCCAGTTCCACCCCTGACACCTTCCACTATCCCAGGGTGCTCCAAACCCTGTCCAGCCTGGCCTTGGGCACTTCCAGGGATGGGGCAACCACAGCTTCCCTGGGAATTCCATCCCAGCCCCTCCTCACACTCCCAGGGAAGGATATTCTCAATATCCCGTCCAAAGCAGCACATGGAACCCTGGAATGGTTTGGGTTGGAAGGGATCATCTAATCCCAACATCCCAGGCTGGCATTTTATCCACCATCCAACTTGGCCTTGGGCACTTCCAGGGATGGGGCAGCCCCAGCTTTTCCAAAAATCCATCCTGACAAATGGAGCAGGGCTCCGTGATGGAGCTCAGGGAATTAGCTGGAATTAAATCTCGTACTGTTAAAGCTGAAAACAGCTTTATTGTAAACCAATACCACTGCTGGTACAACTGTTAAAAAGAAATTGATTCACATAATTGGGAATTTAAATTTTTATCTTTCAGAGTCTCATACACACTCCTAACTTAATCTGGCCCATTAATTCCAACTCATCAGGTCCCAATTTTTTCTGTAAAACGAGAGAACTAATCATTTTACAGTGATACTGCTATGGGAGAAATAGAATACCTGGAATAATCACTGTTCTGTGAGAGCTCACAAGATTGAGGATAAATAAGTAAATGCTTACATCATCCGTTCTTTTGTCACAATCCACAGGCAAGAGATTAACTAGGAGAGAGAAGAGGGTGAGTTAGCTGGCTGCAAACAAGAGCTTTGATCAAGAAAATAATTATCTTTTTAAAAGCAGGCTCAACTTAAAGCCTGGCTCTGCTATTATTCATCTCCCCCTGGCAGCACCCTGAGAGGCAAACAGCCCCTCCAGGAGCTGCCTTGGGAGCAGCCCTGAGGAAAAACACACTAATGATGGAATTGATGATGAATGTGTTCAGCTGGGGAGTGAAAACTGGGCTGGATGTTTTAACAGCTCCTGTTTAAGGAGCCTCACACTGATCTTTACACTCCAGTGCTGCCTCTTGCTGCCCACCAGGGTAACCTGAAATATCCCAGCCCAGCCAGGGAGGGAATGAACCCTCCTGGAGGGCTGGGCACAATTCACACCTGGGCAACATTCCTGCCCCCAGAACTCCTGTCACAGCTGGAACAGGACAGTCCAGTGACAATGGGCAGTTTTATCCTGGTTTTGGAAATGCAGCAGCTTTCCCAGCCCACACCAAGGGCACAATGTGCCCAGGCTTAGCACCTTCCCAAAACAGCTCCCAAACCCTTTTTTTGTTCAGATCAAAGCCTGAAATATCCCCATTTCCAACTGTTCCAGCTGGGAAACTCTGCTTTAAAAACCAGCTGCTGGGGGAACCCCTTTTCATTTCTCACCAAAGAGAGAGACACACTCTGCCACACCTTATAAGTGCTGGACTGATCTGCTGCACTTCCCCCTTGGACAGAATAAAGGCTGGGAAGGGCCATGCTGGCAGAGGGAACATCAAAAGCACAGCCCAGGTACTACACAGACATCATGTCACACCATAAAATCCATCCTTGGCCCAGCAGGCATCCATAAATGGCACTCCACATAAACCCCACGGTTCTGAGGGACTGAAGGCCAAACTCGTTTGGAAAATGCAAACTTTTGATTTGCTTCCCATGGCTAACAAGGTTTCCCATAGGAAATGGGAAGAGGGACAGAAACAGAGACCTCAGGTTATGGCAATGAGGATGACAAATGTGATGGGGATGGAAGCAATAAAGGGAAAGCAGCAAGACAGGTTGAGGAATAAAGTTTAAAGTAGAATTAAACCAGTGCACGTACAGCTGTCCTCTCTCCCGTCCAGCCAGCCTGACCCAACCATCTTCACCGCGAGGATGCCCAGAAAAATCAGCAGCAGCACCAGGCTGGCGAAGCAGAGGAACTGGGACAGGTAATACTCCAGGCCTTTCCCCTTGCCCTCGGGCTGCTGCCGGGGCGCTGAGCGCAGCAGGGCCGTGCGGGGGGTCACCCCGAGCCCCCCATCGCTGGTTGCCCTCCACGGAAAGCGCCGGATCAACCCTCCAGCCCGGCTGCCCGCGTCCCGCTCCGCCTCCTTCCCTACACTGGGAGCTGGATCCTCCTTCCCTCTCCTGAACAAGCTGCTGAACCTCCCCGGAGCCGCCGAGGAGCCCCACTGCGAGCTGGGGGTCACCTCGCTGTCCCGTCTCCACCAGGGCTTGGAGGAGGAGAGCCCTTTCCTCTCCCCCGCCGTGTCCCAGGCGGCCCGGGAGCTCTGCGCCCCGATTCCCGCTCCCGCTGTGCCCCCCCAAAGGCTCCTGGATTTCTCCTCGCTGGGCAGGGGTTTGGAGCCCGCCGAGGAGCCCCAGTAGGGTGTGGAGCTCAGCCCGCCGAGCCCGTCCAAGCCCGAGGCAGCGCGGCCGCCGAGCCCCCCGCTCCTCTCTGCCGAGGGGCTCCACTGGGACGCGGAGTTGGAGCCCCGAAACCTGTCCAGGGTGGGTCTCAGGCCGCTACTGAGCCCCCCGCTCCTCTCTGAGGCGCCCCACTGCAGGGAGGAGCCCCGGAACCCATCCAGGGTGGCCCCCAGGCCCTGGCTGAGCCCCC